>VWZK01003213.1:1873-17694 GCA_013396935.1 Baryphthengus martii
ACCTCTCCCATTCTCCATGATCTTTCAAAAATGAATGGAGAATGGTAGAGCAACAACATCAGCAAGCTCCCTCAGCACTCGTAGGTGCATCCCATTGGGGCCCATGTATTTGTGTGTGTGTGTGTGTGTGTGTGTGTGTGTATGTGTGTGTGTGTGTTCAGTTTACCCAAGTGATTTCTAATCCAGTCCCCATCAAGTAGTGGAGAACCTTTCCCCCTTCAGGCTTTCTCTCTTACTTCCAGGGTCTGGGATTCCTTAGGGCTGGTCTTAGCAGTAAAGACTGAAGCAGAGAAGACATTCAGTAACTCTGCCTTCTCTGTGTCCTCTATCACCAAGGCTCCCACCTCATTCAGCAGCAGGCCCACATTTTCTCTATTCTTCCCTTTTTACCACTGATGTATTTGAAGAAGCCCTCCTAGTTCTCTTTTACTTCGTTTGCCAGGTTTAATTCCAAGAGGGTCTTGGCCTTCCTTGTTGAATTCCCTGCATACCCTCACCATGTTCCTATAATTCTCCCAAGTGACCAGTACCTTTTTCAACATACTGTGTACTTCCTTCTTCCACATGAGTTTTTTTGAGCAGCTCCGTGCTCATCCATGCAGGTCTCCTTCCTCCTCAACTTGAATTTTTACTCAAAGGAATGCACCTATCTTGAGCTTGGAGGTTCAGCAGCACATCTTTCCTCATTGACTTTTCCACCAACCTGCATCAGAAAGTTGTAGTCAATGCACTGCAAGAGCTTTCTAGACTGAGTATGCCTGGCTGAGTATCCTTCTGACAAATATGAGGGTCATTGGGTTCCACCATGAGCACCAGGGCATGTTGTCTTGAGGCTACTTGCAGCGATCTGTAGAAGGCCTCATCGACATCTTCTTCTTGATTTGGTGGTCTGTAGTCAACATCCACAACAGTTTGGCCTGTATTTGCGTGACTCTTAATTTTTACCCATAAGCTTTCAGCACTGGGTGGAGCTCAATGCATGATCAAAGGTGTATCGAAGTTTCCTTTCCAGATAAAATCTTTAAGGAAAGACAGTGGGAGAAACATTTAATAAATAAAAATCTAAGGTACAAAGTAATCTTTGAAGTAGCTGAAGTTTTCAAAATTTAGGCAGTTCTGTGCTTACCTCCTGACAGAATTTAGTTGTCTAGGGCAGATTTTCAGTAGAGCTGAAAGCTACCAAGAATAACCTTGTGTCATCAAGATGTTAGAAGCATCAAATATTTCTATTCTGCTTTTAAATACAGGCTCTTTGATTGTGTACATAAACCACAGAAACAATAACATATGATTTTGCTAGTATTTAATCAATGAACAACACATAAATACATCATTGTAAAATTTTGAGTTCCCCGTGTGTTTTCTGTTGTTTAGTGACATAAATCACCCAGTCAGACAGTAGAAAAAATACCAGATGATTTGTATCATTTGTGTAGTGGACAAGGCAAAGGTTTGCAATGAACTGGAAACTCAAAAGCTAATAACTATATATCTTTTCAATAAATGCACATCCAAATATTTTTTAACTCATCTAACAATCCTGTAGAATAGTGATTAATACATTTTTACAAATTACTGGATAAGACAAGAAAGTGATTTCCAGTGAGATGGACTTGAATTCTGTGGAAAGGTGTCAGGTTTGTACATAGTATTAACAACACACAAACATATTAATGGACATCACAATTTATAACAATTTCATACAAATCCAGACCTCTAATCAGCTCTGTTGCCCTTCTCTGGACCTGCTCCAAAACCAAAATGTCTTTCTTATGCTCTGGTGCCCACAACTGAACACAATACTCAAGCTGCAGCCTCAGCCAGTACAGGGGCACGATCACTTCCCTACTCGTGCTCGACACACTATTTTTGATACAGGTCAGGATGTTGTTGACCTTCTCTGGCCACCTGGGCACGCTGATAGCTCATATTCAGCCAGCTGTTAACCAACACAACCAAGTCCTTTTCTGTCAGGCAGCTTTCCAGCCACTCTCCCCTAAGTCTGTAGTGTTGCCTGGGGTTGTTGTGACCAAAGTGCAGGATGTGACACTTGTCCTTGTTCAACCTCATAACAATTGATCGCAGCCCATTGATCCAACCTGTCCAAATCCTTTTGCAGAGTCTTTCTACCCTCGAGCAGATCAACACTCCTGCTCAGTTTGGTGTCATCTGCACCCCTCCTTCTACCTGGTAACAAGAGGTGAGGGGACACTGCTTCTTGTGGAGATTCCATCTGCTGCCTTTGCCTCAGCGTGTGGCTCTATCCATCTATCTCCCACTCCCTGATACTCCTTAACCTTTCCAGTTCCTCTCTCTGCTCTGCCAGCAGGCTGAGCAAATCATTCACTTGCTCACACTGCACACAGGGGTTGTCTCTGCTGCCCTCCAGTATGAGGGACAGGCTCAGGAACTCCCTGCATGGCCACAGGTTTTTGTGGGAGCTCCCTCTGGGTCCCCACATTCCTTCTGGCAATGGCCTTCTTGGCTAGGTCTGTCTGAGCGGACACATCCGACTTCATAGGTGCTATCTCCATGACAACACTGGTATTGGTTCTCAGGTGGGTGGCTACCATTTTTTTTGCAGATCCCTGGCGCACTTCCCTGTATGTTTTCTCATGCTGATCTCTTGATTTTTGATGGGTCTTAACAGTCCTGAACGTGTTGTCAATTTTCACATTACACATCAAAGATCAACTTTTGCTAATCATCTTCCAAATCTGATGCTAGCTATTTCTTCAAATTATCTTTCTCAGTCTTGTTCGTTTATGTGATTTATATTTAACTTTTTTTTTTTCTGTTTCACTTGCACAAATCTGTGTTTATCTTTTCATTCTCTGTTTTTTTAGTGCATGCTTCACACTCTGTTTTTGGGAAACAACATATTAGAACCTTAAGTAGAAGGAAAGATAAAAGAAGAATTAAATTAATACTGTACTGGTTATATTGATAGATCTATTGACAAAACCCTCCTGAAAAAAAAAAAGATTTCAAATGCAAATATACAAGAATGGTACAGTTAACTGGAGTTTGATGTAAAAAACAAACAAACAACCAAAAAAACCACCAAAAAAAACCAACCAAACAAAAAAAAACCCCAAACCACTCCAAATCTAGCTGACCAGAATGAGGGTGAATTTTTAACATTGCTGTGTTGGTATAATGGCTAGAGCCACTATTTATCAATCATATAATGCCAGGTTGGAAGGGACCTCGAGGATCATCTGGTCCAACCTTTCAAGTAACAGGAAAAAAAACAAACAAACAAAAAAACCCCAACCAATTGGTTTAAATTAAATGGTCCAGCTCACTGTCAAATTGAGTCTTAAAACTACCCTGTGTAGGGGAGTCCACCACAGTTAAAGTACCTCTCATTTTGAAAAATGAGTCAAGTGGAATGTAGATGGAGAGAGAGGTTGATTTTTATGCTCCATCAAATGCCCTGTGTTTTGCTATGTCTCTAAGCATTGTTAAGAAAAGAGCCTGTGCTATTTCTCCAGCAGGTTTTAACAGATGGAAAAATTAAAAAAAAAATATGTAAATGACCATGGAAAATAAATGAGATTAGTGGTTAGCCACACCTTCATTGATTTCCAGAATGAAAATAGTAGTAGAGCCATTTTTTATTATTTATATATACAATATTATTACAATAAAGATCACTACTGAAACAATCCCTAAAATCAAGGAAGTATATTATCACACAGTTAGTAGAGAATGACCCATTATCCAGTGACATGGATACCCATATTTTCCAGGACTGTGAACTATCTTGGAATGACAGGTAGTTTTACTTACCAGAGGGTAGTGTTTAAAATAAATCTGTATTTTGTGGGTGTTTGACATAAATGGGCCTTGATGATGTGAATAAATTGGATATTTCTATGAAAACTAAAACGTTACAGTTGGCAGCTCTCAAAGATGTGCTCTGTCATGACTCGAAAAGCAGCGTCTCTGAGGACTTAGATCTAGGAAACAAGCTGTAGCACACTTCTGAGAGGCTTCAGGATTGCTCTAAATTATACTACACTGGCACAGGTTGTTGTCTACAATGTGCATTTAGGGTACAGTACATAGCATCCACATCTTATACTTTGTGTTTTTCCCCATCGTGCAGGCTAGCAGTACTAGTACAGTGCAAGCCAATTCCTGAGAATCTTTGGCACTCTGATGAATGACAGAGATTAGAGTAGTAGGGTGTGGTTTACCCCTGAATATGTTGTGGTGCTAGGTAACAATTTGTCACCGGGACATTTTGCAGCTACTGCGCAAAACCTGAGGTTTACAAACTGAAAAATGTGTACAGAAAATAAAGTCTTTCCTGTGGTCTCCGTACAAATGTTGTCCCGAGCAGCACAGAGAATTCATAATCAATTCAGTACTTCCTCCATAAATCTACAGACAGACTGGAACAAGAGATCTGAAGAGGTTTTCCACACCCTATCCTCTAAATAGAGTGTTAAAGGGAAAATAAAATTTACAATGCCTATCTTAATGATATAATTGGTGAGCATTCTAGTCAAACCATCCAATTAAGGTAAGAGCACAAAAGATCTCTGACATCATCTCTGTTATGGCACAACTCTCCCTTACACAGACATTAAAGCCTGCAAAACTGTGATCCCTGTCAGTGCACCTTTGTATTACCATTTCAGAAACCTTCATCATATAAAAACCTGGAAGCATGGTGATGGTGATAAACTGAATTTAATATCCAAGAAAATACCACAGGAGGCACTCAATAATTAAATAAATAAGAAAATGAAAAAATGCAATTGATTTTTACTTTATTGTTTACTAAATTGTCCTAGTTTCTTCAGTCTACCACAACATGCAGCAGAATATAGTTCTGATGCTTTGCGGAGTATAAGACAAGGAGAACTTAACAAAATAATGTGGCTTTGTATTAAAATGATTTTCAAAAGCTAACACTAGAAAAGACAAAAAAACTTGTGTCATAACAAATATAATAAGCTAATTAAGGTGCTGTAGCTCAAATGCTCACGTTTATTTCTGACAACTCATGGCTTCTTCCTGAAGTTAGGTAACAGTGTGACCCTTTAAATGGTAGAGATAAAAGTTAACTTGGTAAATCCAGCCTTGTTTCCAAGATAATTTATCACCATAGCCATGTATTAACCCTATTATTAAAATTAATCTATTAACATGCATTTTCTCCATTATTTGACAAAAAGATACTATAGCTGATCACAATTTCAGTGACATTTGAATGTCCCCAAATTCCTTTACTCAAATGAAATGTTCTTCTGTGATGGATATCTGTCAGTCATCCAGTTGCCAACCTTTCCTTCTTAAGAGGACCATGATCTTTTGCATTAGAGAATGGAAGCATTTGCAGTGCTAATATTATTAGCTAGGGTTAAATATACCTTCTTCTCTTTTGGCTAGTTTCAGCTTCTGTTATCTTTTTTCTTATACTGATTTTCTGGTTTTATTACCATACCTATCTCTAGCAGCCTACAACTGTTACAAGTTTACAACTTCCACTGACATTATTTTACATAAATTTATTTGACCTTTAAATGACTGCATATATCCAGTGATCACTGACAGCATATTCTGATACTGAACTGGGGCTGTATGTTTTATTTATACCTACGATACTATTTTTCCATTGGTATTTTTATTCTTTCCTCACTCTCCATAAAAAGTTAGTAAGGGCACATGTGAACTATACAAGTCTGAGCCAAAAATCTTACATCCAACCACCAGCTTCATTCATGTCTTTAAATTTCCACTGCTACACAAATTAGAGTGTTCAGTTTATAT
The DNA here is from genome assembly GCA_013396935.1 of Baryphthengus martii. NCBI lineage: Eukaryota > Metazoa > Chordata > Aves > Coraciiformes > Momotidae > Baryphthengus > Baryphthengus martii. Next base: position 7,661 of record VWZK01003213.1, read on the forward strand.
AACAATGAGAACTCACAAGAAACAAGCAAAAAATTAAGTATTTCAATTAAATGCCAGCAGTATGAAAAGATTATCACAGAAAAGACTGTTGCAAATATTTTTATCCTAGCCACAAAGTTTGACTATCCTAAGACTGGAAGTGAGTGGGAAGTGAATTAAGACTGGATATGCAAGGATGTACAACCGGTCTGTTTAGTACAGGGTACTTGCACAGAAGTATGGAGCATTTAGGTATTAAAAGTACTATGGGATCCTTTAAAAGAAGAGGATTAACTGATGTTATCCTAGTCATAAACTACTAGACCAGATTTTGTAAGGCAGTAAATCATTAAAAGTCTTACTGCATCTGGAAGCCGGTGACTGAGAAATTTGGTTTCTATACTGGATTTCTGGAATTCAAGCTTAATATTCTGGGAAGCTGAAACTGTGCAGGAACTATTAATTTGTTTGAATTTAACTTCATGATGTAATGGTTGTGTACTAGAAGCTAGAAATAGCATCTTTTCAACCTGAAGAAACTCCCTAGGCAATCACCAACAGGAGTCAATACAAACAAACTTTACTTGTGCAGCTGTGGATGCTCACTTGCATATCACTATGGATTTTCAGTATATGGAAAGAACTGGTGCTTTTTCTTTCAGTCATAAGTGCCTACATGTCAAGAGTTAGAATGGTATTTTATCATACTGCATAAGTGATTTATAATAAATTTATTTTTAAAAGCACACATGCTAACAACGTCCAGATTTACTTCAAATTTTATTCTGAATTGCCCTGCATGAGTTCCCAATGAAATTAATGGGATTCATCTTGAACAGCAGCAAGACGTTCTACATTTTAACCACTCTATAAAGTCGTGAAACTTAATTTTTTTATAAAGTGATGTTAGTTCAAGCAGTTATTCCCAGTGTCGCAAGGTCATTTACTTTCATGTTAATGTCACCAACAAACACATGAAAGGGTTATCAGAATCATAGAATTGTTGGGAGTTAGAAGGGACCTCTAGTCCAACCCCTCCACCACCAAAGCAGGTTTGCCTGCAGCACATTACACAGGATTGTATCCAGGCGGGTTTTAAGTATCTCCTGAGAAGGATATTCCACTGCCTTCCTGGGAAGTCTGTTCCAGTGCTTCATCACCCCCACAGTAAAGAAAAATTTCCTCCTATTTAGATGGAACCTCCTGTGTTCCAGCTTGTGCCCATTGACCCTTGTCCTGTCACTGGGCACCACTGAGAAGAGTCCAGCTCCATTCTCCTTGCATCCTCTCTTTAGATATTTATAGACGCTGATACAGTCTCTTCTCAGTCTTCTCTTGTCTGGGCTAAATAGTTCCAGCTGTCTGTCACAGTTTAGGGTCAGGGCAGCCCAGTACCTATAACAGATGCTCTCTGTTAAGCCTCCTCCCTCCCTGAAGGGGAAGAGAAAAGGAATAAGAGAGAGAGAATTACTGATTAGGAAAGGAAACTAGAACAGCTTTAATGGAAATAGAAAACCAGAAGAATAAAATGGAGTGTATACAAATGTATACAAAACCAGTATTGAACCCAAACCTCCCTGGATGGCAATTATGTTACCGTCACCACTGTGTGGTGCCTCCTGTTGTGGAGCAGGCACCAGGACAGTCTCGGACAGGGCCCAGCAGCAACACGGTACACAGGATCTAGCAGCAGCCTTGGTCTACACACCAATTCCTGGTACTAACATTGAGCATTATCACTGCTAGGAGCAGGCACTGCCTGCGAAAACATTCTGCTAATTTCAGAAAGTGCAGTTAGTTAAAGGAACTTAGCTGAAAAGTAAAATCACTGAACAAAATTGTTCTGTTCTAACTCAAACCAGGACACTGTGTCAACTTTTCCTTCTAAGAGAGATGCTCCAGTCCCCCAGTCACCTTTGTTGCCCTCAACTGGACTCTCTTCAGTAGTTCCCTGTCTCTCTTGAACTGGGGAGCCCAGAACTGGACACAGTATCCCAGATGTGATCTCACCAGGGCAGAATAGAAGCCTGCTGGCCTACTGGCCACAGTCTTCCCAGTGCACCACAGGATACCACTGGCCTTGTGGGCCACAAGGGCACATTCTCCACCAGGATTCCAAGATCCTTCTTCTCAGGGCTGCTTTCCAGCAGCCCTACTCCTAACCTATATTGATGCATGGAGTTGTTCCTTCCCAGGTGCAGGATCCTACATTGGTGCTTGTTGAACCTCATTAAGTTCTGCTCTGCTCAACTCTCCAATCTGTCCAGATCACACTGGATGGCAGCACAGCCCTCTGCTGTGTGAGCCAACAGGTATTGGAATGGCTCATCCAGGGCAGTGGTGGAGTCCCCATCACTGGAACTATTTAGGAATGATTAAATATATACATAAAACACATAGTGCTTAGGGATATGTTGTAGCCAAGGACTTGTCAGTGTTAGGTTTATGATTGGACTCAATGATCTTAAAGGTCTTTTCCAATCTAGGCAATTCTGTGATTCTGTAACAGCATTTATTTTTGCCCATGAAAAGTACCTGGTATCTGAATTTTAATGTATTAAAGCATAACAGATAACAGCTTATGCACAAGCTAAATAGCAAGAGTTGTTCTCAAAGAATATTCCACAAGCATGTACAGATGCCTAATAATTTAAGAAAATAAAAATATGCTCCCACAGAATAAACTCTCACAATGTTAATTCATTAGGCATAAGGTAAGTTGGGAATGTGAGTTATGCAACAACATTACTAGTGAAGCAAAAAATATATTCAAATAAACTTTGTGGTAAAGAACTCACTGTATTTTGAGTTGTATGCCGTGTTTTATAACAGCATGATATTCTACTGTTTTTTAATTTAACATCTGATGATTCAAAAAGCATAATCATCTTAACTTTAAACTTCAGATCAAATAATTTCGAAATGTTAAAGTGTATCATGTAAGTGAATTATTATTGGAGTATATTATGTAAGTATTTTAAGTTTGTTGTTTCGACATGGAAAGCTGATAAGCAGCAGTTACATACTTATCCTCACTTTTAAAACAAATGTGTTGGGTGTTCTTTTCTGAAATACAACTCATTGTCTTCTTTCAGATCTCAATTTTTTTTTTAAGCATTTTACTGTCTTCCCTTTTTATGTGGTGTGAGGTGAGGTTTTCTATCTTTTTTTTATTACTCAGAGTACTTCTGCCTGCTGCCAAGTTGATTTCAGAAACAGTAATGAAAAGTTAGATAAACTTGGAAAAGAGCATAATCCATATGAATGAAATACCAAGAAATGAATGGAACTAGAGAACATGATCAGGAATAAATATGTAGTGGGAAAAAATGCTCTAACAATTTCAATCTCATCATTTAAATTACCATTTATTTTCTCTAATACAAGCAAAGGAAAAAAATCTACATTCTCAATAGATGTACAAGGGAAAAGTGTGAAAGAGAACACATGGAAACTTCTTTTGTCCATTTCATATAGGAAAATCTTGACTGTAGCCAACAACACCTTTTCTACTTCAAGAAAATATGTTTATTGTCACAGATGACGAAAGTTAATAAAATATCCTAGAACACACTAATAAATTAAAACCTCCAAAAAATCTGCTATATGTCTGCTTAATTAAATGTTTTAAATGTGATTTTAAAGAAAAAATAACAGCCTGCAGGGTTGAATGCATTCAGTAAAAATCTCTGCCATTCTACCATCTCATAGTAACTGAGCTTTCATATTGTTTTTTCAAGCAGAAGGAGTGGGAGTTAAATGTTTGTATTAACTGAGTGAACTACATTCCTGCCACCAGAGAAGAATTTGGAGTGATGAATGTTTTTCAAGGTGAGAAGACCAGACACAAAAAGGGCTGGTTTTCTGACTCACCGACAATCGACACTGCACTATGCTTGTGTGATTGATTAAATTCTGAGCTTGTGGAAGTTCGTGTTTATCAGTTTGGATTAAACAGCATAGAAGACTTAATCTTCTTCATTAGCCTGGTACTCCACAGCATAGTATGTAGCCAAAGGAGTTTTCATCCATGTGTAGGAAACTGGCAGTCAATTTCTCAGTGGGTATAATTAGTTTAAATAAAAGTCCACATAATGTGATCTCATTGTTTCTTATCCTTAACTCATTTTAGAGTAGCTCAAGGATCTTCACAGAGTAATAAAATGTGCAATATGTACATACCTGTTAGGTAAAATTCTACATCATGCTACTTGAAATTCAAATTCAAAATGGTTTTGTGCTACTAGAGGATAAATAAAAGGTAACCATTTGTTCCAGTTAGCAGCACAGTGTTCGTTAGCTAAGCCATTTGAAAGTAAAAATGTCACTAAGTTATCCTAGGTTTTAGAACTCTTGTCAACGAACTGGGGGAGAATGAGGTAGCATTTAAAACTGTGTTTTTCCTCCAGCTAGTTAAAGATCTTGAAAGACAAATCTTTTGCCCATCTCTCATAGATAAATACTGAGTTTACAACAGCCAAAATTATTCCAAAAGGCTCTTCTACTAGACTTCAATTACTTTTCTAAATATCCACTATATTTATGGGGTCAAAATGAAAAACAAGAACAGTGGCTGGATAGGCATTTGGTGAAGCCTCTTTCTGAGCACAAATTACCGAGATGCAAAGAAAAGGAGCACTGAAACAAGAAAAGAAAAATGAGGATGAAGGTGTATGAAAGGTGCATATAAAGTTATATACTTCCAAAATGTGCAAGACAAAGTTTCTAAGTTTTGGCCAGGGACTGATCCCACTTTTGGCATTCATGGCAGGCTGGTAACTCCCTGGTGCTGTAAAGTATCCTATGTAAAGGGGAAACTCAACAGGTTATTTGGAGGTAGAAGATCCACCACAGACGCTTATATGCCTTTATGCCTACTATATCATAATTTTCTGTAATGTTCCTGCAGCCTGGGAAAATGGAGTTGATGGGCCACTGGGTGGGAGGAGTTACATAGCTGACACCTATGAAGATGAGCCTTCATAGTTAGCTATACCATACTAACCTAAGTGTTCTCTTAAGCATTGCAGACTAACTTGTGACAGAGTAGCTCTAAGAGCCTGAATTCACTGAGGAATCACAAGCAATTTCACCACTATTATTCTTGTTTTTCTAAGTGTTTGGGTCTATAACTTAGGATCTAGCTTAGTATTAATATGCCATGTTTATTATGGTCAAGAGGTTAAATAATCCTGGGGGATGTATTTCTGCAAAATTATCTCCAGTAGATTTGAAAAGGGTTCCATAATGAAAAAATACAGTAAGACATAAAAATAAACAATATATAGGTTAAATAGTTCTTTGTATTGCATACATTCAAATTTTGATGTATTTTTTTCTTGTTATTGCATCTCATCAGAGTGGTCTGACAGTATCACAAGCTATTGGTTTAGGGACAGTTTTCATTTCAAGTTTATTTCAGTTTTCTCAGTTTTAAGATTACATACACCTAAATAGAAATAATTCTCAGTTAATAACGATAAAATCAAACTCTCAGAGATACTTACACATTCTCTGACATTAGTCATAGGTACCAAGACACAAAAGCAGTTCAAGATTTGCAAAAAGCTGTCATTCAACTGTATGTGATACAGTAGTTTATCAATGTGTTCCAGGTTAGTGATGGATTCCCAAGTACAAACAATGACCACATGCACGCGATAGCTCTAAGCAAAGGCAGAAGCAGCTTTATTGGCTCCACACATGTGCAATAGCTCCAAGCGAAAGTGACTTAATTAGCTCCGTAAAACAATAAAGCAATTAACATACCGACCCTGCGATGATAAGGTGTAATCCACCGAGCAGGAGGAAGGCCGATGTCATGCTGGCTGGAGAGGGGGGTCAGTAGGCACGGTGTGTCTACAGGGCATCCCCTGGTTCAAGATGCGCATCACACCAACCCTCCTCGCCATCCCACAGAGCATGCCATATATACAGTCCTCCTCTGGGGGTGGACCTTTTCCAGAGTGTCGTTGCGTAGGGGCGTGGCTATGCTTGTGTTTCCACAGATGCCGGGATTCGGTGGGTTCTGCACGCTGTGTTTGTCCTGTGCTGGAGCACCATCAGAAGTCATGAGACTCTGCCAGTGGCGCAGCTGACGCCGGGGAACAGTAAAAATGTCTGGGTGACTTTAACGTGCACATTAACTCAANACTACACAGCCACAAACCTCTCAGCATCCAGTGACATGCCAATGGTACTACCCCAGGGAGTCTTTCTGATATGTGGGGACCACGCTTGGCCAAGCATGCCGATTTATATCAAAGGGGGTCCCTACTTATTGGAATGATTTACACTGTTGACACCCAATGAGACAATGATTGAAAACCATACACCATGGGGTAGGCAGCTGGCTCAAATTCTTGGTAAAAACAGGGCTGGTTGTGCTCTTGGTCATTGTATGCATAATGGTGTTTGTGCCGTGTTTGCTTTCCTGTCTGCAAAGGGCCCTGCAGCGGATGGCAAACACGGCCTTTTAGTTAAAAAGAGGGGGAGATGTTGTGGGCGAACATCCAGAAAAGAGGAACCGTGCCATGAGAACAGAATGTAGGAGACGGACTTGGGTGTATAAGCAGGATAAGAAGTAACCAATTAGAAAGAACAATGATCTGTGTGTGCTTCGCGTGCATAGAGTATGTTACCAATTAGCTTTAAGCAGGGCGTGCGTACAAAAACAGAAACGTTATAAATACCCTTGCTGTTAGATAATAAAGAGAGCATTCAGAGCATCATATTGGTGTGCTGTGTTCTGTGTCTCGCACGGCCGTCTGCGGCAGTACGGTTAAGAGCTAAGGTGGAAAGTGTCATTTTGCCACAATGTAAAAGCTACGTACATCTACAGCTTGCTTTTACAACTTTGCTTGTAGGAGAAAGCATCATTTAAGTGTCAGCACCAGGAGGATCAACACGTTTTAGTGTTATCACAATCTAATAAATCTTATTCCTTATGATTTTAATGCCCCCTCAAATAATATTAAGCTATTTTTTGCCACATGCTGATGATTAATAGGCTGTTATGAACTCCTCTTATATTATCACATTTTTCATACACACAAAAAAGGAAAAGGACAATAAAAATCTCAGATTAGAATTGAGAAACATGACCATAAGGCCATGACAATGTTTGTACTCCAGAGACGGTAACTATAGAGCTACTCCTGAAATCAAAAAACTGCAGCAGTGAACATGCAAACAATGGTCTCCCTCCTTCTTCATGTAGGTAGTGAGAATAATCACTAATGCCTTGACCGTTTTGAGTTTAGAGAACTGTTATTTAGCTAATATAACATTCCCATTTTCTTTGCTTCTAGTATATCCATTGTTTAAGCAGATCAGCAAGATTGTAAACAACATTGTAATAGGAATGGATTAAGTGCATATGCTGTAAATTCCAAATTCTTGAAAGATCTATAGCACCATAACTTCCAATAACATTTTACTATCACTTCATTTTTCTTCAGCAAGTACAATTAAGCTGTCACAGTGTTAAGCACTTTTAGTTTTAGTTATTATTGGCTGTTTATTATGCATCACTATCATACAATTTCATTTCCTCATTACTTTTTTCTGGTCATGATTTCAGTCTAACTGGAAACAGTTACATTAGTTACTCTCGTCCGTAAGAATCAGTCAACAATTCATCGCCCTCTTGAGGAAGGACTCAGTCCTGCCACTGTGGAAATCAAGGGGAGGTATAAAATAGGGAGCCAGTTGCTTTTAGGATTGCAGATTGCAGACTATCGCACAAGGACTCCATATATTTATAGACATTTGCAGCTAAAGCCAATAAAATGCTTAGGCAATGCTAAGTTCAGTAGCATTTTGAGATATCTAACCTCCAGAGATCACCCACCTGAAGGAGAGTTAAAGAACCCTTGTTGCAGCCACATCACAGCCATTGGGATGGGCACTGCAGATATGCATGTGCAGCAGTGCTACAGTCCCTTTGGCTTCCCCAGTCAATTAATTTTAAAGTCTCAAGAGAGTGAGCTGAACTTTCATCCACATCTTATACAGAAGATGCCTAATGATACAAATTGGGAAATGTTTTTAACAAAGTGAAAAACTCCCATGACAAATCTGGAACTTGGGCAAAGATCTAGCAATGCAGATCGCCTTAGTCCATTCAGTGGATCCAGCACCTAGGGACCTCTTTGAGGGTAACCACCCTCTACTTTCATTTGAATGGAAACAATGTTTTCCCTTTAAAGTGGCATGATGCATACATCTTCCACACAACACAGAAGTTCAACTTTGAATCTATTAAGTTGGCTAAGACTGTGGTTCCAACCCTCACAACTTCTGCATGTTTTCTAAAATTATCCAAGAGAAGCAGATTAAATTAATTTACCTTACCTCGAGAATGCATGCTCTTATTACTAGCTTTCCAAGTCAGCCTCTCTTTACATCCATTCTGGCACTGTCACTAATACAGCTTTTACAAGCACACAGCAGCAGAGATTCAGTGAGGTGGATGGAAAGTATCCCTTACTTCATCACACTAGCATGAAGCTTGGTGGTCTCACCAAGAAAGTGGGAAGCATGGGATTGAGTCTCACCCCAACACAAAATATAATTAAAAAAACTTTTTCATGTGACAGTTCATCATTAAACTGTTTTAAAATGTGGCCAGTATCACCTTTTTTTTTTTCCAAAAATATCATTTTTAGGATTATTTTGTCTTCACAGTGTAAACGAAGCATGCTGTCAGTACACCTATCAACTCAGCTACCTCAAAGTTCATTGACTTCTGCAAGAGTCAACATTGCACTCTCCAAACAGTAAAAAGAGATCACTTTGTAATGAGCTTTGCGGCACAATAGATGGTGGGAACTCTACATTGTGGTACTTAAATACAAGCTCCAGACATTCAGCTTTTCAGAACACAACCATAATCATGACAAAACATTTGCTAATCGTTTTCTCATACCTGAAGAAATTAAAGTATAACTACAAAGAACAGAGTCAAGTCTGTAACAAGTACAATTGTGACTGTGTAGCAGCACCTTATCTCAGTGTGGCACCTAAACAATAGGAAAAAGTCATTCAGAGCTACATAATTAAATGTTGATTTATTTAATGACTCTGAAAAATCATTGAAATACATTTTATTAAATGATTTCTCATCTATGATGATATTTGAAACTGTAATCCTAACTGTATTTCATTTTGTATGATCAAGTATAACCCATATTCAGAGTCCATATGCAATAAAGTGTAATGAATGAAAATATTAAAAATTAAAAACCATTAGCATTTATTCTTATTAATGTGCATCCTTGTGGTTTCTTAAAAATACTCTATGCTATTCACTATAGAGTAAGAAAAAAATGCACTCTAAGCCAAGTCTTCCGTCAACCACAGAAAATCAGTGTATGGAGTCAAAATACATTTTGCTGGGAGGTAAATGAAGAATTCTGAAGTATAACTGATTTTTCTAAAAGAATAGAAGTGCTGCATAATAAATTGTACCTTGTTATTTAACTTTTACTCTGCAATACTTTGAAGAAAAAAACAAACCAATAAACCCATACAATGCTTTATAGGAATGTGTTGATGCATCTGTAGAAGAAGTTATTTATTGAAACATGCATTTAAAAAGATTAGGTTTGATACAAACATCTACCAGTTTTCAATTGTTGGTGAGGAGTGAAACAACAACAGCAGCAGCAGTAAATTCTGTAGCTGAGTGCTAGATTAAGGCAGGCAGGGGGTTCCCAGAGCCAGAGAAACCCAAGAAAGAGCAGTGAGACCCAGCAGGAGCCAGTAGCTCTCATGTGGAGAAGGCTGAGAGGGTGACGTGGCTGGGGGTGTTACTGGGCCTACCGTGGGAGACTCAGACGTGGTGAAACCGGAAGCACAGCTCAGTCAGCAAAGAGCAAAACAGTTACCTTCTCGCTGCAAGTGCGAACAGAGCTCACTTTTGAGTCAGCCATGGTCTCTACCTGGCGGAAGGCAGGGATCTCTGTGACAAATGTGGGAACCCAGACTGAGCTCCCATAGAAGCACGCAGCTGTCCAGGTCACAGGGCTGCAGGGAGTGCCAGAGCCTTTCAC
>VWZK01003215.1:0-58232 GCA_013396935.1 Baryphthengus martii
CCTCAATGATTCTATGATTCTATGATAAATATAGAAAGGTAGGTTATTGCAATAAGATTTTTCCTAGTCAATATATACATTTTTCATAATTTTATGCAAATCTTCTAATTAATCAACAGTTTTCAACCAAAAGAACCCCACCAATTTCTACCTTCAATAGCCAGTGAGATTGAAGCAGAATCTACAAAATTAAGATTAGTGACAGGCTTCAACAGTTGTTCAAATTAATGTAAAATGTAATATTTTAATATATTTATAGTCATTTATGATCTAACCTTTATACTACCTGGATCTACTAGTCAAGACTACCAGTCACTTTCCCCATCAGACTGTGAAGTTGGTATAAGTTTCCCGTTGTCGAGTTACAAGGAAACTTTCCTGATAAATGTTTGAGATGCCAGAAATGCAGAGGGAGTACACTGCAATAGCACAAGCATTCGGCTTGCAAAATAATAAAATTCTAGTATGCTCTTTCTTTGTGATAAAAGGGATTATTTAAAATGAAAACAATACTACTTTTAATTAGAACAGTAGAACTAGGAGTTAACATTTAAGTGACCTACAGTATGTAAGCTCACATACAGCAAAACTCCTAACTCCCCTAAACTTGACACAAATTGATTTTATCTAGGTGGCAATTCTACCTAAAACGCTAGTTTAAAATACGGCTGCTACAAGGAACATAACTAATATTACATCAGCTGTAGTAAATTTGAGCTAGTTTTTAAGCTACTCTCTGCAGACCAGCCGGTATTACTGCACTGCTCTGTCATTTATCTGGAGAACAAAGTGACATGGCAGAAGTTGTATTACCTACTGCCTCCCTACGAGACAGCAACAAGCACATCGCTTCTCTGTAGTCATTAATCTTCTGATACAAAACACAGCCAGATAAAAACATTTGAGTCTTAAAGACTACATCTCTCTGACAAAGAACCTTTATATATTGAAGTGGAAAAAACAACTAAAAGCAGCAAAACAAAACACTAAAGTGCTATTCCTGACATAGCTCTTCCTTTCCTTTTGACCTGCACAGCACAGACCTGCAAGTGTTTCAGGACACAGTATAACACATACTTTCTTGCAAAGCGTCTTCTAAGACTCTGAGGCTTAAAACCACAAAATTTCTCCTCTTTCCAGAGGGGAAAAAATAAATAAATATATACACACACACACACATCTTCTCAGGGCAGCTGAGCCATGTTTAGAAATCTTTATAACATAGGAACTGAATAAAGGCTACAGAGCTTTGTTAACCTTGTGCAGAATATTCTAACTACTGGTCCTATGCTTTTCTCTCCAAGAATCTTTAGCCCAGTGAAACACCTCCAATTATGAAATTAAGACAGACTTTTATGTGCATCTTTACCGACTCAAGAGAGAGGAACATTCCTCTTGAACAGGAAGATCTACAAGTGCAGTTTTGGATACCCAAGGCATTTGAATTCTGTTGGTTCAACAGGTGCTGAGTGGCACTGATTCTTGGGACACTTTCAGGCAAAAGGAGGAGAAATATGCACAGATGTAGTGGGACAAACACTACTAAATGATTACTTACTGAATCTAAAACCTGTTAATCATTTTGCAGGCTACTCAAAAAGACACTGATGAGAGTACAGCAGGACTTAGATTTATTAACAGAGACTTCATTTAATTAAATATAAATCACAAAACTGTCAAGATAACATTTAACAGAGCGTCCAACTAGAGACAATTCTGGATTTTCTAATCTGTAAACCAAATTTTATACACAGTAAACATTTCTCCACTAGCAATCCAACATGGAAAAGGAACCCGAAGGTTCCGGCCCAGCCCCAACTGAGCTTATTTCATCCACTGTCAAGCACAAATAATAACTCAACTAAAAAACACTAATTAAAATGTGGTGCCAAGGATAAGCCTCTAAAAGACTAGTATAATAGCACTGTTGCGTGACTCAGAAACACCTGGAACTCTGTGATACAGGAAAAACACACTCTGTTACCACTCGATGCCTCTCTGGCATTTTGAATAGGTGATTCAAAGATGGTATTTCTTCTTTTGCTTACTCTTCTTTCAAATCATTTGAGTAATACAACTTCAACTCCATCTTCACGGCAGGGTCAAGGGAGAAGGAGAGGGAAAAAAATCTGGCATTGTTATGGAAAACATGTAACAGTTTCAACTTAATTACAAACTCTGCAAAACTGTGTTTTCCTATTGCATTTACTTGTCAATATTATAACAAGTTTTTTCTATTCTCTCAAATCTAAAATTAAGCCTTTTCAAGTTTAAATTTTAAGCTATGACTAAACAGTCTAGCGGATTTACTTCAATTCTTAGACAAGCATGAAGCCGTTCAAGTTCTATCTGTTGTAATGAATCTACAGACTCTCCCCTAAAATCCATGGAAATTACACTTAGGCAACTCTTCCAATTTTTATTAAAGGCCGAAGATGATTGGAACTCTATAGCAATCACCGAGGAATGTAATATATTGACTACTTGGAAGGCCACTCTGCTAGACGTTCTGGATCTACTTTAAGGGAACAAGGAATCATCATGCTCTCTCGTCTCAGTGGAAAACTAAATGAGCCCTTTTTTACCATTCTCAACATTTAGTGTAAAAAAAAAAAAAATCAATCAAGGTTGTTTAGAAATCAACAAAAAGGACAATTTACTGTGGTGCTATCCTAAAGCATTAATGTGATATACCTCTTGTCTTTTGCTCCTAATTCCATTATCATATACATTAGACCGTATTATTCCAGCAATCTATGGTCTTTCCAAATATTTGCTTTCACATACATTCTCTTGCTCCTCATCCACTTTGTTCCCATTATGACAAGCACAATTAGTTTATTTCATAACAGACTGAGCTGATAAATTATGTTAAAAACACATGGGAATTAAATAAAATCTGGGAGAACTTAAACTACAGTACAGAAATCACCCTGTTTAAAGAAATGAAGCACCAAAACCTCGAGGCATTATGTAAGGAGCAGCAAGGAATAAAAAGTTTTTCCTGCATTTTTTCCACCCTTCCCCCAAAAGCCTCCACAACATCAAACGAGACCTGCGCAAACTGAAGGAGCTCAGGTAATAAACTGGAACTATCTAGCTTAGACAATTGAAGGGTAGAAACTTTAATTCATAGTTAGGCATCAAAATGAATAGCCTGGTGATCACAATTCAATGATCTAGAAATCTCACTGAAAACAGATGTCTAAAGGTGTATTAGTAAATGCCCATACTGTCTCTACAGAAAAGGCCACTGAGCGATGTACCTACGTCGCCTGTCATGTTTACAGGAAGATAAGCTGCTAGTTGCTATAGAGACTTTTACATAGAAATAGAAGGTAAAGCAGGAAAAGCAAGAACATCATAATAAAAAATACAATACTGGATTGTAATGGTAGTAGATTTCCAGGCACAGCATTAAACATAAAACAGCTTAGTTCTCATATAAAAGATGAAATTCCTTATCGCTATTCATTTTAATCATGATCCACAAGCCTAACATTTTTGAAGAAAACCATGTTTTAGGACAAGATACAAGAAACAACCAAGCTATTTAATAGGCACTAAATTTGTATTTGGCCAACTGTAGTTTCAAGGAGTCTTTGAAGGACAACAACATATTCACCATACGAAGTGCGCAATGGAATGGCATGGAGATAGCACGGTAATGGAGATAGTTTTCTCCAGCACTGCTTTACCACATATTGAGGCTGTACGTTTTTAATATAAAATGTTATTATTTTTTAATAGTCACAGGTAATTTTCAGCTTGTCTCCAAATATTCCCACAGAGCTCTCCTGGGAGACTCCTGCCTGTGAAATATCTCTTAAATAAAAGTTTGAAATAGGGCAACTCTAGAAAACAAGAAAAATAAGGACAGTATATCATCCTCAAAACGCATGAAAGAAATGCCCTAAGTTAATATAGGCTGGTCAGTATAACAGAAATTCTCAAGAAAATCATAGAAGCTGATAAAGTTTCCAGTCATTGACCAAGGAATCCGTTGAGAAAGATCAGCATCTTCTGATCAAGTGCACCTCTTAGTAAAGCATTCTATTAGCTTAGCTTAAGGTCAACAACCAGGAGTAGTGAAAGCAGGAAAGAACAGAAACCTTTCAAATAATAATAATTACAAAATATTTAGTGTGATGCCCTTCTAGCAAGTAACAGAGTGCTAAAGGGTCCTCCACAAGGAGCAGGGCCTGCGTATGTGAGGTTTCCATCACTTGTCTGAAGAAAGCCTCATTATCTCTTCCCTGATGGGGCGGGGCTGGAGCAGACACCCACCCAAACACTGCCCACATAGGTCTGCCTGCAAATCCTGACCATAAACTCTAAACCAGCTGTTCATTTATCCCAAGGCCAGAGCTCCAGGCATCCCTGCTGCTCTCTCACAACTTAACAACAAAGGCAATTCCAACTCCGTGTTCCCACAACCTATCCTTCCCAAAATGCCTCTACTCATCCACTGCAGCACTCCAGTCCATTCCTGTGAGCTATCCCACCATGTCTCTGTGTCCCCGATGAGATCATAGCCTTGAAACTGCATGCAGACCTTTAATTCCTCCGCTTTATTCCCCATGCATGTGCACAGGGACTTCAGAGCTGCCCTGAAAAAAAGGCACGAGAGCTCTCCCCATCGTATCTTCCTGTAGGCATTCCTTTATTCATGTGCACACACTTGAGGTGACTCCCTTCTGTACCAGCTGTTGACCATGAGATGTCTCCTGTCTACAGCATCTTAATCTCTTTGCGTGGCAACCTGACCCACTACTTCCTCACTTGCTTCTTGGCCATGACGTTCCTCCTGTGTCATTCCTAGTCTAAAGCTCTCCTAGACAAATTTGCATTACCCTCTATTCCAAATGCTTTGAAATCTTACTGCTTACCAAATGCAAGCCAGGAGCACGATCTAAACATATACAAAAGAAGTTGCACTAAAATTCTATATCAGAACATAAACCCATATATGTCTTTTACTGTTAAAATACATCAAACCTGGTACATGCTTTTATCTTCTGCCCTCTAGACTTAATTCGGCACCCAGCTCCTTCGAAGAAAAAATAAAAATACAAAATCCCTCATGCTTTCAATTAAAGGCCATAGGACTAGAGATGCTTTTCTCCAAACTCGCCTATTCAAATCTGTAAATGCTGAACATTATAAAAGTCTCAACTTTTAAAGGTAAGTTTAACTTGTGGAAAAGGCAAAGCAGGAAGTGCAGGTAACTTGAAATCTTCACTCAAAATGAGTACAAAAAAAAGACAATTTTGCACTGGCACACACTGCTTCACAAAAATGAAAAGCTTGAATCCCCACAGCTTAATCTTTTAGAGAGGAAAGCTCTAATGAATTAAGTGAATTATCAGGTACAAACTTCAAAATAAAAGTGTTGATCATTAAGATATTTCCATTGTTAAGACAGAGCTCCACAGTGGCAAGTTTTCTAATCAAATTTGAAGGAAAAATACATGAAATTTGCCACTAGATGGCTCCTGAGTACAGCACATGCCCAGCGACCTGCCCAGCACCAGGCTCTCCCTCCCAGCAAGTGGGACACCACCCCCGCCCCAGTCAGCAGCCATGCACACAAGTTCTAGTCGCTCCAAAGCGGCTCGGTCTAATTTTCCAATGTGAATTACTCGAAGAATCCCTCTGATAGTCCTTCACAGAATTCCTGGCATACCTGCTGTTGCTAATTAGCATGAAAAATTAAATCTGCCTTTCCCAATTTTCTCCTTACAAGCTACCAACTCATCTCCTTTGGGAACAGGTACAACTCATAGCAGCGTAAATGGACACTGTTCCATCCACCTCTGCCCCCCAAAATGCTCAATGCTGGAGAAAGACATCTTACAGATGTTGTTATCTTTCAAGGTGCAATACACAAAATTGGCAAGTTAAGTTCTACTGACACCCACATTCCCTGCCTCACAGATCTCTCTTGCCTTTCCAGAAGGAGCACAAGTCCAATCTTCCCTCCTGCTAATGAGAATACTGTTATCTTTCCAGAGCACTTGGTGCCCCCGGTGTGTATTTCAAGGCATACAACGTAGTATGTTGCTATAAATAAGCAATAGTTGAGCTATGATTCATAGTTTAAGTAGCTACACAAGAATTTCCAGAAAGGAATCTTGCTCCCACCTGCACAGGTCTCACAGTGAACGAAATAAACGTTTGTTTACAGCTGTTCCTCTACTGAAAAAAAAAAAATCTATCTTGGACAACGTTTTAGATAAACAGACCTAATTTTTGCATCTTTAGCTGATCTAGTTCTCCCTATGACAAGAATACTGCACAACTTCTTTCTCTAGATCACAAGCAGCGTTATCCACACTGGTATGGCACAGAAGATACACTCCTTTCCGTTAAAGGAACATCCCTTTTCTCTTTGTAAGCTAAAACAGATAAAGGAGGTTGCAAGTTAAAGGGAGTAACTGGGATGTGACAAGGAATAGGGCGAGATTGACTTTTCCCTGTTTAACAGGCAGGTGACAACAGCTGAGTAAAACTCGGAGAATGAAATGGATTAATACATCTGCTTCCATGAGAAAAGAAAGTTCAAATAAATTTATATTTCCCAGAATTCTTTTAATATACAACAGTTACACAAAAAACCTGAAACAGAAGTTCAGACATGTTCTCTGTCTTCCAACTACGTGAAATTTTTGAAAGTACACTGAATCCAGGTACCATTGCCTGCTACAGTGTAAAGCAGGGTTCGACACAGCCAAGTGCAAGGTCCTGCACCTGCGTCGGGGCAATCCTCGGTATCAATATGGGTTGGATGAAGTGATTGAGAGCAGCCCAACAAAGGATTTGGTGGTACTGGTAGATGAAAAGCTGGACATGAGCTGGCAATGTTTGCTCGCTGCCCAGAAGGCCAACTGCACCCTGGGCTGCATCAAAAGCAGCATGGCCAGCAAGTCAAGGGAGGTGATTCTGCCCCTCTACTCCACTCTGGCGAGACCCCACCTGGAGTACTTGCCTCCAGGTCTGGAATCCTCAGCACAAGACAGACACGAACCTGTTGGAGAAGGTCCAGAGGAGGGTCACAAAAATGATCAAGGGGCTGGAACACCTCTCCTGTGAAGAAAGGCTGAGAACTGGGTTTGATCGGCCTGCAGAATTCTCTGGGAAGACCTTATTGCAGCCCTTCAGTACTTAAAAGAGGGGCTATAAGAAAGATGAGGACAGTCTTTTTAGCAAGGCCTGATGTGACAGGACAAGGGGTAATGTCTTTTAACTAAAAGAGGGTAGATTTAGGCTAGATAGAAGGAAGAATTTTTTCACAGTGAGAGTGGTGAAACACTAGCACAGGTTGCCCAGAGAGCTGGTGGATACCCCACCCCTGGAAATATTCAGGGTCAGGGTGGATGGGGCTCTGAGTAACCTAATTTAAACATGTTCCTGCTCACTACAGGTGAGTTGGACTAGATGGACTTTAAAGGTCCCTTCCAACACAAAACATGCTAAAATTCTATAAAGTGCAAGCATTTTATTCACTTATCATATCTGACATCACTGAAGCATGTTTCAGGGATCTCTTAAAATGTACGTGAAAATACCAAAACTGATGAAACAAGTTAGATTACTACTACCAAATACTAAAGTAAGTATCGCAAAGCTAATACGAATAACTTTTTTTAACTTTTGTTTTTAAAACGGTTGCATACGACTTCTGCGGATAATTTTTACCATCACTTCCGACACTAAGTTTATATACTTGTGCATTGTTTTTATAGCAAGTTGCAACAAACTTTACTGGCTGCTCTTATAGACACACTGTGCAGCACTTTATTTATATACACGCATTTAAAAAAAAATATAGTCATGAGACTCAAAACCTTCATAGTAGTACTTTGAACAGGTAACTGTGGATCTTAACATGCAGATCAAATTAAGAGAGTGTGAAACTTTGGCACTAAAATCGTAACACAGCTGGTATCTTGTCTTCTTGCCATATTATACATGACAAAGTGAGACACTCAGCACAAAAGTGATACAGAACATACTTTATTAACTTAGTAATCATGCAAACACCTACACTAAATAGGTGAAGCTAAAAGATTATTTTCTTTCTTTTGCTCCGCTGTCAAGAAATTCAATGAGCTTGATGGTCACGCTGAAGTGATTTTACATTTCAAACTCTTTAGGTATCTACTAAAGTGCATAACACAGCTGAAGAGAAATGTATTGAAGAGTAATATATTGAAACCGTGAAAGAATAAACCCAAGACATACCTTGTCTATTCCCATTCTCTTCATCCTGAAGTAAAAAAATAAGAGTATATATTAAAAATTGGGTAAATGGAAAAAAATGAAAGCATGAACATGAAAAAAAAAAAAAATCACCAAACCAATAATACAGGTAAGTACAGTTCCATAAAACTCCGAGAAAAACGTGAACAGCATTATCTGAAAACAAATGTACCAAAATACTGCAATGAAGCCTAATACTGCACTCTGCGTTGTTGCGAGCACGTTTCTACCCCGAAAGCCAGGCAGGAGAGGTTATTCTTTACTCATCTAAGGATTCAAAGCTAAATAATATGCAAGAAATACAAAATAGTTTCTAAGTAAGCTCTGAATATCTTTCCTGAAATTTGAAATACCAGGTTTGTTTTGCCTTCAGCACTACTGCCTAGAGAAAAATATCTTCCCCAAACACTATTTAGTAGCAATTTTGAAGATTCTCCTTCTGTGCGCTGTACTATATATACACATTCCTAACTACCAGGTATCACTGACAGTCCTTCAAAATAAGGAAATCACACAACTGGAATGAGCTGAGGAAGAAATACATACTTAAAATAGAAAATTCTAAAGTTACTTTCTTGACAATATTTTAATATGAATGAAAGGCTTGTGAAAGATCATGGCTAATCTCTTCCACAAAGTTCTACCATTTGAAAAGCACAACTGCTTAAATATGAAAATATGTGCTTTCTTTCTGAACTTCATAGAGATAAAATTTCAACCTAAATACAATTTCTTAGACTAGTATGTGCTACCTGGGAAGTAACAAGTCACCTCATCTAATTAAAACACCTTGATCCTGAAGGAAAGGAGAAGCAAGGAAACGCTCACAGAAATAACTGTCATCTACTTTTAAATGGATTAATTTAAACTTCTATGTCTTTTGTATTTAAAGATGAATCAGTATCATTTTCATATTAAATATTTTCAAAGCAACTGCACACTGGTCTAAGCAAACCATTCAAGAGAGGAAGGCTCAAGGAAAAAGAAAAGTAAGACAAACACTATATAACGATGAGGATGACACAAGCCTCCTCTAGATGCAATACATCTCTTGTGACGCAAAAAAAAAGGAAAGTACTGTGGGAGCTTTATAAGATACTATAAGATAACTTTAAGGAAGGGGGAAAAAAACCAACAAACAAACCAACGGCAAAAGAAACCCCCAAAAACTAAAACACTGAGTTAAGAGAGAGATCTGGTACTTATTGTACTTTAAAAGTGACACTAATTATCATTACCACTAAAACTCTGAAAGCAGCAAACAGTGTATCCTTAAGCTGGACAGTCTTGTCTACTCTGTACTTTGGTAAAAATACCACACCATTACAAAAAGTCTACTGAAATGTATCTTCATCTCTTGAAGCCCTGTAACAGCCAGATGGATTCGAACTATGATCAGAAGTGAAGGATTAGATAAGGCTAGTATCTGCAAGCCTCTAGTTTTCACCCAATTTGTCAAGTGAAAAAATATCTTTAGGAAAGTGAATATTTGAGTTCATAGTCTGGAAAAGGCAGGTCACACATAGGGGAGCTACCTGGCTTGATGCTATAAACCAAAAATAGTTCTGGAAGTTAAGTTAGCTAATACAGAATTGCCATCATTTACGAAATACTGCAGTAGGTTTGTCACTGGGTTTGCAGAGATCTCTTAGAAAAAAGACAGCTGCAGAACATTAGTTTTTCATGGTATCAAGCCTATGGGCTCAGGCCTTTAAAAATGGAATGCTTCAACACCAATGTTTTGGTATTAGCTTTCCCTCCTACATTTACCTCTTACACATCACAAAATATTAGTATTTGCTGCTTCCATACATAAAGAGAAGGTTTTCTATTATCACTTTCTTGCTCCTCAGACTGATTGAACTTGAAGAATGAGCTTCACATGCAAAAAAAAAAACAAAACCACACCTGTGGCTGACTGAGAAATCCTAATAAATGTCTGATGTTAAAAGTGTAATTTAACACAGACTTTTTGCAGTGCTAGCTTAAAAAAAATCTCCCACACACTCCCTGTTCACTTTCTGAAGGGAAAGGAGGCATCAGAAGCGAGGACACATACAGGGTTATTCCTGAACATGCAGCTATTCCTAGTACAGCGTGTGGTCCCATAGAAACACAGCCAAGTACTTCTGCCAGAACAAAATGTGTTAAACCACAGCCTGTTTCCAAGATCATCTTTCACACTGCCCTTCACACAGGGCTGTCCCTCTCAACAGACCTACCAAACAACATTTTCTTCTACAACCTTTCTCTATAATCATGTTTCTAAATCAGTTAATAACAATTACAATGAGAAAGAGTCCCTTGATTTGTAGTTAATTAGCTGCTTTGTGCAGGAACCATGAAAAGATACTGGAACTTAGCACAATATACTGAAGTTAACCTAGACCTGCAGTGCTACATACATACTGAATGCTAAACAAAATAAATATAAAAATACACAATAAAAATAATGTAAATTAAATATAACATATTGGTATTCAGTATTAAAATATGCAGAAATATCTCCCTGAATGGATTATAACCAATCATGTTTAATCAATTCAGAGACAGTAAGGCTTGTTTTCTAGTCAGATGGAAATGGAGAAAACACAGGTTTATAGGTGCCTCTCACTGGCAGTTGTGCAGGCCAGTCACTTTGTCACTAAGATAGGGAGTTTTATTCTTGAAACTCACCCTGCTTATTCAGGTGTTGCACAAGCATGTTTCACATCTAGCACAGACGGCCAGTTAGAGCTCTCTTCTACTTATCTGACCAGGAATGGCAGTTTCACACTGATGACAGTGAAGTCTGTGAAAGGCTGATGTCAGCTTTGTACACGTAAAGTTGGAAATATCAGCAACTAGAGTTTACCCTCACCAAACCCTAAGTCTCTTGGTTAACATGATTCCACCCATTTTACTCAGGTTTTGAATAGCTCTTTCTTCTCAGAAAAATAATCAGAAGCATCACTAAAAATAAAATTTTTGCGCTGTTCAGTTTTTCTGATCAGCATTGTAACAAAAGAAATCTTTGAAGTTCTGCAACATTTAGAGACATCCAGGAGATGGACCAGATAGTTAGAATTGCAGGTGTTTTGATGGTAAGATGGGATTTTGCTTCTGCACAAGAGTGGCCCTCATTTTGTTAACTTGGTGCTCTGTGCTTCTGAATAGTAGGAGGAGAAGCCCCAGCTCTCTCCTTATTGAACAGCAAGGGTCAGGTGTGCCTCCAGTCTGAAATATTAAGGGAAGGTGTCAAAAAAAAACAAACCCAAAACCAAACCATTTGAAGAACTGAAGAGAACTCAAGGCAGATACAATCAGGTGTTAATATATTAAAAGACAAGTGTGTTTTGGGACTTCTTGTCAGCCAGAGCTTTGAGGCAGATCTGCTTTTCAACTGAACTTAAGTTTTATTGGACTAACAACTAGAACACTGAACTTTAAAAAATTTAAATAAAAACCTCACCACCTCAAATGCACCGAGGCAGAGAACAGATTATTGAAGATTTTTATAAAATACTACCCAGTCTTCTCCACTCAATACATCCTTT
Source organism: Baryphthengus martii (assembly GCA_013396935.1). Taxonomy (NCBI): domain Eukaryota; kingdom Metazoa; phylum Chordata; class Aves; order Coraciiformes; family Momotidae; genus Baryphthengus; species Baryphthengus martii. The sequence continues at coordinate 11,799 of VWZK01003215.1, forward strand.
GGGGTAAAGTTCTTTGCTTCCAAGACAATTCACCTCAGCCCCTTTCCAAGTTGCAGCCTTCTCCAGTTTGAAGGAAGCTTTTCTTCCCATTCCCATGGAATACCCAGCTGTGATCTTTACCATACTGTGCAGTTTAAGAGTATTGTGTTCTTTGTCCTAGAAATGCCCACTGTCCCCCCATGTGAGAAGTCTTGTCCTCTTCTCCCCAAGGGATTCCATATGATCTGTCAACACCTTTTCAAACACATAAAAATTGCAAGCAAAAGGATGAGAGTTTTTAATGGAGACATTTTCACTAGATATTTCTGAATGAGAACCAGGAACAGGTATTAAAAAACCCCTACAAATATATATCCACTAAGAACGTGGACGGATTGTTCGAAAGAAAGTTCTTTTAGATATTTTTCTCTCTCTTCACTACCTCTACCAGTTTACATTGACTTGCAGTAAGATTTAGAGATATTAGGGTAAGTTTACCTTGAAAAAAAAAAAAAAAAATCAAAGAGGTAAGAGCGTACAGACTTCCCTGGAGTAAAAAAAACAGACCTCTGCACTGATCTAAAGGGAAAGTGCTGGCATCAGGTTGACACGTGATAACTAAAGGAGCGTGGCTCTGAGAAACTAGTGTAAGACTGAGTAACTCTGGCATCTTCAATTTCCAGCTGTAACCTCTATATGACTCTTAGGTCGGCGAGAACTGCATGCATTCTCAGGTGTCAAGAAGGGACAAGGCTACTGCAAGATTCAAGACAGTCAGAAGCCAAATCATAGTCCCCATTGTTATCCTACCTCTAAGGTGTCCAAAACAAAACATCTCCACATGCCAAGGCGCTTACAATTTTGATCCATGAGGAAAGAGAGAGGAATGACACTTGAGCTCAAAAAAATCAATGAGACAGACTGCAATTAGCTGATAAGAGATACCATCTTCGGGCACATAAGAGCGGCAGGGAAATCAGATTTGCCTCATATTAGGACCAGGCTGACAAGAGGTAAATTTCACTCTTTAGTACCATACCTTAGATAAACAGACTTCTACAAAAGCCATCTTATGAAGACATAGGAGTAGTATTTTTGAATATCTGCTCTTTTTTTTCTACCATCTTATAGACATTAAAAGGAAGAAAAGAGAATGTAATGGTTCAGGTTAATTTACAGAAATACTGACTAGGGCTCTGTCCAAATGAACTTTATCATCTTTAGATGTAAGTGAATCCTTTAATAAAGGTATTACAACTATCCAACAATCTCATTATTTCCTTTTCAAAAATTAGACAGAGATGAGAATGAATTAACGAGATTCTGACATATCAGAGAACAAACAGGAAAAAAAAGTGCTAAAAGCTCTCTTGCAGAAAAGGAGGGAGGAACTTCAAGACATGTCTCAAGATTTACAGGTGTCAGGGTCACTATGTAGTGCTTGGGTCTCTCTCTTAGAAACCATTAGATGTGAATGAGAGGGGAGGAGCCTACATCTCTTTTCCACTCTTACCTGCCCTTCCTTATGCCTATCTCCTTCTGCATACGAAAAAGATATCGACCTCCTCATAGAGATGGATCTAGTGATACATTCAGGAAGAAACCTATCCAGTTCACTTGTTAAAGAGCTTAATCCTGCTCATGTTGTTTTTCACCCTCGGCATGAATCAAGTTTGTTGTTCGGAGAAGCAAACAAGTTCAGGCTTCACCCTCTCCATTTCACATAGGCACTTAATCAGTGATTGCTTTTGGCTGACTCTCTATAACCTGTGTTGAAGTCCAGAAATGTTGGGATCACCTGACACTGCTAATAGTCTTGCTTCCAGTTTGCTTCAGTGACTCCTTGTCAAGGGGAAAAAAAAAAAAAAAAAAAAANAAAAAAAAAAAAAAAAAAAATCACATACTCAAGTGCAGGCTGAATAGCTGGAGTTAACCAGAAAAATGTGCCAACTTTCTCCTGTAAAGTTTTTTCTACTTCAAAAGAAATCTTATAGCCACTGAGGACAAGCAAAGACAACTTTAATAAAAGGCTCCAGCAGAGACACAAGTCAATCAGCTATGTGGAAGGAGTGTGAAGCTTTGACTGCCATTCCTCATCTTGGTAAGAATCTATTCCTTGGTCTAACCAGGAAAGCCAAAGTGAAACTGAGAGGTGGCATGGATTATTACAACTTGCACGCTTCATGACTTTAAAATGAGCAAACGTCATTAGAAGTCACCAGGAAAAACCCTCTCTCAGTATTCAAATCTTTATCACTATGAAATGGGCTCTCTCAACACCAGGTACTACAGCAACTTTCAAAAGGTTCAGTCTCATAAGAGAATACACATACCCTTTGAGCAAGACAGACCAATTGGCTACTTAACACTTCGAACTATGTGTTTTAACTTAATGTTTTACAGCTTTTTAAGAAAGTTGTAATTTAATGTCGGTATGTACATACTTTGTATGTATTTGCCTCTTGACTAACAGGGAACTGCAGACTGTTTTTTTCTGTTTTCTGTTGAAAAAAATAGTATAGAAATACAACCTATCTTTCTAAACATATATTAATTTTAGGATACTCAGTTAGAAATGAAGGAAAACCACTTTTTCCAGGCAGTTAGCTTAGTATTATGGTATGAAAAATTTCAACTCTGTGGGAGGAAAAAACAGGGGGAAATTCAAACAAAACCAAAAAAAAACCACAAATCAACAAAACAGAACAAATCAAAAATCCACAATAAAAAAATGAGCCACAAAAAAACAACCAAACAGAAAAATCCACCCCAAAACACCCACAAAAAACCCACTAAAACAGAACAAGAAAAAACCCCAAGCCTCCCACCCTCGATGTCTATGCTTGAAAATGTATACAGACTAATTACATTGGCTTTTGGTAAAAATATTCTGTACAGAAAAATATTTTCATATTCTGAAATAACCATTGGTCTTACCCGGCTTAAAAAAATGTTTGCTACTGTGGGTGAACTCATATTCATCAAATTCCATTATCTTGGAACAGATCAACGCACAGCTATTACACAATTTAATAAGTGAGCCTGCCCACCCTACACAGATGAAAGGTCCCCTGAGTCTAAGTAACACCTCTAAATACATTTACTTTTAAGCAAGCTGGATTTCTGACCCTAAATATAGCTTTGTTATACTTTTAAGTGCTCCATTATTAATTTCACTTACTTTAAAAGAAAACTGAACTGCAGACTCTGGAGGATAAACTATGAAGTGTCTTAAGGTGAAGCCAAAACCCTGAGAAGTCCTCCTTAGCACAACAGTTTTGGGACCAGGCCAAGAGAAAGTTTCTTCTTCCTCCGATGGTGATATAACTTCACTTTGCTCTTTTTCTTCTTTATTTTTTGATGCCTAAAACAAGAGAGACACACAAAGAAGTCAAAAAAAAAAATCAAAGCCAATAGACATTCCTGTGCAATTTAAAAATACAATTTCTCCCCCCTCTAACAAAAAACAGCTGGATTATCACTAGTATTTTCAAAAGTAACGTGTAATCTAAAGAAGCATTCCTTACAGCATTACACCTCTGGTCCTATCATGTACAGAATTATTCTTAAATTTCACATGAAGGTAGATATTAAGAAAATCAATGTACAACAGTGAAAGGCTCAAATGAACTGCAAGAAATGTGTACAGCTTGCACATTTTATTTGCTTTTTACTTCACTTCGAAATACGTGTCTTCGGGACTCCCTTTCTGGGTGCACGTAGCTCTCATACACATGTACAAAACCAACTTTTCTCTTTCTCAGTTACAATGCAGGTATCACTTTCTTGACTAGTATCTCCTCATTTGTAAAACATGTAAAACAGAATTGAAGAATATATGCAATTTGTTAGGCTTCTTCAGCAAGACACACTTTTGCTCTAGTTGTGTCTTTGACTGCACCATTGGTTCTCCCACCCTTAGCTACTTTCTCTGAACATTTCAGTAAGCAAATTCTAACTACATCATCAAAAAGTCTAGTTTCCTTTTCCTTCCAGAGGAGCCCAACAGGAACAGCCTGAAAGGATTATCAGCAGATTTTGGAAAGAGTGATAATAGTCCTTCCTCTTATGCAGAAGACAGACATCTTAGGGTTTTTTTACTAAAGGTAATTTTACATATTTATGACTCAAGAAACATATTATTATGAACATATTTATCTTCTCATCCTTATATAAAATCTTCCATTTCAATTTTCAAAGTGAGTGCCACACCACACAACACTTCAAAGGCAGAAGACATGCAGAACCCTATGATCGCCCTCTAAATATTCTAATTCAGCGGTGTATGAAACAAATCTAGATACCAGAGCCTATAGCCTATTCAAAGGGTATTCAAACAGAAATAACAGTCATTGTGTCTTCCTGTAGCTCTGCCGCTGTGATTCAGCAACTGGCTGATAAATGTCAGAATTCACCGCTTGCTTCTCTCCCTGGGCTGCTCCAAAAGAAAACCATTTGCTTCAGTCTTACAGCTGGGATCTGCAGTGCTTATTTAGCAAGCTGGGCCCAGCCCACTCCGAACAACATCTACAGAGAAGACAAAGCATGTCCACTGTAAGCACGCTGATGGCAACACATATTACCGTAAGGAAAATGTTGCAGCTGCTTGATGAGAGCAGTTAACCCACAAGAACAAGATTCTGCATTCAGGTATATAAAAAAGAATGTGTTTCTACACAGATGCTACGGTTTGTCCTTGGAAACCAACATCTTAGTACACCCAACAGGCAGGAGAAGGAAATACTAGCTAGTGCTTCAAAGACTAATCTCCCTACCACCAAAAACTCTGTTCTTCAGCAAGGAAAAATACACAAATGGAGAAGGGTCTTGGTGCTACAGTCAAGCCAAGAAACTGAGACACTTCTGGAACCAGAAACAGCAGAGAATCCAGAGCAGCCCAACAGGAACAGCCTGGAAGGATTATCAGCAGATTTCAGAAAGAGTAATAATAAATATCAAGGACGATATCTCAGCCTAGCCCATTATCATCTTCATTCATGTTTTGAAGTGTTAGTGTGAAACTGAGAAGACTACAATTAGATGACTAATGAATGAAAAATTAGCGAGAACTATGGAAACGCCAAGACGAACATCTTTAGTTTAAAGTTCATGCAATGCAAAGATTAAGGTAAAAGTTAAATAAACCTTTAGCCTAAGGATTGGGGTTGCTATTGAGGTGCTCCCCACCAATTTGCTCAGCTTCTGACAACAGCATTTCTTCCAGCTCTGCACAAAGAAAGGTCCCTTCTCAGTCTTTCAATCTCATGAAACAAAAAGAAACTGGTGCTAGCAAGAACATCTTGATCCTCGTAAACTGGCAAAAGAAATAGCTCTGAACAAAAAAAAAATATTACTGGCCTCTAAAAAAATGATAGTGATTTCCTCAATTATGTGATGGGCAGCAACCCATCTATTTAACATTCCCTTGCAATGTTTTTGTTTCTCCTCTCCAATTTTTATAGGCAACGCTTGACGCGGAAGTTTTGAAAAACCAACCAACCACAGGTATCACAAAACATGAAAAATATTAATAAGCAAATGCCTATGCTTATGGACATGCAAACAACAAGCTTAAACGTAGCACTGAAAAATACAAGCCTACAATACACTTGCACGTTTTTTTTCTCTAACAAAAACCTCCCTAGTTAGCCAAAAGATAATTTATAGAACAACTGATCACTGAAGTTTACATATAGGAATGGAATATAGTAACCTGAGTTCAAAACAGTCGTACTTAGAACTTCACTAGGTCTGAGAAATAGGAGATGCAGCATTTGATTGTAGTAAGAAGAGAACCTCTAATCTCCTTGTAAATTCATGTAAACTTCTTGCATTCACAGAGGTGGGTGAACTAAGAGCCATTCATGAACAACGGTACTTCCCAGTAAAATCGCTATTTCTTGGAAGAGCATGCCAGAAGTGAAAGGTTATCTTCATGCCAACCTGGCTCCCGTGAGGTCTGCCAACAGGGCAACAGAAAAAGCCAGTATTAATAATAAAGTGAGATATGTTCAGTAACAGCAACTTTCAGCCACACTATGAACCAGAAAGAATCTGAAGTAAAGAAGAGAGTCGACATCTGCTGAGTAACCCTGTGACATGTCCAACCACAGCACATCTACCAGAATATCCCTTGCCAGAGATGGCTCTAAAAGAACAAGAAAACTTCTCAAAAACACAAATAAAACAGGATGCAAGACAGTAAGCAAGAAACAGATGATGTAAACATTACAGGCAAGAATATGTTACTGAAGGCAGAGTTCCTACATGGCTTTCCTTGCCAGCCAAAAATTACAAATTACAAATACAAATACATCTCTCATTCTTCAGGTGATTTGTCTTTTGGGTAGACTCATTTCCATTTCAAGAGAATGAAAAATGAATGCTTTATTTTATTCTCATCTAACAAACCAGAGATTGTTTAGCCATATTCCTTACTTAAATCTGTAAATTTGTTTCTCTATAGAGTCAATGCTTAAATTCGAAGTCAGAATGTATACAATTGAGCTCAAGGACTAAAGAATCTCAGGCTACTAAAATGATTCAAGCATTATTTCCCTTGGGAGTTCTTCATACAAGGTTTCTGCACAAAATAAAGCACAATTTCCTGTTATATGCAACTACAAGGACGTACAACAGATGCTTAAGTGCACTGTAAAAGGCACATTTTGCTTTTAATACTGCATTTAACCCTTTTTTGAGCAATGAAACCATCCATGAAAATCAGATGGCACCTTAAAGAACAACATGAATCAATGGGAGTTTAGCACTGTCAGAGAATTGTGATTGCCACAAGACTAAGGGCAAGGATGGGCAATGCCATTTCTCACCTTTGCTGTTCACCTCGGTTGGTCAGGTGGGCCCTGGGCAGCCACCAAAAGTAGCGAGGGGGCCTCTGAGCAGCTCTTCCTCACTCAGTCCCCCTAATAGGTCTTGCCAATAGCCATTATGAGACAAGACATTCCAGAGCAAGGATAAAGCTAAAAAAAGATGTGAACATCTCTCAATAGTGACCATAGGTCTAGGTGTCTCCCTCACAGGAGTCCACTTTTTATCATTTTTATGTACTGTTATGGCTAGAGTCCAGGTGGCCACAGTAATGGCTCCTTTTGGGGGGACTAACTAAAGCTAATTTGGGTATTTGCTAGGAAGTGGTCATGGCAGTAAGCATACCACTTTAAGAGTGTGAATCTCACTCAGACAGAATACAAGTCTGGAATATTCTTTTAGTTCAGTAATAAAGGTAGTAGCTGCCTGCCTGAAGCAGAGACTGGCGAGGACACAGACGGTGAAACGCATCTCAGAACTGAGCAACCAAATTCAATAAGATACGTAAATCATCTCCTTACCCAGGCTTGGCTTGAGGACAAAGGCTCAAGAAAGCAATACCCAACTACTCCAAATGTATGAAGTAAGTGGGAAATCTCCAACCTTTCAAAGAGAAGTGTCTGTGCCAGCACGGCAGATGGCTGGGAGGCGGAGAGAGGAGACATGCATTACTGCCATGTACCATGCAGGCTACAGAGCTGGCTACAGGGTGGAAGGACAGAGGGACTTGCATTTCTGTGTACCGTTGTAACCACAGTCAAAGGAGAAACAGTACTTAAGAGAGTTTTTTCAGTTCTCAAGAAGGTCAAGGCCCATACAAAATAAACAACAAAAACTTCCACACATGCAGCTTATTATACACCTTAAACATTCCTTACTGTGCTCTGCTGTTTATGAAAGGCTGCTCTGTGAAGCACTGCAGCTGGTGCTCCTGTCAGTCTCATCACTTCTCCACAAAACCTGAAAAGCAAAGCTGAAGGCCATCCACAGCAACCTTTACTTTTCTCCCTCACCTTAAAGTGCTCATACATTTCTATTGCATTTTTCCCACTGATCTCAAACACAGAAAACTGAGAAGGCTTAGAGGAAGGCTACAACTGATTTCAAATAAGAAGAGTTTTTCAAGTACCTCTATTGCTACCTGTGTAACTAACTTTACACTAGCAAACCACTCAAGGATTTAGCGATGAGCGACAGTCTGAAAAATTTATGATCTCAAAAACATTGCTTCCATGCATCTGTTCAATTGAAAATTCTTCAGTTTACCTGGTTCTGGTTTAAAACACAGTGACACCAACTGGCTCAGTAAACTGCACCTAGCTGGACATAGTCGCTTGAATGAAAAGGAGGAACATGCAGCTTCCCACGCCAGGGGAGATTCACAAAAAGTTTTTCTACTTTGCACCAGAGAAAATCCCAACCTATTAAGTCTGGTTATACTTGAAATCGTCGTCTTTTTTTTATAAAAAAAAACAAAACACAACAAAAACAAAACACCAAAAGAACCCAAACCACCACCAAAAAAAAACCCAAAACCAAACTCACCAAAAAGTCCCAAACCACAACACAGAGCAAGCTCTGGTTTTCATATATCGTAGTCCTGATACCACTACTCTGAACTTCACAGAGAGCAAGATCAGGTCTTGCATGACTAGTGCTCCACCACAGCTCAAACAGGACTTCTCCAGACTTAGCACTTAATCCCCAAATTATCCAGATAAATACATAAAATAACTGATCAGATGTCACTTTAAACGTTAGATACGACCAAGTTTAGTATGCTTCAACTCACTAAAACGATCCTAAGATACCATACAAATGTCTATTTTAGTTATACGCATATATACACACACAAAAGTATACTGTAGTGTGTGTGCATATACACATATTTGCAGTCCACATCCAAAAACTGTACTACTTCACCGCAATTCTTTTCCAAGCTAATTAAGTCCGCTTCAGTTTAGATCATGCCTTATATTTCCACATATTCACAACCAATTTCAAGCAACAGCACCAAGAAACAAAGTGAAAAGTACGGAGAGTTCATAGGGCAGAGGTGTAAACTATTTTCACAATGTGTTTTTGTCTATAACTTCCATTTAGTATTTACAATAATAATCAAGGAGTTGATAGTATTAAATTTAGTCAGAAAAAAACATTAAAAACAAAGAAATTTAGAGCTTCCTTGTTTTCTTATAGGCTCATTAGCAAAAGCCTCCCCTCTTAACAGCTACATCCTTAAACTGGAAAGAAGGAAACATCTGGAGGGCTGGTAGCATAACAGCAAAATGTCATGTGATCTTAATTTAGCTGAACTGAAGCTTTTCCTTCTCTCCTTGTTCTGTCATTGCTTGTAAAGAATAGGAAATGCTTTGTCCTCACCTTACAGTCTGATCTGGAAATATGAGACACAAGAGATGAAGAAATCCTGCTTCAATGCTGAGGGCAGAAGCGATGCTTGAGGTTACTCCAGGCATGATAAAAGAACCTTCCCAGCAGCCTGACAAGTGCTGTAGAGCGGTTTGCACAGAGTCACCGCCTTTCAAGGGCTGCCTTACCCTGCTGCTTTCAGCCTATGGGAACTTTTTGACAGACCCAAGAATGTGAGCCGCCCCATGACCCCCTCTGCTTCTTACAACTGGGGAGAGAACAGTAAGATACATATCTCCAGCTAAGTACACTACTGCAAAACAGGAATGGGTTCCAACAAAGTCTGTACTCTTTTGCTTTCTAGAGTAACAAGGACTTATGAAACACACAACATACGAGGCACCTTCCACTACACTTTCGCCACACTATTATATAACATACCTATTTACACATGAAATAGTTTTGCAGAAGGCACTAAGAAAAACAAAATCCCCCCACAGCGTAAACCCCAACCTGCACAGACCCCATTTCAATAACTAGATTCAATAACCAGACGCACCACAGCTTTAAACTACTGTCAACTCTGAAACTACCTACACATTCCCTTCAGTTCATTCTGTTTCTCTCCACTGCAGCCAGAGGCCACGTCTTGGTTCAAAAAAATAAGCTCTACAAGGGACATAGTTTAAGTTGGTCAAATCTCCCACTTTTCCACAGCCTCTTTATGCCTGTAGCAAACCTCAGTGCTTGGACCAGGCTACTCCACAGCATAGCTACAATGCTGAGTAAGGGCTTTCCTTTGAGGGCTCAGTAGTGGGACAGAAATAGACCTTACATCTACTCTCTATCAAATACAAGCACCAGGTTGATCATCTGTTACTGAAGCTACTGAACTTTTCAACGTAAACAAAAACTACTCATTTAGAGACTAGCCACACCACTTCACCTACACAAATATATCCTTGCACCTGTTGATAATTCAAGCTGTTAAGACTTTAAATAATTCAGTTCTGCAGCTTTACTTAAGATTTTATTTCATGTACAACAAAAATGTCTGTGACATGCCCAAAGTCAAACAGAAGCCTCTGAAAAAACAGGGAATTTACCCTCAGTGTTAGAAGCTAAACTGTCATCCGACAAACACGGTTCTTGCAAGTCCATTGTTATTCCAGAATCTGACTCTGTTTGCAAAAGATTTGCCTAGACACATGGGGATAGTTTTACGAACTTTTAGAAAAGAACTATTTGTATCGAGCTTAAACTTCTTCAGAAGTTAAACTTCCCACAAAACTTGGAAGGCAAACATAAATTTTCTTTACATCCCCACAAACATGGCTTTCCTCCTGAAAAATAACCTCTGAATATATACCCAGCTACTCAGTGTTAAAAGCTTTCAAATACATAGGCTATTAATAAACCCATGCAGACAAAATCATTAAATCCCTAAATTTGGATTCTATTGTGCATACAGAATAGAAGAAGAAAAGCAGCTAAGAACTTCATTTACAAAGAAACAGTGCACAGGAAGATGCTTATAAAAGGACTGTGAAGTCATTAACCTGAAAAAAAAAAATCTTAAGTCTTTATGCCCAGAGATGAGATATCACTAAGAGGATAAAGAGGAGAAAGTTGTCCACAGGATTTTCAGTTTAGCTGCAAATCCAACAGCTTTTGAATGTTGACTTATGATGTAATCATCTAGAACATACATTTGCATTGAATGTTATCAGAAAGAATGGCTGATACAGATGACTAAAATCTACATGTTTATATCTGCCTGGAAGTTGGGGAAGAGAGAGAAAAGAAATCTGTTTTAACACAAATCCATTTGCTTATTTAAGAACTACTTGTCTTTGCATGCCAGTTACTATGGCTGGAATCGCTCCCTGTTGCCCAGTTACTTCCCTGTACTACTGAACACTACAAAATGTTTCTCCAGCAATGCTAATTTCCACAAAGAATAAAGCCACCAGATATTTCCTGCAATGATTTTACACCTTTTACTCCAAACTGAAAACATCACACTCTGCACTGCCATGAGACAAGACTTTATCATACTCCCTCCCTCCTCAAGGAAATAAGAACACAGTAAGGTAACATAAATAACACATTTCAAAACCATTATCAGCTGCAAATATCTCAGAAGGAATGCAGCCACCTTTGGTATTTCATCCTCCAAGTGACACATTTGGAAGACTGAAAAGCCTTTTAATGTTACTGGAGATTCTCTGAAGGAAGAGAAATAGCTGCAGTGCAGCAGCTGCTGCAGTACTGCTGTGTACCAGGGCCTGAAGGCAGCGTGAGAGCCAGGCTTGCACTGCAACGTTTCACCTGCACACAACGGCTCACAGGAAATACAGCCTGCAATAATAAACTCCAGTCAAAAAAAAACAGAAGAGATCTTGGCTGCTATAATGTCACAACATACTAACGTACTTTCAAATACATCAGTACAGTCTTTGATGAAAAGGTTCCAAGCCCAATTTCAATGGTCAGGCTCACCCTCCGCAATAACATTTGACTAACTGTAAATTTACAGAACTTTACAAAATATCTGTTTCTGGCTGAGAAGCTCAAGACTTAACTATGCACATGGCTGAAAGAACTTTATTGTTACTTTAGAAGATCAAAATGCAGCAATAAGATAAAAGTTGAATCCAAATGTTCATCAAAGCCTGCTTAGAGCACAGTGACACCCTATGCTCTTGGCTGGTAAGGCGACAATCTACATTTAACTCATGGTGCTACTTATCCAATACCTGAAAGCAAGGTATCTATGATGCAAAGAGGAAAAAAAAACCCAAACTGATCTATCATCTACCAGGAATTCTTCCAACCATCTGAAGAAGTGGAATTTATCGGTTTAGACATACTCCAATACATGCTACCATGGTCACAAGGTGAACAGACATACCAAGCATCTCACGAGTCTACCCACATGCTAAAGGCTGGTAAAGGATGTCTTTATGAGGACAGAGAGGGTCGCTCCTTCTGTATCTTACTGAAGATGAGCTGAGTTCTTACGTCGCTGAGCAAAGATGTTACTTAGCACTTCATGTATTTGTTAAAGAACTCTCACTTGGATTACAGCTAGTACACTAAGTTATGATTCTGAGACTTCATAAACACTGGACCATCAAAGCAAAAAAAATCACGAAAAAAAAAAATCACTAAAAATTCCTTGTTTACCAAGACCAGACTCTAATAATAGGATTGATCACCTGTGATACTGTCGGGGCAGTCCGGGCAAGTACAGACACAAATCTGCACATAAACCTATTCACAGTGGTCTCCCACAGCATACAAACTTTTTACCTGCTACTTCGTCACTAATCTTATATTTGCAGTGACACTGAGGCTCTAAATTGCCTGTAAGACACTCATATTTGAGTTTACTTCAAGTTCTAAAGACAACAGTCACAGTCAACATAAAAAAGAAGCAAGACACTTTGGCACTTATCAGTAACTCATCTTAAGAAAGGTTTGAAGATAGGTAATGAATCTGTCCCATGAACAAAGAGTGAAAGATGACAAATTGCAAGGAATTTGGTTTATTTTTGGACTCTTACATTACTGCAGAAGGCTTCTGAGTGATTATTCACAGATCACCATGTGACAATCATCAATCCCATTCAAGGTCTGGACTAAAAAATGTAATTCGTTGATGTCAACTGAAATACACTGAGTTGCAGCACCTAATAAGCTGGTTTTAGGGGTTTCTGGTTTAGTACAAACCACTGCATATCCTTTGAAAACATTTTAATACAGCAAGCTGTTGTGTGTATCAGCCTGCAAAGAACAACTGTCTCCAGTTGTCGTAACTTTCATGCTGCACTATGAAAGTACTTTTTGTAAAATCTAAATTATCACGGTAGACAAAAGAAGGTATTCCCACTGATTTCATACTTGTTCACTTCCTATTTTAAAACCCAACTTTGTGATGTGTATGCTGGGGGTAACCAGTGAAAACAAAAGAAATCCTTAGAACGACTCTGTAACCCAATTTGAGAAGTTATTAGTAACGCATACGGACAATTAAGTAGGTTTTAATTTTCTTCTTGAATATATATTTCAGATGATTCTTTAGGAGAAAACTTGTTTTCCTTTAAGACGAGCCTTCAACTCAGCTCTGAGAGCATGAGCAGTAATTAATACCCTGATGTTCTACTGGGGCCAGGACAGATGAAAATTGCCAATAGCTGCATAGCTTCTGCTAATTCAAGGACACCATGAGCCAAACCAGAGCTGTGCTTTGAGGTTACACTTAAAAAGTGCTGTTAGTCTCAGACTTCACAGGTCACCCATCTGCTTTCTCACCAGCAGCCTCCTTGGACACTGCTAGGTGGAAAAGGTGCAGAGCAACACGGCTATACAAAGCAGCATCCATCTCTCACCAGGCCTGACAGCTTCCACTTCTGCCACAGCATTTCAATGCAGTAGGCAGAGAGTAGTTGCACTGTAATAGCCCATAAACAAACTCCTAGCTTCATTTCAAAGAAAAAACAGCAGCAGCTCATCAAAGTGTATAGTTTATACAGACTTTGACCAACCAACCAAAAAACCCAAACCAAACACACCTAAACACAGCAACTGCATGTTCTACTTCATAAAATCTAGTAAGGTCAAACAGTTCAGCAACATTTCTACCTCAAGCATGCAAGTAATTTGAAGCACATTGATCTAGAGCTTTCTTTCCAGCTTGCTAAGAAATAGCTTTTAGGCTACATGAACCCTCTTCAGGGGTGGGGCTTTTTTGGCTTGATTTGGGTTTTTGGGTGGGGGGTGGATGTTGAAATACTTCACTTTGATCTGCTCAAAAAACAATCCCCCTTCTCCCTCTTTCTAATTGTATCAAATTAATTTTAAAACTTCAGGGGACTGCCCATATCATGAGTCTTTTCTTATTTGTTCTTCATTTCTCTGGTGTGGGAAGCAACTGTCATATTGAATTTGTCTGTACGAGTGAATTCTTACGTGTAGGCAAATTGGATCAAACTTTGTGAAACAGTTCGGCATCTGTGAAAATTAAGACTCTAAGTTTCCTCTGTTGTGGTTTTTTTTTTTAATGCAATAGAAGAGACTTCTTTAACCTGTGCTAAAGACATCACTCAAATACCTCAGACACTGTGAATCAGCTTCTGCATCATTTAAAAACAAACAAAACCAAACAATAACAAAACCAAGGACACCACACAGCAACCTAAGTGTTAGTACAGACATAACACACAGGAGTTGTTTGTATTTTAAATGGCATATTGTCTTGAAGTACTTCTACCATAGTGGGAATATTTCTGTATCACCTGCCTCTAAAGTGTTCACCTGCTTACACCATAGAAGAATAAAACAAATTTTCTTCAGTGACTGGCTGAATGTTAGATGAGAAATACAGGTAATATTTAGAGTACCTTCAAAGTAGTATTACGATTGCATACACTATTATAAATCTTACAGTAAGTAGATTCTATTGCAAAACATTTCCACTCAAAATCCAGACAGGTTTGTTGTGGGTTTTTTTTGGTTTTTTTTTCCTCTCTCCAGTTCTGCAGTAAGTCAGTCAATTAGATGCAAATCTGTCCATATTAAGAACTGAATAACATCCTGTGGAAGTTTATTTTATCTTGTATGTTTAAAAAGAAATATGTAACAACCTTCCCTCACACTATTTTTTTAAATCATGTTCATGATCAAGTACTTTGAAATAGCCAAGATGTTTCAGTCATCTGAAAGCAGGAAAACAAATCAGCTTTAGATTTATTAACAGTGCAGTTTATCCCGGCATATCTTCCCCTTCCTGTATGTGATATTTATCTTTTTTGTGCAATACATGAAGTAAAACCCTTCAAAGCTTAAGACTCTAAGGAAACAATCTAAAGTTTATTAACACTGAAAGTGTTAAAAATAAGCAATTATATAGTCAAAACATACTTTATAAGCTTAATAACTCCAGAAAACTCAGTAAATGGCAACATTTGTAATACTACATCCTCAATAGGGTTGGGGGGTGGGGAGAAGAGATCTCTGAAGCCTTTTCCTTTTCTCCTTATACTAAATTATAAAATCATATTAAAATATGTACGGATAAGTAAACAACAAACCTGCCCATTCCACGCACAATACAGGTTACATATGAAACTCCAGTTGTGATTGATCATGCAGTCCAAAATCCTGAACTGGGCCATGTCTTGCTCTAGCGCAGACTGCTGCTGTGCTCTGACTCAGCTTTTGTCCGAGCGATCCTCGAGGATATGAGAGCTATGCAGTAATGACATTCAGGAACAAGGACCTTCCTTCCTGTTCAGACTCCCTTCCCACCCCAATCATGTGTCAACACAACAAGATAAACTGACAGAACGGCATAACATTCTTCAAAATAATACTTCCGAAGCTGCCAAATTATGCATTCTTGTGGGGGGAGGAAATAACAACATCCTAAGAAATCACACTAAAGAAAACACAGAAAGGCGCCCTCAAACTGTGCTTGTTCTCCACACCCTCCCACTCCCCCACTTCTGCTGCTGCTGAAACCAGTCTGAGCATCAACAATTTAGTATAGTAACTCGTATCATATGTATCTTAAACTTACTTAGGCACAGTTGTAATAACAGCTTCTGTGTTTTCAGGAGATAAAAAAGCTTGGGCTCCTATATGAAACAGTACAATAGGAGTAACCTTTCGAAGTCAGAAGAACTTCAGAGTTTTCATAAAAAAAATTATAGGGGTTCATCCACTTCAGGTTCTTAAGTGGCAGACTCCCATTTAACCTACCAGAGTAGTGCTAGCATTGCACCGAAACCTGTCTGCCTCTTGTCATGAAGGACGACAGCCTTATTGATAGGGAAATGGAAGCGGTAACTCCAGAGGGATACTCAGAAACTGCAGAAATACTGGAAGTTTATTTCATGTATTTCCTTTCTGCAATCTGCCAACAACCACTCTATTTCAGAATGCACCTCACCTTCTGTGTCTTGACGGTCCACCACGTATTGCTTCCTCCCCTTCAAAGGCGAGATTCAGAAATACAGGAAATGTGTCTCCAAAGAAACATACACATTTTATCTGATGATTATCTGAACTATTAGACTAGTGACAGAAATAATACAATATTCTGCAGTTTAAACACCACAGTTAACTAACAAATGCTCCAGAAACTGACAGCCAAAGCTTCATCTACCAGCTGTAGCTCAAAATAATTTAAAACTAGAACATGTTACTTGTTGAAGTGTGTTTGAGATCCCAAGCATCTCCCTACTGATAGAAGAAACCCAAACCTTCTGATCTGAAGTTAAGGAACAAGCAAAGACAGTCATGCAGAAAAGAGGCCTCAGGGTCCCCCCATTCCCAGGCTCGGCTACTCCTTCAGTAAGAGCAGGGTGAGGATAACACAGATGAAATGTGTCTGAGAAGGGCAGCCTTCTGTTTGCAGCAGCTCTCATGCTCTGCCTCAAAGAATATCATCTGTGAGACTCAAAAGACTTTGCTATATTGAGAAAGTGAGGAGGAACAGATACAGGAACAGGTGGCCAACTCACCCTCTGGTTCAGTAATGGTCAAATGTGAAAGAAAATCTGTACTCTTAAAGCAGCCTGGAAATAAATTTCTAGAGGAGGGCCACACAAATGGTGTGACCAAATAGCAGCTTGTAACTTTGAAATAAGGCCTCGTTTGTTTCAAGCAAACCAAACAAAACAAACAAAAAAATGTGTTCTAATTTGTCATCCCAAGGGCTCTGGAAATTAATGTCAGAGACCAAGACAAGCTCTTCCCTTCCTACCAATGTGAGAAGGCTGCAAACTTCCAAGACATAATTGTGCATAACAAATCTATTCTGTTCTATTTTAAGATGTACATGGCAGAGATTCTCTATTACCTTTACAACACCTCATTACAAAAAAGGGAGATCAGTAGTAGTGCATCACAGTACACAACTAATGGGGTCTCAGGAAAAAGCACTTAAAGAAGGGGATTAGAGAGTTCAAGATATTAAAACAATAAAATCTTCTTATACAAGCTAAATGATCTAAACTGAAACAGATTGTGCTGACAAGGGGCTAGAAGAAATGTCCTGCTTAGCAACTATTACTAGGTGGAACAGATACACTTCCTCACAACAGACATCATAACTATCCAAGCTTGAGAAATCTTGGAGAGGAAGGATGTTTGGGAAGGTCTTATAGAGCAAGGGGTTATTGCAAAGATGCTGGAGCAGGAGACAGCAGTGAAGTCTCCAGGACAGGAATGCTGGAAGGAGCAAGGAACCAGCACCCTGCAGGGCTGGCAGCATGGATGCTGGCAGAATGTGTGGGGCAGCCTCCACAGGGCTGGGAAAGGAGCCTGCTGCACGAGTCGCACTGTGGAAAAACGCTGTCATCAACTAAAGATGGAAAGAAGGGAACGGAGATCCAGAAAATTAAAACAAGACTGTTGTTTTGTACTAAAAACATCAATGTGGTGGTTCTTAAACAGTATTTTAGTACAATTCGACCGTGATCAGTTTCATTATCAATTATCTACTTTAAGATCCATAAAGTATTACTCAGTATTTATTTCCTAATAAAGTATTCCCAAAAAAGTATTCAACACACTGTGTTAAAAGTCTCCTACTCTACAGTATGATACAAAAAAGTCAGTTAAACATCAGAATAAAATTTGTGCAACTCTTCCGCATAAAATCAGCAGTCACCAATAATCTGTTACTTCTTGGCGTTAATTTTAAAATCTGTTTTAAGAAAATTCTACAACTATTTTTTTCCCCCCTCCAACCTGGCCAGTGCTTATGTCCCACTGCAATTCATGCTGAAGTGTCAAAAGACTGCAGATAAAAACATAAAAAAATATAGAGCGGCAGGACAACAGAAACAGCCTGACAGCCGCCACCAAAAATCAGTACCAAAATGCTTGTAAATTCCCATAGGCACAGAATGAAGGGAAAAGCGAAGTTTTGGCAAGCTTCAGTCTTTACTGAAGTCCCTCAGACAAAAGGAGGAGTTCAGGAACTGCTGTAAGAGCAGCACCTTCAACAGTAAATTACAGTTATTGTTTAGAACTGACTCTTTCTCAAAGTTTTCCTCTTAAGTCAGTCTGTGCACTGGTAAATTTGATCTGCTGCCACTGAAAACTGTTCCTGATAATCTTGAGCTAACCTGACAATTGCTCTCTCATTTACTAGAGACAATCTCCATCCTGGCATGAGGTTAAATCAAACTCTACTAGCTTATCACTCCTCTGTTCTAATATCTTACTTTAACCTTACCTTACAACATGTTTTTTTGGAAGAGTTTATTTCTCCTAAGCGCGGTTATTATGCTTAGGAGATTCTGATTAGAAGATTCTTATGCAAGTGCACAAGAATTGATGGACTCTCCTTAAAGTAGGGATACAATGAAAGAAGGCTTCCCTTTTTGCCTTCAACACTCAGTTTAATAACACCTTTGTTGAAAAACTTCAATTCAAAACTAAAACAAATATAATTTGTGTTGTAAACATTCTCAACTTTTTTAAAGTTTTAACTCAAATTTAAAAGCAAGGCTTCCACACTGAGTTTCCATTTTGGAGTATAAAAAGGTCAAGAGCATTTAAAGATGCACTCCCTGCATAACTAGAGCATGACTGAGGACACAAGTCAACCTTAGTAGGCTCAAAAGGTCTCAATATCCAATTGCCCAAAAAGCTCCTTGTCATACACTGAGCTTCGATAGAAAAAAAAGATAATGACATCCAGAGTTTGAAATTCTACTGCTGGTCAGTTCCCCCCCCGGCCCCCAATAATAAAGAGATGACTTAAAATTCTGAGAATACAATAAAGGTGAGGCTCAATTATGCAAATTATTAATTAGAAAAGTAAAAACCTATCCAACACATCATAACCCCTCAAAGACTGCCTGTCACGAAGTCTAATGTTTTCTTCTGGTGTTAAAAACTGCATGTTTAGGATCTCAGTATTTTCAAGTAATTAACCTAAAAACAGGTCAGCAACATAATTTTCTCAACTCACTATTTCTCAGAATCTGTCAGCTTTGCATGCAAACTCCAGAAGGTTAAATAAGAACAGCAGAAGAAGAGACAAGATCTTCCTAAGATTACACCCCTCGAGTATCTAGACAATCTGAAAACTGTAGTGAGTCTTCCGAAACAGAACACACAGCTCATGCTCACAGAAAGGAAGGACTTCCATTTCCTAAGGCTCCGGATACTTTTTGTACAAGAGAAAATCTGCAAGCTGTTCACAAGGGTCAACTGCCACGTTGTCAGCACACGGTGAAGCATGTGCCAAAAAGATGCCATTCAGAACCTAGAGCACTGAATTCTTTAAAAGGGTAAATCCTCATCTAAAGAAAACATTTTTTTTTTTCATTAAACTCACTCCAGTCATCATTAGAGAACATGCCTATGTAAGAAGGCACCATGAACCGCTAGCTATGCTAACACATAAAAGTTACTCTCTAAGGTTACCTTTTAAGAGTGAGAAATGGAAACTGTACTTCAGTAAATCATGACCGGACTGAGAAGACAGTGCATTGAGAAAGTGCCACTACAAGCAAACCTAGATATTATGTCTTCTATCCAGTTAAGAAATCGGTATCCTTGGAGCCAGTAACAGCAATTTCAGTGGCGCTACTGTCCAATGGAACAAAAGCTGTTGCACTCCAGATCGAGAAACTAGTATCTCCTTCCTTGTACAGACATTTTCGCAATCTCAAAAGTGAAACAAAGCACGCACACACACAAGCAACAAATAGTATCTTCATTGGTTCCTCCCTTCTTCCACATCAGATGTTTTCAAATCTGGAAAGCAATTGTTTTCCAATCAAAAGTTACAAGGTCCTAGGAAGGATAAAGTTTTGTTCACTCTTATCCCAAATAACAGAAGAGGAAGAAGCCTTTTAAACATAGAAGAGGAAGAAGTCTGATTCTGTTGCTCTACTCCGCTCTGGTGAGATCCCACCTGGAGTACTGTGTCCAGCTCTGGAGCCCTCAGCACAAGACACACATGGACCTGTTGGAGCAGGTCCAGAGGAGGGCCACAAAAACGGTCAGACATCTGTAACACCTCTCCTTATGAGGACAGGCTGAGAGAATTGGGGTTGTTTGGCCTGGAGAAGAGAAGGCTGTGGGGAGATCTTATTGTGGCCTTTCAACACTTCAAGGGGGCCTATAAGAAAGATAGGGACAGGCTTTTTAGCAGATCCTGGAGCAACAGGACGAGGGGTAATGGTTTAAACTAAGAGGGTAGATTTAGACAAGATATAAGGCAGAATTTTTTTACAGTGAGGGTGCTGAAACACTGGAACTGGTAGATGCCCCATCCCTGGAAACATTCAAGGTCAGGTCAGCCAGGGTACTGAGCAAGCTGATCTAGATGAAGATGCCTCTGCTCATGGCAAAGGTCATCTAGTCCAACCCCCCTAAGGGTCCCTTCCAACCCAAACCACTCTAGAATTCTTTTACAGTACCTCTTATCAATCCACTTTGTTACCATAAGCTAGTTATACACACATTTATTACTTAGAAAGAATTTCAAAAGCAACTGAAATATATTTCTGAGATTACCAACAAGGTGTAGACTGATAGAATGGTGAAGTTCCAGAGAAAGTCTGGCTTATTTTAGTAAATGAAATTGAGAAGCAAAGAATCAAAAAAAAAAAAAAAAAGGAAAAAGGGGGCTGAAAAAAAAAAAAAAAAAAAAAAAAAAAAAAAAGGAAAAGCGGGTCTGAAAAAAGAGTATTTCCATTGCTCAGTCCACAAGATTGACAATGAGAAAGTTCCTACAAACAGAGTCAAGAACAGGAAGAGGCTGTAATAGTATTTCCATTCTGAATTCTTTCCTATCATTGAAAATGTTGCAAAAAGCTGTGAACATCAAAAAAGGAAAAAACAGTAAATACAAAAACATCTCTCTCCATATTAAAAAAAATCCAGAGTGTTTCCTTTCCCCTCTACCAACTTCTTTTTAAGATGCAACACTTCACAGAACTAGAAACACAACAGAAATCCTTAAGGAAAAAAAAAACCCGCAGCTGTGTAACAGCTGGCACAGTACCACTTCAGGCTCTTTAACACATTTGTACCGGTCTGCTACAACTCTTCTAGTAGTTCAAGTACCCAAAAACCAAGGAAGTACACAAGACTTACTCTTCCATCAGAAACCACGGGCAAAAGAAAATATCTGCGATAGCCCAACTGCCATTTTTCTTCTCCATGAATGCTACTTTATTTTTAATCAATTTATAAGCTCAATAGATGAATCAACATATTTTTGTTATTAACTTCGTAAACATCTCACCTCCTCACCCCTCCCAAACAAATTCAGATTCACAATATTTAAATCATTTAAACAACTAGAATAACTCTCTCTTTATAAGACTTATGCAGAGCATGAGAGCTATGAGTTCGGCTCCCTAAGTCTTGCATCCACTCTCAGAGGACTACTTCATCATTTTGTACTTCCAAGAAGGACATGGGATAACAGCATTGATTCGTCAAGATTTAGTCTGAGTCATGACAAAGAAAATTCCTTTTTGCTTGACCTATCAGTTCAACAGTTAAGCTGAAGTACTGCCCACTCCCTTGGATTTTAGCCTCGGCCATTTTCAGTGGACTAGTTTGGTGTTTCTCTGATCAACCTCTGTTTCGGCTACAGTAAAAGATGCATTTTCTCTTCCCCTTTATCTGACCTATGCAGTTACAGATTTCTTCCTCTATTTCAGAGAGTGATCAGGTGTCCAAGTAAGAATTGACTTTTTACTAATTTCAGCTCCAGGCAAGTACTGTTTTGCATGGTATCCCATAAAAATGAATACACTGGAAAAAAAAACAGCATATGAGACTCCAAACTGAACTCCAGTAAGGCAGCTGGCAATCTTTAGAAACTGGAATCAAACTTCTACCACTGCTCTATTTAAGAAATGCACAGTCAAATTTAGTGGAGATTGAGACATACAAGGTATATGCGCTATTATGCAAAGTATACTTCTGTGATACCTTTAAGCACTTCTCTAACATTTACGGTGTTAATGAGATCAAACTTAGGAGAACATGGAAGTTTCCTCAAGCTATCATCACTACTACCTACAGCGGATCACTTGCTTTCCACCTGCAAGATCCTGGATGAGAAAATAAAGACAGTATGCTCCTGTGGAAATTCCTGTTTGCCTAACCCAGTGTTCACACAGCTGCATCAGTTGTCTTTCAGTGTTCACTTGTTCTCACTATCTTTAGGTTTATATATCAACAGAAGAAGAAAAAGTGAACCCAAGAAAAACTAGAAACAAATGTATTTGTTAAATGCATTTTAAATCGCATTAGTACTATTCACCTGGTTATTTTACGTTATCTCCACTCAAAGAAAGAACACAATAAGACAATCTGAACTTTCTGTCCATGGTAATTTTTTCATGCCCAATGAAAACATGAAAAAAAGCTGCAATGCTTATCGCTACCACAAACGTACCACCACCACCGTCCTCGTGAAACCGGCTTGAGCCCCAACAGAAGGGTAATGCTAACAGGTACTTCCCAGGGTCTTCAGATTACTCACTATACTGCAGTGCCCTGGGATCAGCTCTGCTATTTTCTTATCCTGGCCTGAAGCCAAAACTAAGTTACTTGCCTGCCCAAGACTAAGCTTCAGAATCCTAAAACCTCCATTGTGAGAAAAAAAGAATCCTTATATAAATTATTGTATATAGAGATAAATAGGAAAATAGTGCTAGCTTTGGTGATTATAGAGAAAATCCTTTCAACATACCGGAAAGTTTATTTACACAGCGAATCTATTATAATACAGTTAAATCTTCTTAATAATCTAGGAATCTAAATTTTTATTTTAATCTTCATTAAAATACAATTACCAGAGCACATGTGAAGTAACTCAAGTTTCTCAGCTAGTAGAATAATCACCTCCTTTGCTTCTCCTGCCTTCCTCTTCCCTCAGCTGGAAGGCAGGCCACTGGCAGAGCAAGAAAGGAACTGTACTGATGTCAGTCAGAAAGCTAAACTCAAACAGAAAGCTGAAATCTAATCTTAATTCCACTTAAGAATTTTCTAACCTTTTTTTATTTAACAAGTATCAGTGACTAAAAAAACAACAACTAAAACCAATCTGAAAATCAGTTTTGGAATGCTGGAAAGTGTACTACGTAGTATTAATAATGCTATTTCTCATAGAACATCTTTGTTTTGCTATTCTAAACATACAGGTTTTGTCCCATGAGTGTACTGGAGTAATACAAACATAATTATGTTAAATAACTTAGCCATGCAGATGGTCAATCTCTATAATATTTATCTTTGCCATCTGCATTACCAGAGTACTATTTTTAATGATATTAGTTCACAAGGTAATTTTTGCACTATTTATCTATATTCTTACTTTTCCCTGTATCTTTACATTATTCTATCATTTTAGCTTCCTTTGTTGCTCCAAATGTAGTCATGTAGAAAAAAAAAAAAGTTATGAAAACTGGGATTACCTAAGACTGGAATTTTGGTGCTATAATGATTAAGCATACACCATTTTCACATCAAGAAAGAAAAGACATTACATGTTCATTCTGCTTCCATTCTAACAAAGAACACCTCCTAGGGTCAGAAAGACTTAAACACGAGTACACAGCTTCATATGGAGCACTAGTTTTTCAAAGTGTTAAGATTTCAGAACAAAAATGTACATTTTCACCTGGAAGCAACAGCAACGCTGAATTATTCACCGCAGTCTGAAGCTTAACTCTTGCTAAACATTACAGCAGCATCCTTAAATTCAAGCAAATTTTAAAAACATGACATTTAAAAATTATGATTCCCTATAAAGAGAGAATATACAAAAAGAGGTTCCTTAAGAAAACACCATTGACTGCAAACCTACAGCTTGCCCTTGCCAAAGAGGAAGAGTCATCCATTAGCACACTTTTTCCTGTGTATGTATAGACAGGGGATGTAGACTCTAAAACATGAGATTATCAATGAGCACCATTCTTCACATCTGCAGTTCTACTTTTCTTTTGTAGGGGGATAAAGTGTAAATACAGTAGAGCTAACACATGCTACCAAGTAAAGCTACTACGGGTTAGATTTTCAAATCTGTCAGACAATGTGGTGTATTGATTACAGTCAACATAATGCAGTAGAGAGAACTCCTATCACACTTCAGCTACAGAACCCAGCAGAGAAATAAGTGTCACCACTTCTCACTCCAAAGTGAAGAAGAGCGAAATAAAACCAGCTTAGTGACTGTTATGTCTAGCTTTTTCTTCTGACTGCCCCCAAATTTTACTAAGTTCCACAATGCCAGACTAGTCTAATAAATTTTGATATAATTTATCATCACAGACCCCTTCAGATGAAGCTGAGGAATGTCAACCAAACAAAACCAAAATAATCAAACATCCCTGGCCCCTCTACATCAAGATCACAAATAAAATCTTACAAATAAAAATTTTAGTTTAGACCCTATAACCTTGCTTCCATATGCTGTGTTTTCAGAGGTTCAAACTCCAGTTTTTACTTTTAAAAAAGAACTTAAAGATTAAGCTCTACAAACTCTACCTATCTAGTAATCTCTCCATGCAATTTAGGTAACTGGAAGAAATTAAAAAATTCAAATTTTCCTTCAGTTTCTCCATCATTTTTTCCATACAGACCAAGCCCAGTTTTGCATGAACAGTGTTATCAGATCAGTCATCTGACATGTACTGAAACTAACTTCAATCACTTCCAGTATTTTTTGTTGTATAAAATACGTGCACTTGATCAAAGCTCTTCCCCCCGCATTGTGCAAGTTTCCGCCCTTTCACTGAAGCCTTCATTCATCCAAACGTGGACTGACTTGGAAGAAAATACATTTTAGAAGACGTTAACATATTTTCCAGCAGGCTCTGGAATTCTAAGAAGGCTTAAGTCTTATTTTAGAAATAAGTTAAACATATCAAGTTGCTACATGAGTAGTAGAACTGACTTTAGTCTCATACACCTTGTATCTTCCCTTATCTTTTTTACTCCCATCGGATCCTCTATAAAGGAAAGAATGAAGTTTTTTTGGCTAGACAGCCCTCATTCATGTGCTGACTGGCCACCAGAGCACCCCCATCCCACCTTCAACGTGAAGCATTAACCTGCACTTTTCTTCCATCTAGCTACTGAGTTGCTCCAAACTTCCAGACTCTTCATAATCTCCGAGATCTTTTTCCTGCCTTTAAATTTGACCGAAATTGGCCAATGAGCTCAAGTACAACTGTAGAGGAACCAACAGGCAGGCAGACTGATGGCATACACAAGAGAAATTAGATTTAAGAATCTTTACCACTTCATGCTCCCTACCGTATCTTCCGCTGAAAGAAAAACAGGCACTGCATTTGAAACCATACTATCCTCCACTCCTTCAGCATGCAGCTATTATTGCACGACCTACCTTCCATGGGGTTTTTTTTGACAATAAACCAACTCTGTACCCTATTCATACTTTTCCCATAGCCCTATAGTATTATCATTCTCAAACTGTCCTACAGAAATGTAGAGATCATGATCTTCTCATTAGAAATAAGAAACTTGCAGGACCACAGGCTAGTGCTTGTAATATATTTGAATCCTATAATGCTCAATTAAATTATTTAGGGAAAAAAAAAACAACAAACAAAACACAGAAGCTGAAAATTAACAACTCAGAAAAGGCCTACAGTCATGTTCTCATAAAAAAAAAATTACATGACCACCACAGGTGGAACAATAAACTTCTTCTGACTAACACTCATTTTCCAGTAACTTTAATTCTACTTTCCCCATTTTCTACATGTCTGTTAGGATGAACAACAAAAGAGCTGAAGACACCAGGATTTTCAAGGGAGTCAAAGCTCAAATTCGCAAACCATAGGCACAGCAAAGGTGGTGCTGCACTTCACGGCGCACAGGCTCCTGAGTGGCATTTACAACGTAAGGAGCTCAGATTCCTATCTCAGCAATGGACACCCCTAAGTATCTTGTAAAGAAATTCGAAGTAGAGAAGTGCAGACCAGGCAGATACTAAAAGGAGCAACATATTATTCTGTAGAAAGGAGTACAACCAAAATCCCACTTATTTCTAGAGTTCAGATGACTGAACGTATGTCTAGACAGAATGTGAAAAGCACTACGTAAAATTAAGCAGTACTGTAATGTAAATGATGAAATGCACAGAGGTCAGATGTCTGAATCTATCTGTATGCAATAGGCAGTTACCTGTGGCACGAAAAAGACTTGACACGATGCTTAATTCTTGCATACACTGGAATTTAAAACCTCTATTTCTTAACCACAGGATAAAAGAAACTTTATGACATAAACAAACAGTATGCAAAATACTACTGTAGCACTGGTGAAGACTTGTTTTTCCTCAACAAGCAGCACTGCTGCGCTACATTTACAGAGGAAGTCAATAGCTTCACCCTCTGGCCTCAAAATTTCAATTACACTGTGAACACAGGGTAATTTTTAGTGGTTACCACTAAAGGGAAATACACAGATTGCAAAAAACCACAGACTCAACACAGATACCATCTCTGCAGAGCTACATAAGCAGATCTTAGTAATAACATGTCACTTAGAACTATACTTTTAAACCTCACTATGTTGGTGGCACAATTCATCCTTTCAAAGCTCTTTAAAAGTCAGTGCATCCTTTGAAAGGTAAGACAGAATGCTAGACCTTCTCTCCATGTAGGAAGCATCAAAATAGGCAGCATCCTAGAACACAGAAGTTTGCTCCTATGAGCACGTTCTCATTCATAGGCATAAAAATTATACCTAATGATAGTCAAGTTTCACTTTCCAAATGATCTCTCAAGTCTACATGGCTTATTTCTACAAGTGGTGGGCTTGGCCAACTTAACAGCTTGCTGCTCAGTGAACCACTTCAACCAGACTGCTAAGAACATCACCAGAAACACAGCCAGGCCTCAGAGGAGAAGGAAGAAAAACTTCCTAGGGACCAGAGGAAATTGGTTTCCGAGTAGTAGTGATCTTTGGTCAATTCATAAAAATTAATAAATAAAAAGCCTCATCTGAAACTAATTCTAGAAGCAAGGACTTGTTCTGCTCTAGTCAGTAGGGACTGGAGATACATTCCATTAACTTCTAAGTCAGCCTAAAATTTTGTTTTCCTATCCATTTTCTATATAGGAGAAAATTGTGCAGTTATCTCACCTTTTTTAACCTAAAGATATTTTAGGTTACTTATTATGAAAGGGTATAAGCAGAGCCATACCAAAACTCTGGCCAACAGGGTTCCACTCCACCAACTCGAGAACTATTCACAAGCCCATCACCAGCCCTGCACACAAGCATGCATGGAGCTCTAACGTTATTCTGATACCACTAATCTCACTAATAAATGAAGGGAAGGCATCTGTGCTAACATGGCCTAAATCAGGACTCCACCATTACCATCAAGATTTATCACTGTCAGAAGCACACTGATCTCAGATCCATCTTTCCTACTCCTTATTCCCGAGATCCTGAAGGAAGAGAATGATTTACACTAAAAAGTTAAAGCACAATGTGAAAAAAAAACCCAAACCACAAAGTGCTTCCAAGAACCTATTTTAAAATACAATTTCTGAAATTCCCCAACATAAAGGTAAGCTAAGAAAGAAACCTCTAGGAAGCAGACCTGTACCTTCACTTTACTTGAGCACTTACCCAGCAAAAAGGTAGTTAATACAGGAGCCACACTGACAAGATAGCAAACCTCATTCTAATTTTCTTCTGATTTTCCTTATCAAGACTTGATCCTCTAAAGTCAGGTGATAAAGAGGAAGCATAAATTTGACCTAGTCAAAACTCATGCTGGATGATGAAAAGCCCTCCCCTCTTCAGTCATCACACCAAAGTTCTCAAGATGGACTTAAGATCAAGATCTCTTATCCTTGAAACATCTTCATCTCTAAAACAGACGCTGCACCCGCTAGTCCAAAAGGGCACAGCTAAGCTGAGCTTCACATTATACTAACATATTAATCTTCAGAAAGTACTATACAGGTAGGCCTCAGAAACAACAACAAAAAATTCAAACTGTGAGAGTGACAGACACATTGATGTTTTGCAGTGAATCTAATTCCGTTTTTTCCATTCATTAAAAGAACTCCACAGGCTCAGAAAGATGTCCTTTTCCTAGCATAAATAATATTATTAAGATCTATCTCCTGTTTTTATTGGAAAGCAAGTGCCAAAAAGGGTTTTATAATGTAACAAACCAGAAGGTTACTTAGAGAAAGAATAACAGGCACACATTTATCACTGCCACTGGAGACCAGCGATAAAAAGGCTGTAGAAGTCTTTGCCCAGTAAAGTCCTGAAAGTCTCCAATGAGGAAGGTCCCACGATCTCCCACAATCTGTTCCAATGCTTAACCACCTTCAAGGAGCATTTTTTCTCCTTGTATTCAGCTGGTGTTTTCCTTACTGGAACTGTTTGCTCTTGTCCCTTCACCTTCAAGTGGCTGGAGGTCCCAGCTAACTTCCATCTCAGCCTTCCCTGCTCCAGGCTGAGCAAACCTGGTGCCACTGGCTTCCTCTCCAGCCATGCACTCCAGCCCCTAAAAGTCTTCCCTATCTCCAGTTTGTCCTGTTTTGCAGGGAGGGCCAAAAACTGGGAAAAACCTCAATAGCATCCAACGGATGGGGAATGACATCAACATGTTCTGAAGACAACAGAGTGCAAATGTTGTGAACAGTAAGTATGACCGGCTACATTGCTATGCTACACAGGTAAAGCAACAACAGTTACACCATCAGCATTACTCATAATAGTATTAAGTATTCAGTTTTTACTTCATTGGATTGTTTGAACTATTCCCTCCAGAGCTAACAGAACTGGCATGTAATTCCATGGTCTTTAACCCATTAAAAGAAAAAGTCTTTGCCATGCACTAAATAATGGAAAGAAACCCCAAATAATGGAGGAAACAATGGGTCAGTCAGAAGAGGACTTAATGAGTAGAGTGAGCGAGGACATTAAGTGGTCCTCGTTCTTAGGCTGCACAGCAGAAGTGATTGGCACTGTACAAAGGCACCTAAAAAATCTACAGATCTGATCATTTGTGTTCTATTAGTATTTGTCATATGTTAGAAACTCTCCCTCTGTATTGAACACAAAGCACAAAATACGTTTTGAATCACAAATTCTCTTTCTGCAAAACCTGGATAGCAACTAAGATTTTGTATCTTTTTTATCTGAAGTTCACGGCTACAATGCAAAACAAACAAAAAAGGTAAAACACCCCACCCTTCGAAGCTTCTAGCAAATATGAAATAAGCTAGCACTTCAAATCTCAAAGAAACTCCTGATAATTAAAGATTGAATCAAACAAACAAAGACAGAAATACAGGTGCACAAACCCAGGAAACAGCACATAACCCCCCCCAACCAGTACACTTGAAACAACTAAAAGCCATTCATGTACCACTAAATTTTCTGTATGTGAATGAACACATCATGCAAAATGTTATCAAAAAGTCCTAGACAGTCTAAGAGAGCTATATTCAAAGCCTGAAATTAATGTCAGTGAAACTTAATGAAAACTACAGTTTCATGAAAAACATTTTATTTTAACAAGCAAATCCTAGATCAACCCTGATGTATCATGTATTACACTTCTGTCAGTTCTCAGGGGAGCACTAATATTACAGCAAAAAAAAAATAAAAATTCTACAAAACAAGTTCTTGGAAACTCTGAATTTCAAAAAGAGACGAGAGAATAACAAGCCTAGCTGAATGCATGGAATACAACACCACCCCCCAAACACATTAGCAGAGAAACAAGCAGGAGGTTTATTAGTGGAAGCCTAAGTGGTTGACTATGCAACAAACAGTAAGTCATGAATTACGTTCAGAGTTCTCATGCTTCAGCAAAAAGTCTGCCTTGTATCACCACGACCTCCTTTCAGTCAACAGCAGGTCTTAATCCTTAAGAAGAAATTCCCTTAGTGTCATATTAAGTTCACAGTGTATCTTAGGAATGTCTTTTACCAGTCTTGTCCCTAGTGTGAGTACACACACTGTGACCTATCAATCACAAACCTCTACTAAGCACAGGCCAAGCTCTTCGTTACGTAAGTGACAGTAATGGGACTGCGCAAAAGTATCTGGTCCTAGAGAAGCAGCTCTCTCTTCTGGAGGTTTTTCATTTTCTTACTGTGTAAATGGACAATATATTTTGTAATCATGTCTTTCAAGTGAGAATTTTTTTATTTTTTTTTTAAAAAACCCCACCACACTGCAACTTCAGATCAAACAAGGTGTTGACACAAAATATCTATGTCAAAAAATGATACCAGACATGCACACCACTAATGTGCAACCAGACATGAAGACAGCAAAATCTGTGAAATTATTTTCGACCAGGCTTCGAATATGCAACAGACATAAATCAATAACTAAAAGCTACTTAATAGTGGAAATTCAAGTTGATGTTTCAGTTTTATTGAGTAGTCCTTTACCAAATATCTTCATTGGCTTTCTTACCAATTTTATGTCCTGGCATTTAAATTTTTTTGTATGATGAAACAGATTAATCCTCTAATTAAATCTTCTCTTCTCTGTATTTAATTCCCCCGTAAAAGTTCTTGGCCAACAGTCTGTGAGGGCAGTTCCTATTTTATCATGTGCAAAAGTAATTCCGAAAGCATTCACAAAAATGTATATAACACAAATTATTTTTAAGAATTTTAATAAAGTCACAGCAGAACACAGGTAACTCAGTAGGTTTCTGGCATGTGCTGACAGTTACCTCCTGACACAGGTGCCTGAGGAACCCAAAGGAAGAGGCAATCTCTGATGGACCTCACATTACAGACAAGGAGGAACTGTCAGAGGTGTGAAGTTTAGGGGCCACCTTGGCTACAGTGGCATGAACAGTGGAGTTCAGCATACCGAGAGAAGGCAAAAAAGCCCGACAGCAGCATCACAGCCCTTGACTACAGAAGAACATGACTGTTGAGGGACCAGCTTGGAAAAATCCCACAGGAGACTGTCCTGGAGAGAGGAGAGGTCCAGGAGTACTAGTTGATTCTCATGGATCTCCTCCTCCAAGCTTAAGAATGGTCCATACCAGTGTGCAGAAATTAAAGCAAAGGTGGCAGAAGGTATGCATGGATGAACAGGGAGTTTCTGACTGAACTCAAATGGAAAAAGAAAGCACATAGAGATCTTAAGCAAGACCCAGGTGATGCAGGCAGAATAGAGACCTTAAGTATTCAGTGATGGGGTTCAGAAATCCAAAGCCCACCTGGATTCCAATCTGGGAAGGGACATGAAGGGCAACTAGAAAGGCTTTCAAAACACACAAAACACAAGAAACTGGCTTCCTGAAGAGGAAAACATCAACCTGATAACCATTTGTAAGGAGTTAACTGGCTCGATGGATCAGAGAAGAGAAGATGTTGTTTATGTTGACATAGGAGGCCTTCTGACAGTGTCTCCCATAATGTCCTCATAGAGAAGCTGATGAAGTATGAGCTAAATAAATGGACAGCAAACTTAACTGGAAACTGGTTGAATCACCAGGCTAAAGGGGTTATGAGAAAAACCCAAAAATGAAATGACAAGAGGCAAATGACAAACTGAAATAGAGGTAATCCCATTTAAACATGAAAAAAAAAAAAAATAATAAAAATCCCTTTCACTGTAATAGTGATCACTAACAGGTTGCGTGGAGAAGCTGCAGAGACTCCATACTTGGAGTTAAAACCAGCCTGGACACAGTCCTAGGCAGCCTGCTCCAGCAGGTTCAGTTAAATGATTTCCAGAAGCATCTTCCAATCTCAATGATTCCCTGAGTCTGTGAAAACTTTTTTAAACTCCATACCTTATTTTTAATGATGAGAATGCATTATACAGCAGCTACACAGGTTTAGCGGCAGACAAATCAGACTTGTGCCAGTTTTTGGCACAGCATGACATTGTAGCTCTAATCCCTCACATTCCCTCGCTGTTCATGTCCAATGTAGTTTGGCAGTACTCTCTGCTAACGTGAGAATAATCCTTTAAACTAAGTGTAAATGTGTATCCATTCCTTCTCTGTCATCTTCAACTAATTTTACTGAAATTAAGTTAGTTGTGCAACTGCCATCCTTTTCTCAAACTTCTGGCTTCAGTAACCATTTACTGGATCTACAATTACAACATAATCACCTCTGTATAGGGAAGGGAGGAGGAAACTGAAGAACAAATTCACTTTGATACTGAAATCAGAGAGCCAGAAACATTTAAGTCACAGAAAGATCTAATACGAAAGACCAACTGCAGCAGGTTAAAGCAGGGGTTTCCAGTCACCACATAGATTCCTGTGAATATACAGAAAAGCCTTTCCTTTGTACTACAGCAAATTATCACCTCTCAGCTGATCTCTATTTTGCCACTGTGGGCAGCCTTCTGACTACCTCTTACTTCAAGTTCTGGCTATACAAAAAGCGTACTTAACCAAGTTTATAACTATGTTCTTTAAAAAGGTGTATTTTCGCATTATCTCCCTCATTATCCAAAGCCCAACAAGAGGCAGAAGTGTTTCAAATTAATCACAAATGACTACAAAGAGCTGCGAAAGGATCACATAGGAGGAGGACAGATAAAATTCAATTGCAATGAAAAGCCCTAAGAGCAGTGTTTAACAATATTAGTATTTTCTTACTACTTTCCCAGCTTAGCGCTTAGGCAGTACATCCAACCATCCACTCTTATTTCCAGGTGAGATACCCATATCCTTTGCACATAAGGCTTCTATAAGCTTTACTTCATTAAGATTACAATCTTGGTTTCATAAAGTTGAAAACAAACAAACAAAAAAACAAACCAAAAACCAAACACAAAAAAAAACTAAAAAAAAACAAACAACAAACCAGAAAGAGGTAATTCTCCTCAAAACCAGGCAGACTTTGTTAATGCTAGAAGGAGACAGTAGATGAAATATAATTATATTTCAGTCCATGAGTTGCTATGGAAAGATACTCAAGAATTTCTTGCTGTTTTTGAATTAAATTTACAGTTTACAAATTCACAATTAGTACTTTGTTTGTAGCAAGCATTCTCGTTTGCCTGGTTTTGGAGAAGTATCCACAATACTTTCAAGTTGCAGACATTCAAAAAAAGCAGTACTTACTCTTCCTAGAATTCCTTTAAAGAGACAAGCTTTCCTCCTGCATCCCCTAGATTTGGCTAAGAATAGAGGAGTTATAGAAAATTACCAACTTTTCACTCCTGAAACAAACCTATCTAGTTCCACTGTGTGTTTCATTTCAAAATACTATTATTTTTTATAGCATTCTTCAGATTTTCATGTTGTGGGTTCATATATAACAGCACATCAGGATTTAGATATTATATATAGTTTTATATTATAAAAAGAGACAGAACTTTTATGTGCAGGCTTTTTATTCTAATACTTGAAGAAAATCCTCGTTGCTTGGAGTATCTATGCTTAAACTTATAACTGATTCCTCCAAAAGCTCTGCAGAAAACACAAGATGCAAGTTATTTACTTATATTCTGGCATATAATACAAAAAGCAGTCAGTTTTATTTAAAGAACAATAGACTAGGCACAACTGTTTCTTGCAAGAACTAAAAGCTTTTTTTCTAAAGCTTGTTTATTAGAACTGTTGATCCAGAGTCTGCTGAGGTCCATGAGAATCTTCAGCTGAAAGGAATTACACAGTTCATTTCATGAAGTATGAACAACGTAATTTTTCTCCCATTTCAATATTTTAAATTAGACCTTGAAGACTTTTTTTCAATTATAAAAAACTTCTTGACATATGACATCACAAAATGTCTTCCTACACGTATTTTTTAGAATTTCTGAAATCATCTAGCCTAAGTCTCCACCTAAGAATAATAATAATAAAAAAGTAGTCTGGATTGCAATCTTTTTAACTAATAAATGTCATAGAACTTCTGGGAACTGGATAGAACTCAAAGTACAAGATACTGTCATGGAACAGTAAAGCCTCTACTAAAGCTTTGTAATAGCAATATGTAATATAAGGTAACAGCGGGAAAAAAAAAAGCTTGTGAAAGAAGTGCAGCTATCCCAGAAAGGCTTTATTAAGCAGTAAGAATTAATTGAGAGATCCTACTGTAGTGAGTCATTCTAAAACCCAACTTGTCCTATTCCTTTCCCAAACAAGAAGAGTCTCTAGAAGAAAGAAACTAAGTTCCTCAAGAACAACTGCACCATGTGATAAAGAATACAGAGGGAGAGCCACCACTGCTCCTCATGGGTTGAAAAGGCTTGTACTACTCAGCTGAAGAAATATTTTTGCAAACTCTGCTTCCTCACTTACAAAAGTAGGGAAGACCACAAGAACCTTCCAAGGAACAAAGGTTTGTGGTTTCTTGGGTCCTAAGCAGCAATCTGCCAGGCCAGATAATCTAAGTGGGGGAAGTGACCACAGTATTAAGTGAACTTAAGGTCAAGTTACTCCCACAAATCCCCTTCTTAATCTCACACATAATACCTTCCCCTCAACTCATCCAGTGGCATTACTGACTTGGATTTTAAAAAAAATTTTAAAATAAAATAAAAAAACAAGTAAAAAAACCCAAACAAACAAAAACACCACTAACAAAAAAATTCTAGCACCCACAATAAAAAAAACACTCTACACACACAACATGGCACCAAAAAAACCCAAACCAACCAACAAAAAAAGCCCCCAAAAACCTAAAACCACAAAAAGCCCACACTAAAACTATGATTCACCTTTCTGGCGCTACCCAAAATGAGACAGAGATGACTGTGGTATTTGTGCTTCACCTCCCTCACAGTAGACAGAGGACATAATACACAGATAAAATTCTGTTTCCAAACCTTGGGTTCCCATTGTGAGCTACAAGGAAGGCTACAGACAACCATTACATCACTGACTGGTGTTGCATCATCCACAATTTAAGCCACTGACAACTGGCCATGGAATGAATAAAGGTTAACATGCTGAGGGAGTTGAGGGGGGAAGAATCTCCTTCCCAAATAAAACTCATACCAGATAGTGTGAAAAACAGGCATCAGTGAATTCTAAGACGTAATTTTAAACTGAACACAAGACTTTTTCCGTGACTTTATATAACTCCCCAGTTTAAACGAAATGAGGAAAAAATGATTCTCTGCATACAAACCTACCAGTGAGAACTGTTTACCCTGAACACGCCTTGCTGAGTAACCATCTAATATTACCACTGTCTCCACTCACTCACCTTAAAGAATTTAGTTTCTTGGAGTCATGAATCACTGATTGCAAGAGCAGAAATCATCTTAGCCACAGATGTCTTTAAACATTTCAGATGTAGCTTTAAAAATAGCTTTGGGTGTTG
This sequence comes from Baryphthengus martii, assembly GCA_013396935.1. Taxonomy (NCBI): domain Eukaryota; kingdom Metazoa; phylum Chordata; class Aves; order Coraciiformes; family Momotidae; genus Baryphthengus; species Baryphthengus martii. Next base: position 47,303 of record VWZK01003215.1, read on the forward strand.
GGGGTTATTGCTCTGCCCACCCATAAAAGACAAAAACTCCAACTCAGCTTAACTATTTTGTGGCCATCTCATTCCACAGTTCTTCAGGTGAAAGTTTACCTTTTGTTTTTTTACCATCTTAATAACTCACTTTCAGGATCAATGAAAAGGAGAAATTACTTTTTGCCAGGTAGTGGTTCTCCCTCCAGTGCTCAGTCCCATACATGACCATTTGAAGTCATGTTATCTTGCCACAGTGCCCCTCAAAGCACCATTTCCTAAACTGGTGCCACAGAACTGGAGTGGAAGAGGAGTAACTATCCTACAGCAAACAAAAGACACTGTAGTATCATTCACCACAGAGGAAAGGAGTTTTTCACTGGCTCTTAAGATATTTGCTGGTTGTGCTACTTCACCATTTGCAAGACTTGGAATGACAAGTGGAGTCGTGCAATATAATGCAGTACAATAGGAGTAACACAGAAAATAATTTATCAGATAAAAAAATCCTTGTCTGATTGCAAACACGAAGAAAAGACATGAGCCTACAACAACATACTGAAGCACAATCACCTTGCCTTCTCCAGCTGGGAGAGGGGACTGAAAAAGAGATGGGATAAATTCATAATTCATTGCTCTACAAGTATATTTAGTAACATTCTACAACCATTGCTCTTCCAAAAATGGAACCAGGTTATCCTTCAGCTGACATACAGACTTTCAGCTTCAAAAATACTGTGGTGCAGGGTAATAAGCTTAATCAACTTTATGCAAAAGGCCATCTCTTTTTCTTATTCTAACTCTACCATAATCACATGATACCACCAGATTCTTGGACTTGATAGTAAAAAATTGATCCACAGAAATTTAAGTGAGATGGAGAAAGCTACCACAAAACAAAATTATCTCTCCATCTTCACAGTCTCCTCTTTCCCAGACTGTCAAGTCCTGGCTTCCTTGGTTTTAGCACAGAAACAACTCCGTATATTCAATTATTACAGCCACCCTTTCTCTGAGACTCTTCTGGCTCCACTACGTTGTTTCTGAGATGTGAAAAAATGAAGAGGTAAGGGACAGAACTAGACCTAGACACACCAACTCCAAGCGTACTATGGATTTGTACGCTGAGGCGTAACAGAGAACATTAAGGAAGTAGATGACAACTTTCGATTTTGTCCAACATCAAGCACTAAGCTGCTGTTTAATTCCTAGAGTTACCTATCACAACTCTAAGACCTCACCCATGAGCTCCAAGTTAATCATTACCTCAGTATTTTATACGTGACATATTACTTGACATTTATGCACACTGACTTTTCTTTTTTATCAACTAGTGCTGAACATCAAAAGGCCCTTCCTGCATTTCTTCACAAACAATTCATCTTCACTAACCTGAGTAACAGCATCAGCAAGCAAAAATTCTGTACAAAGGAAAACAGAAAACTCAGCACTTTACCTCTCCATTGCCATTTGAATCACGAGAACAGCAGAAAGCTATCCGACCTCTTTAGATGTACAGCTGAATCATATTCTCCACCACAATGCAAAGAGAAAATTACTCAAAATCATATATAAATAAATCATGAAAAATACCACCTAAAGGGCACAGGCTATGAAATGCTACCAGTATTGGCCTTCATCCATTATCCAATGTCACGTTTTGTAGCACTAGAATACAGAAAAAAACTCTGTTCCACAAAGTAGCTACAAGGATCCTTTTGGGCAGGTATGCAGTATTTTTAAAAAGCAGTAACACTGCTTAGCTTTTTTTTTTTTAAATGAGAATAAAAGAGGCAATTAACAAGCTTGTAGGGATCACCTCCACGGCACCAGGAGCAGAACATCAGCTTGCCAAACTACGGCTACTGAATTACTCTGGCACCTGATTCAGATGAACAGACTGCCAGAAACACTGAAGAATATTTATATAAACTTGTTTCACTCTTGGAACTTTCACATTTATGCTAATTTGTCAAGATGGGATATTTTAATACCCCAAGAGTAGTACGCAAGCCATTCATTCTTCCTTCCTTAGCACAAGAAAGGGGATAATGTTCAAATCCCACCTCACAGACAGCTCCAAAACAACTTCAACAATGCTTTAGTTATTTAAAAAAAAACAAGAACAAACAAACACACACACAACCACAGAAGACATGAGACTGTATTCAGACAGACCCAAATGAAAATAGCAAACACACAGAATGGAGCAGGTGGCCTGTAAAATTGCCACAAAGAATTGATCACTCCAGGCAAAGCTTACTTATTCACCTTTTACCCTGGTGATTGAGGATAATAAATATTTTAATGCATGCAAGAAGGAACAAGTAAGACTTTACAGCCATTAATGAATAAGAAATGTTTGCAGCTGCACATGGGAATACTTTTCTCCAGAGTCATAGGCTCCTTAAAGTTGCATCAAAATTAGAGAGCTGAGAAGCACAGCGCCAATAACAAACCATGACCTGCAATGGGATGGCTTGTTACACAAAAAATGTGGCAGCCCTCTCAGAGATGACCCAAACCCAACCTTTATCGTACAAAAACAGGTCAGAATCTACAGGCAGTAAAAGCCATCTGCTTGAGGTGCACATACGAGATCTGCTGCTTCTTTTGCTGACCAGAAGAACAACAAAGCATTTCAGTTCTCAATTCTTGCATCATAAGGAAATTTTGACAGTTTTGCATACCCCTGCAAACATCAACTGAACTCTAGCCCTCTTAATCATCACAAAACTGAGGACGTACGAGTTTAAACGTCTGAACTACAACAGACTCTAAATTGAAATTAAATAATTGTATTTAAGTATTCATCAAGTTTCTTAGGAAATCAATCACTTCTACATTCCATTACAATAGGGCGGTCCTTGGACAAGTTAAAATGACGTGTTTTCCTCGAAAATTACTGGATTTCAAAACTGTAAGACAGTTCCACATGACCTGAGCTCCTTAAACTAATTCCTGAATAGTGTCTCTCCATGTGAAGTTTTCCAATACAAAAATGCAACTTAAATTGCAATGGAGCTCAGTTTTAGTTCTCAAAATTGAGAAGTTAGTCTGAATGCCTTGAACATATCACTCGGTAGACTGCATCTATCTGTCACAAGCCAAATGATCTGGAAGGGATTTCTGAAAATGTGAAGATTCTCTTTTAGCTCATCCCACGGTCAGAACAGGTAATACCCAATACACCCATTCACCTCAAAGTATTAAATCGCATCACAAGATTTCATTTTTTTATTTCAGCCCTTTCTGCTCTCACATTTAGAATAGAAGAAGTACCCGGATAACATAGATAACATCTCTATGTTCAGCACTAATGTTAAGGCAGTTTAAGAAGTTTCATTTATTCTTTTTGAGCATTTTTTTATTACAAGAGTGCACATTCTCTTATGTTCTCATCAACTTTGTAACACAAAAGGCCCCATATACTTGGATGAAAAATTAAAATAGAAAATAATAAAATACAGTCGTTAAAAGGTATATAATTTGTAATTAAGTTTCAATAAAATATAGTACTTCGAGTACAGAATGAAGAATATATGATATAAGTAGGAGGGCATACTACCATTCCTATTAGTAAAAGAAAAAAAAAAACCCAAACCCTTCAGAAACAAGCTCAGGTTTTTCTTTTCAACTGATCTGTACCAACCGCAACTGTAACTCAGGTTTTAAATCAGTGTTTAAAATCTGTCTCCTCAATACAATTTATAGCTTTCTACTTCATTTCTTCTCCCTAGACCTTTAAGCAAAAAAAAAAAAAAGCAAACCTCAAAATTTAAAATAAGATTGTCATCCAACGTGCTCAGCGATGCCAGTGCAAGATTATTCCCTACAGTATATTTGCTAGTGCTTAATGCAGTCCATACTGTGTGTCCTAACACATTATGCAAATGACACAGACATAAAAGAAAATGTCTATCTCCAAGTGCACCCCTCCACCAACAGCTGATCTGTAATTAGCCATGTCCTCTAAGGAGGCACCTCATTCACTCTCAGCAAAGCAGCAGCTGCTGGCAAATGGAAATAAAGAAATTTAGAACAAAAATAAGTCTACTACCTATTCTCCCAAAGGTGTCTGCGCATGGTTTCAAGACAGAGTCAAAATCTAAACAGCTGTTTGTGTTTTTCCAGAATGCCCACACAGAACCTTTCATGTCCAGCACCAAATATTTACTAGCTTGATGTGTATCAGGCTCTCTCAAACATCATGCTGTTCAGAGAGCTGCAGCAACAGCTCCCAATGCTTAACTCAAATATTTTCTGAACTGCAAATTTTCAATGTAGAAATCAAGACCAGCAGATATAAAGCAGAACATTTCCTGCTGAACACAAGTCACTGATGACATACAAAACCAGAGGGTACACTGATTCAGAAAGGAGCAGTAGTTACAGCCTCTCAATACAAATAAAGAGATTGGGATAACAAAGCATATAGCTGTGCCTAGGTTTTACCTTCCTCTTACCAAGGGACACAATCTCTAAACTCTAGTATCACCTCCTCAGAAGGGTTCTCTTCAAATTAAACATCAATGATAAATTCGGAAATTTTTTTCACCATTACTAACGAAAGACAGTAAGCAACAATTCAGGGAGTAGCTACAGTTACCATGTAACTGGAGTAAAGCAAAAATGCATTTCACTCTTGTTTAAAAAACAGAACAAAAGAAAAACACAATAGAGGAAGCCTTCTCATTAACCAATCTTTACATATTTAAGAACTATATACATAAACCAGCTTATACTGCCTTGCAAATTGTAAGACTAGGCACTTTCAAAATGACAAGATGTGTTGAGCCTCTGATGTGAAGACAGTCAAAGTCTGTTTGGTGTTGCTGTTTCCACCCATCCGCTCCACTTGCACTTCTACTGTATGTACAGTAGGTGATGGGGAAAACACATCACAGGAGCGAATTTGCAAAAATATTTAAAATGACATGACATAAGAAGGATTTGGAGAGGAGAAATGCACAATATTTACATTAATCTAAAGTAAGTATAATAAGCAGGCAAAGCGTGACATGGTTATCCCCGCATCCATTCAACAGTCTGACCAGACAGCATAACTCTCATCCTCTGTTTATCTACTATGCTTGGCACAACATATTATTTAGTATACATATATTATCTGTTATGGTAGGCAGACAAACATTTCTTCCGTAGCAAGGCCCTAAACTCAATGATTTGATGAGATTACAGGCTCTGACACCTTCTACAACCATGGAGTTACACCTAACAGCTCATCAGGCTGATTTCTGGAGTACTGTCAATTCAGACTGTTTCAACACCAGTTCAGAGGCTTCACCATCTATACTAGGGCTAACCCACACTTTTTAAAAACAATGAACTCTGTTAACAACAGGAAATAAATCTGTTTTCATTTAACATCATTTCCTAATATTTTATATCTGCTTCCTATGCTACGCAATTTAAGATACAAACAACTGCAAGGAAGAATAGCACACAACCTCTGAATGCTACAAAACCTCAATTTTCCTTCCAGTTGTTATCAGAAGGAAAAAAACCAACAGTTACAAAGCATCAGTATATGGGTTGGTTCATCTAACACTGCTGCATAGACTTGCACAACAGAAACAGAAAATTTATCTTTTAATAAGGCTCCCAGGTTGCACATGCTTGTATGCTAATTATAATCTACATGGCAACATATACATGTATTAACAAAATTTAAAAAAATAATTTAAAAATCTGCTTTTTCTATTTTCAGAGCGCATATTGTTATGCTGAACTACAATTTGGTCATTGACCCACACCACAGGAAGATGTTTTCATACATTCAAGAGGGACAAGATACATACAGTGCATAAAATTAAACACCTTCTCTTTCCCACCTGCTCTCTCAACTGCTTTTTGTGTAAGCAAGTAAATACAGCAGACAAGAAAAAATACATCTGAAGTGGGAAAGACGATATTTTCACATTTTAATAACAGAAATCATGCAAAAATAGTTTATAGAAGAAAAAAGTCAACTTGGTGCTTCCATGTTTGTTAAAAATTTAAAAAGGTTCAGGCTATTGCATGCAGTATATGCATCATAAAATGCAATTATTTGGTACTGACACAGTTCAAGATATTCTTCAGCCCATGCTGGTATTTATACTGAACTTATTCTCCCTTGATGCAAGGTTTGGGCAGAATTCTCTATCACCATAATATACACTTCTAACTACTAGCTTTGGTTTTGGTATTGTATATTATTTGACATAAAAAAAAATGTTACAAACACATTTCTCTAATTCTGATTTTTAGCTAAGCATCAGGTACAGAAAAAGCAGCGATATCCAACAATACAGGGCTCCGAAGAGTTTACACGTTCACAGGCATAGTTACACAAAGATTGAAATGCATCATCAAAATCCAGCTCTTCAGCGCCCGTGCACTGTAGTAGAGACACAACACCTGGGAGTTGCCACTTGAAGTTCACCAATGTCATTCCAACTGAGTTTTCAAATAGCAAACCATCTATTACTTATCGTTAGTGAGAACACCAATCATTTCTTATTTTTAGTGTCATCCTCGCCCTTCTCTGGTTCCTGGCCCTTCCAGCACAAGCTTCTCTTCAGTTTATGCAGTTATGCTCTCTGGAAAAGTGCAAGAGTGAGGATATTCCAGATTTTTCTTCCCCTTTCTGAAACTGACTCTCTGCGGTTACAAAGCAAATACTATATAACCTCTGATTTCCCTTTTACACAAGTCTTTGGAAATATATTTCCTAATTATTGCCAAATACAGAAACTCTCAGGAAACTCTAAAGACGGTCAACTATTCCTAACAACTCAGCTGTTAAGCAAAAACACAAAACCACCCAACAAAAAAAATCCCACAGAATCAAAAGTCCACACTCTTAATGCAAATTTGCAGTAAAGGATCGGAAATTTGCAATAAATATCTAAATACACACGTGCTCTAATGAGTTCCAACAGAAAAACATCAAACAATAAAATTATCTGATAAAGTATTTTTAGTATTCATAAACTTAAGAAACAGTATTGTTTGCAATAAAAATTTGGCTTTTAAAGCCAAATTTAATATTCCAAACACAATTTTAATACAGGTTAACAGTAAACTATACCACAGATTTAGCAATTCTTTTAAAGTAAATGAAAAATAGCATGAATAGAAAGGGAAAAAAAACCAAACCAAAACAAACCAGCACTTTCTGTCGTGCCTTTCAAGGCGGAGGAAGCCTAAATTTACACTAATGAACAAGCCAGTTCCAGCCTCAAATCTGGACAGGTCTGAAGATGGGATGTTGTGACTGAAGTAGGGCTGCCTGTACCTCGGCAGGGCTTAATCCCGCCAGCAAAGCACTGCTGTAACCTGACGAAACAGAGATAGCGTATGCCTATTAATCTGAAAGCCAGAAAGAACATGTTCTCACTTATCTGTCCTTAGGAAAATAAGCTCAGCAACTCTTGCACCCATTCTCAAACGTGTGTCAGATTTCAAACAGAATGGCAAACAGCCCTGAGAGTCCCAGGCCCTCTCTGCCAGCTGCCCCAAGAGCCCAGAATACGTGATCTGTCCCTTTGAGCAGGCACTGAACGTTCAGAAGGGAGCCTGCAAGCCTGAAGGTGCAATCTTTGTTCTCAAAAATTGTTCCAGTGAAGGAGCTCTGGAGCAAGAAAGACCACCAGGTACAGCGTCAAAGGGAAAATTACAAAAATGAAGTGAAAATAAAAATAGAAACCATGGCAAGGCATGACCAAATGGAACATAATACCAGAGTAGACAGGCATCCAAAACAACTATCAACAAACACATGCGATACCTAAAGTAGTCTAATCACGCATCCTCAATTCTCCCACCTCTGTATGCAAAGAAGCACTAGCTTCTCCATCAGACACTCCCTTTCTGTGTCTGATCTCTGATTTCCAAGCCAGAAGACAAGTTTTTCAGTTTCTGATCAAATACTGATAATTAGAGCTGTACACTTCCACAACCTAGCTGGCTGAAAATCCTAATTTCCATTGCAGCTCCCTTGCCCATGACGAACACAGGTTATGCTTGGAGTCTTCCTTGTGACAGTCTGCTGTGGGTATAGTTCTACAGCTAAACATTAAATGTAGATGAGTTAATACTGCATTACAATGCAAACACCATATGGGATACAGTGTCCCAAAACCATAAATCATTTCCCAAAACTGCTAACACTTTACATGTCAGTATTAGCACACTATAAAACCCTGCAACCGCAACAACTTTTTTGCAAATTGAAAATTCCTTTTTACTGTAACTGTGTTTTGTTACAGGTGTTTTCTGTTGGTTTTTTTGTTTTTTTTCAAGAGAAAACCTGATCTTACCACTCAATACAAGACTTGTTAAAGGGATTTACTCACATATAGCACACAAAGCATTGTACACAGTAACTGTTCCGTGAACTGAACTGAGAAAGCAGATCCCAAATCACAAATCCTCACTATCTTGGCATTTCACACCAATCTATGAAAAAAACTTGTAAGAAAATAAGTTGAGCTTTAGCCATGCAGCAGTACATATACTACAATAACTGCAAAAGCCCTGCAACCCTGATTAAGCATTCATGAGGGCTATTTGTGTTCAAGCAAAGATTATGCCAGGCCTACTGTGATTAAAGGTAATGATCAGTGTGTTTTCTAGCAGTTACATTTCAACTGCAACATATGAACGTCAGGCAGAACAACAGACAGAGCAGTCCATTTTGCAATTCCATACCTATTAGTAGTCTCCAATTACACAGCTTTAACATGATGAGTTCCAAAAGCACCACAGGCCACATCAGGGCTTACCACATTAGGGATAGGTGGATTATGACAAGTGTCAGTGCCAAAAGACAAGCAGTCTCAATACCATAGAATTAAAAAGCAGATTTTCATTTTTACACTTAGACATGTGGTTTCCTCCCTCTTCTCACATTATTTGAATGGTATTAAAGGACAGGTTGTCCAAAAATGGCCTTGTTTTAAGTCACATTTTTAAAAGGCACATCAACAAGAGTAATGCATAATTAAATCTACAAATTAAGAATCATAATTTATCACAAAGTCTTAAATCTTAGTATCTTCTATTTTTTCACTTAAGTCTCACATTTTGTCCTTGCCTAACCCATCTGCTTTAAGAGACAGTGTGAATCTCTTAATTGAGCTGATGGCAAGAAGGAAAATCTTACAATACCATATGTGCCACTGTTAAACCAAGGCAAAAAGGTGAATTGAGGATAGCAGTAAACTAAAACCCGGTGTCCTAAAAAAAACACAACCAAAAACCACCAGAAAACCCACAACCAACCAAAAACCACACACTCTTAATTTTTAAGTTCTGCAGGTTTAAAATCACTCTACTGTATTTCAATTTCATTGAACAAAAGGGAAGCATCTATCTCAAGGGCATTCCTTTCACAGCCCTACATTGATTTAAGTCAGCTTTCTGTCTCTGGCACAACGTGACCTAACTTTGAGAAACACAAAAGGAAGTGTGACTTTGTAAATAAAAGTTTAAGACAGATCTTAGAGGAAGTCCACTGAAGTTATTATACATACTTTGTTGGGTCTGAAGTTACAGTTGTTCCGCAGAAATTTCTTACTATTAATAGGGAGCACAGAAGGAGGCAACAGACACAGCTCTCCATTAAAAACTGTGCTGCGAGTCCAAACATGCAATGGTGCCACCATAGGGCATGTTATAAAGTTTTTAAACTAAACACACAGAGGACTGTTTCCAGCAACAAATACTATGGATATAAATACGTGGAACACGAGCTGCAGCGTACAGGCAGGAGGGTGGCAAGTACTGGTTACAAGGAGGCTGAGGCCAGGTCCGTATTCCTACTAAAAAGCACCAAGGTTTGAGTGTAGCTGGGAGAGGACGAAGCCACACTCCCGTACAGCCCAGCGAAGAGCTCCCGTCCCTCGGGGACGGGGCAGACGGGCGTCGGGACGACGCAAAGAGGCTGAGCGTGGAGGCGACACGCCGCGACCCGACCGCGGGGGTGCGGGGGGGGAGGGCACGGCAATCGCCGCCCCGAGAGNCCGCCGGGTGGCCCCGCTGCCCACCGGGTCGCCATTATTTCATTCCCAGTTACAAAGGAGGAGCAAATCCTCTGGAGCCCACATCGGGGAAGGGAAGGGAGGGGAGGGGGAAACCAGCGCCAGAGTCACTCGCGCACAACCGACGCGACGAGGCCAGCCCCGCCGTCGGGGGAGGGGGCCTCGGCCCCTTCACGCAGCTGCCATAGCGAAGAGCGCCGGGACGGCCCTGGGCTTCAGCTGCGCCCCACGGCTTCTGCCTTCATGGCTGGAGAACGAGAGAGAGAGCAGATGTGTCAGTCCTCGGCGCAGGGCTGCTGCCGCCTCCTCCGCCACCCGTCCCTTGTTAGGCTAATTGCACCCGCTCGTCATCTTCCTCTTCCTCCAACTCCTCCTATCCAGAGCCCCAGCTGCGGGGAGGAGAGAGCAGGCGGAGAGAAGCGGGAGGCGTCCACTCCCTTCTACTTCGCTACACGCAGGGTTTCGTGCCGCCGGAGGGAGCGAGTAATGGGGAGCTCTGCCCCGGGCCGCGGAGGGAGGGAAGCTCCGGCTGGCGGGGGCGGCAGGGCCGTCGCTCCTCGCCAGGGCGCAGCCGAACTCTGATCAACTGGTGGAGGACGGGGCAGGGAGCCGAGGGGCCGCTCATTCACCGGGCCGGGCAGAAGCCGCCGTCTGTTCGCGCTTCTTGCGCCGGCCGTAACCAGCAGACTGTCCGGGCGCGGGGCAACACACAAACTCCGGTTAGAAAACGGCAACAAAGACTCGTCCTGGCAGCGGAGAAGCCGAGATCGTCGCTCGGCGGACCTGGGCTTTTGTCTCTCACATGAGCCTACCCAGCTCTGGAGCGGCTTCCTCCCCCGTCTACGTAGCCGAAGCCGTTCGCGATCAGACCACCGCGCCCCACGCCCCGCCCGCCGCCCCTCCCT
>VWZK01003215.1:59147-129413 GCA_013396935.1 Baryphthengus martii
GCCCTGCGGCCGGGGAGCGCAAAGCTCCCGCTCCCCGCCACAGGCCTACGCCCACGCCCCGAGGCGGCAGCCGGCGGTGTTTTCTCCCCCTGCCGAACGTTTTGGGGGGTGGGCTGTCCCACTGATACAATCTCAGGTTTTCCGCCCTAACTCAGGATTTAGCGCTTCCGTCGCTAGCTCCGAGCTTCACCTGGCTTCGGGAGGGCTCTCCCGGCGGGACGGCGGCAGTCCTGGCCCCGCCTCGAGGGGCGCTGGGACGGGGCCGGGCTGAAGTCCTGCAATCGCCCCTCGGTATGTGGGGTGGGGGGAGCTTGGTTTTATTGTCTGGGTGAAGGTGATAATCATAAACACTTTCTGTACTTCATCTATCGTTATGAGTGTGATTTTTATTTCGTTTTCTAGAATGGTGTTTTTCAGTGTAGTGGCTGGACGAATAAAAAGCATTTGCAAGAAATGGTAAAGGTCTTGTGTGAAATGAAAGGTTGTGTCTTGTTTGTGGTCTCAAAACAATAATGTTTTGCATTTAGGTGTTTTTTTCACTACGCTACTCTTAAGTGATCTCTGAAAAGGGGTGTCTGGCCTGGTCAGCAACTCCCATTGACAGGAGGTGTGAATGTTGGTGTCCAGAGAACTGAGGAATGAGCTTGCATCCGGTAGCTGGAGAAAGAGTCTCAAGGTCCACATTCTGATTCTTGTCAACCAAGGTCACATCTGCTGAGTTTAAAAGGATGTTACAACTCGAGGCCTGTCACACTGATTCAGGTGCTTACCTACAATTCTCTATGCTGCCATGGATTTCATTAGGTATATAAACAGTTAAAAACCTGTAGTAGTTTCTGAAGAATTTGACATCCTCATAAATTTCTGATGTTAAAGACTATGTTGTGGCTGTACCTGACCTGGATCAGTATATTATATATACATAGTTTAAACAAACAGACCGCTGCCCAGCTGGCAATCCACAGGATGGTTCTGTCCAGCTCCCTAATAATTTCTCACTGTCATACAACATTTAAAGATTTATTTGCCATCCAGACTCTGAGCAAACTGTTATACTATAGTCCGGTCCATGGTTGTCAAGAAATGGAAAAGACCAGAATTAAAATAATTGGAGATTTTTGAAGTGCTGAGAAGGGGAACAGTCGGGGCGCTTTTCCTGTTCAGAAGCTGCTACCAAACAGAACCAAGAAGTGTAGCTGTGTGCTTGCCTGCATACTGCTCTCTGTACTGTAGTCATCATGTCAATCTGCACAACATCATCAAAAACCTGTGATGTATATAAAATCAGTTCCATGTATTCATAATAATCACTTTTCCTATAGAAGTGACAGTACTGACTCCAAATCCAAATTAGCATCATAACTAATATCCATGTAGAAAGCTGTCAGATTTACAAAATGTCTTGGAGACCACAAGTAGAGTGTGAGCGATCATCAGTCAGGTCTCTATCTATTTATATCAGCATAGCTACGTCAGTACAGTGACAGATCTTCCATTTTTACTTTTCTTACAGTGTCAATCAATTTCTCTAGCCTTAGCTTTCAAATATAACAGGAAGATGGAAATACCACAGGAGAAAATGTGATCCTAGAATCACAAATTATTTCATAGGTTGGCTGAAGAAATAGATCTTATTATTAACTCTGGGAAGATTATATTTGTGTAATTATAAAAATAATACTTACATTATCAAATATTTATTAAACTGTGTACTTAATTTTCTTCCTCTTAATCACAATATATATATATTTTTTTGTGGCAGATGTTTTTGTTTGAGATGCTGGGGTGTGTTTAGGACTTTCATGTATAAGGCTATGCTGCTGTAGTTTTTCATTCTAAATATGTCGTAGTTACAGCAGAGAAAGAAGGAAGCAAGCTTTCAGAAACATGCTTGTTATCTCAGATTCAAACACACAAGTAAAACCTCAGAGTCCCTTAACCACCCTTGAAAGTGATCTAATAAAAGAGGTTGCAAAAGCAGAATTAGGGTAACTGAAAGCTGTAATTTCACTTTCTCACCTTCCAGTCCGAAGGTGTTGACATATAATCACTTAGCAGACAGCTGCAGCAGCTTAAAGTGTTAGCACCGTCCTACTGTTTATTATCACTCCTTGCTAAAGAGTATCATCCCCACAGGAGAGTGAGCACAGACATCTCTGAGCACATCTCGGCCGCTTCAGTGCAGTCTCACAGCTGATTTGAGATTGCTGAGGTAGGCAGAGTTCAGCCTGCCCTGCAGTCCAGGGGCTGAAGTGTGCTCAAGTCTTTTTGTTCTGCCCATTCTGCTGAGTCAGTGGTGGCACACTTATGGGGCTCAATCTTCTTCAGCTATCATTTGCTGATGATTTTTCCTCCTGGCCAACATCACTGATCCATCACCTAACAGACAGGAAGCTGTGTTTGGATAAGAGGCTTATAATACTTCATTTCCTCTCAGAGCAAGGATGACCAAATAGTGAGGTAGCTTATTCTTCTATGAGAAATGTGTCAAAAACAGGTGGTGAAAAGTTTCTGATGTTTCGTGAATTCACAACCTAACTTGGAGCTTACTAATGCTCCCGTGTGTGCCTGTGCATGGTGTCCCTGAACCAGCCCCGGAGGTGTTTGTGTGAGGCTGCCAGTGTGCGCCAAGACAGGCTGATGCACAACTTATATAGCAATAAGCCTCAGTTGTTCGCACCAAACACTCCTGCTATTCTGAGTCTGGGGTCTGAAGCCTTTTGGTGGGTTTGGGGCATTAGTATTTCAGCTCCAATAGCAAACTTGGTGCTCTGCAAAGAAGTGAAAAATTGTTCAAGCCTGCAGGAATTTACTATCATCCAGCCAGAGACAAAAACAATTTCAAGTATAATTCAGTGAGCCCAGGGGAATGAGTTGCAGTGTAATATTTGAGCAAGCAAGATTATGGCTAGGAGGAGCCCAGCAGAACTCACTTTACTTTTAACTTGGGTTCCTAGCAATGAAAATATACTGAAACACTGAAAATGTAAGCAAAGCAAAACTCTTGTTTTTCATGTTATGCTGTTGGAAACTGTCACTGTAGAATAACAACTTGATCCTGAAAATGCCATGCCTCTTCTCAGCAAGATTTCATGATTTCGTAAAGGTCTAGGAAAAAAAAAATCACTGCCATCTCTTCTGCAGTCACTTAAACTATGTACATTCTTTCATTCGTTTTAAATTAGAGGAGCCAGAGTCTAACAGATAAAGTCATCAGCCTCAGTTCTGCTGAGGGTTTATTCACTTTAGGTCAAACAATGTTAACTTGTTTTAGAAAGCCAGCAGGGACTATTAGATGTGCAGCATTTTCCCTCAGAAACCCTTCCCTCCCACACACGCACAGTTTAAAAGAGTTCAACACAATAACCATCCAATCTATTTAACATTGGCCATGACAGAAAAGGTTTAAGTGCTCGAATAGCAGAGAAAAGTGAAATGACGATTTGGGTTACCTTACCTCCTCTACTGAAATAGCAACTCTGTGCAGGTTCTGTGCAGTCAACTGGGAGGTGATAAATCAGCTCTATTTTGTAAAATGGTTAGTTTAACTACTGAACTGACATTTTAGATGAAAGTAGCTGGTGATGAATTGACAACAGTGTTAGCACTCTCTCCTTGCTTTATCACGTAATCAGCAGCTTGATCCGCTGATTAGTGAAACCTTGCTTTAGTAACACAGAGGTGCTAGCAGCCAAACTTCTTGCTACCCATCTTGTGTTTCTTCTGACTCTCTAGAGCTTCCCTCTAGGTGAACAAAGTGTGACAGCTTTTTCCTGAGCCCTGGCACTTAACAGATGTTCTTTTATAGCTGGGGCTGGGTCAAGATAGCTTTCAGGCATTGAGAAAAAGCTCAGGAGTAAAAATGATACATTTATATCATACAAATATGTTGATTTCATCAGCACCCTCCCTCCTTCCAACAATGACATGCTCCAGCCAAAGGCAACATATCAGTTGCTGCTTTCTTCTTTCGCCTACTTTGTCCAAAGAGCTTTTATTTCTCTTTAAGCTCATCAGAACCTCACTACCAGATACCCTGTAGAAACCAGGTACTTGGCTCTTACTGGCTTCTAAACATGGCTTCATGTGCTGCTGCGACTAATGCTGACCGATCGCCGCTCCACTCTCTTTCCTCTAAAGAGAGAGACACAAGAGATGCTCTGTGGGACAGCAAGAGCCATCTAAAGGGCAGAAAGTCTCTAAACCTGTAAGGTGATTACTATTTACAGGGACTAGGCTCCGAAAGTGATATTACACTGTTCTGTTTTGCTTTTTTTTCCCTGCTGCTTTGCCACCACCTATCTTCCTGCTCTGGCTTTTAAGAAATGAGATAAAAAATGGGGAGAGAGTATCCAGGAAAGTAGTACCTCCTCTCCCCACCCCTCCTCCTGCAAAAAAAAAAATAATAAAATAAAAAAATTTGTGAGGCAGCCTGGATTGTATTTACATCTGTATGGTATGAATTTTCCAGAAGAGGCAGGATTAATATTATGTTTTGTATTTTAACAAAGCTAAACTTTCACCATAGCATCCTGGAAGATGTATTATAGGTTCCCCAGCAAGCTACATACTACTTCCAGAAAAAAAGATTGTCTATAAATTCTGCTTTCAAGGAGAAGAAAATACTGGTTTCATTCTCTTTCAGTGTTTTACAAACCCTTTGGGCAAATGTCAAATGCTACAGAAGATACTGGCTGATCAGAGTTAGAGATACTATCTAATGAGTGATTCTGCTCTAATTTTAGGGACCAAAAGACAACTGTGGGAATTAGGGACACCTGGGGTTGGGTTCAGTTCCAAGTAGCTCATCTGCCTGTATAGAAAAAAAACCAACACAAAACAACTTAGAAACATAGCCAAAGAAATTACTGCAACTGATGAACAAAAATGCTCATTAATTTTCTGTAAACAGGCTAGGTTGACTGATTATCCCAAATGTAGTATATAAAGAAGAAACATCATTATGAATCGACCAAAGAAAGCATTGCATATAACATGTTTCTAGTGTGACTAAATTAATTGCTAGCATCCCCCACCAGCTTGTCCCTGTTTGGCAATGGACTCAGAGTTGCAAATCTAGATAAAAATCAATCCAGAAATCTGATCGGCAATAACATAATGCTGGGAGAAGTCAAAATGAAAGTAATGAGCTAAGGAACAAAGCCACGTTTACAGAATATTTTCAGCCCAGTCTTCTGCTGAGACACCCTCAGATGTTCATTTCAGAGCTGCGTTCCCAGAAGAAAGCAGCAGCCAAATATTTTAACTCATTAGATATACTTGAACTCTTCCCTGCAGTATTGGGCTGTTTCACATTCAACAGACTCCAAATGGCTCCATGTGGATGCAAAGTATGTCCACACAAAGGTCATTTGCAGGATTAAACCAAAGCATTACAAGGGAGGCAAGGGGAAACAGTCCAGGTTAAGTCTCAAGGAGATCCTTAAGACCTATGCAAAACACGAAGCAAACTCTGAGCACAGTAATGCAAAGTATTTTTCCCTGAAGTCTAAGGACAGAGCTTAATCTTTTTGATACAGCAAGAGTAGTCTTTCCTTTTGATCAGGTGGGGATGGACTCAGATTTCAGGACTATGTAACTGCCTTAGGTGAGGGCCACAACTATTGAACAACTTCTGTAAAGATAAGTAGCCTTAATAACTGGACCTGATTAATATAAAAAGAAAATCTAAAGAAGAAAAACCTCCTCCTTGATATGCTGTATTCCTGTTTGCTCTTCTCATTCCCAGACCTGTAGGACCAGCTGCAGGAGCAACAGGTTCCGTAGCATTTGCAATGTTCCAAGCTCCTCTTTTAGAGACATCCTTAAGTTTTAAAGAAATCTTGATGAAAGCCAGAGAAAAAACAAAGATTTGCTTCAGCCATCATTTGTCAAACTTCTCTATTTGATCAGACTTCTTCTGCACTGTTGATGTGCTCTATGCTTATTTAATCTGCTTTCCCTCATTTATTGCAAGTCGTTAAAACACTGCCAATACAATAATTTTCTTACAATTTAGTCATACTGCCTTCTGAACTGTGTGATAGTTCCGAAGCACAGAAGAGTTAAAGAAAAATAAACAGATTACTGCAACTTTCTGCATTTCAAAACAGAGGTAAATAGCAGCTGTGCAGAGCATAAGTCCCGTTCCAGTAGTTAGCTGCTTTAGCAAAGGGGATAAACGGAGTGGAAACACTGCAGCAGTCATCTTCTAGCTTTTCCTTCTGCAAGATGTTTTCTGACTCCAGCTCAGAGGATTACGCTCTTCCTGATCATAACAATATTCTTCTTGCAAGAACAAAGATGAGGGCCAAGAGTGAGGCACGCTGCTTGGATCACTGGGAAAGGATGGTCCATGGTACTGTCTCCTGAAGACAGCTCTCCCAAACAGCTGCCTACTTTAGCTACACCTAGAGCCAAACAGTTATTTCACAGACTGCTGGACTAATGAAATAGTCCCCCACTTCTTATGCTACGCTGCATTGAATGAGAGTACAGAAACAACTGACCCAGCTGGAGAATATATCAGCTATAGGGAGACTGGCATTGTGCTGGTCCATGATACAGATCCTTGCAGCATCCTCCGCAGAAGCAGTGCTGGAACACCTTATTACTGTCAAATGTGGCACTCAGTGGAGAGCAGACTGGCAGGCTCCTCTAAACTGTGTCAGGGCTCATTTGCTGCTCTTCAACAGGCAGCAGGTCCACTTAATAGCTAAATATTTTGATTCTTCTCTGATAAAACGCCAGAACCTTATTCTTGTAATGTATGCTCTTAGGCTATTGCAGTCGTTGCTCATTTTACAATGCCTTCCTCCAAGCCTTTTCAGTCTTTGCTCATGCAATTTCCATTGCCTATGTATAAGATACATGCAGAATCTAAACGTTCCTTAGCATATTGGCTGGAAATGTTTTAATTAAATGGAGCTCATACTCCCTCTCTCCTTCTGGCTTTTAATGAAAAGACTTGCTTTAGGTTCCAATTCAGAGCAGGAGCACTGCTAAAATATTGAAAACGTTAATGGAATAGCAAAGCGTATGCTGGGTACTCTCTCAAAAATATGAATGTCTTATTCACTCTAGTTTAGCTCACTGTGAATACAGAAATGTGGGGCTCTTGTTGCAGATAAGGGTGTTCCAGCATGGCCACTGTTGCAAACTCCAGGTGCAAGCAAATCCCTACCAATCTGGCTGCAATAGGACTCTCATTCTGGGCAAACAGGGAGCCTAATAACATAGCCCCCTAACATCCCGAGGCAAGGGAAATTTTCTGCCTGCCTTGTGTTCTCCAAGTGCACTACACACCAAGGATTGTATTCATGAAACCTGATTTTACCCACCTATAAATTATTCATTTGATCTGCACTAATTAGCTAGGCGCTCTCAGTAGTCGATGAAGAGCCATGGAAGCTGACCAGACACCTTTATACCAGTATTTAAGATGGTTTGTATCAACTTCTTAGGGTTCTTAATTCTCTCCACCGACTTCTGCAAGAGCCCTGACTACTGTAACTGCAGTGACGTAGTTAGCCTATTTATTTCCTTTTTGTCCGCTCTCATATTGTGAGAATTACTATAAAAGTAACACTTTAGTCCTGTATATAAACCCGCATCCTTTCAATGACGAACAGGGGAAAGCTGTGCAATTCTGCTCTATCTAACTGCACATATACAAGTATTAATTATTTCTGTCTTAAGAAATATACATGACATGAGTTAACAGTAAGGCTTTCATCCAAGTGTGTAGGGGGAATTTTCTTCTAGTAGCATTGCTGTTTAACCAAGTATGTTAACTGAGACATTTCAATTATGTTAATTAGTTGTTTCCTAATTCTTTGGCTTATCACTTCATAAATTTGTCGTGCGATTTTGTGGGGTGAGAGCAACAGTGTGACTGTGCTGCAGGATCTGTGTTACTGAAGGTTTGCCTTTAGTAAGGAAGAATTTTTTACTCTGAGTAAAGCAGCAGGACTTGTATTTTGAAACCTTCTGTAAAAGAAAATATTGATTTTCAGTTTAGTTTCATTCATCATGTTACAAAACTTAGCAGTCTGTCTGTCGGGGACTATAGCAGGAATGGTTGTGACCCTGGAAACAATATGCCTAGTACCTGTCATTTTTATTGACATAGACATTTGGTCCATTTAATAGTAATAAAAAAATTGAGCAGTGGTATTATTAGATCTGTTTCACAACTGACTTGTGTGTAAGTCCAGAGAAAAGTGAAATATTAAGACATGATATAATTGACCCCTCTTGAGGTGAAGGGTCAAACATGATCTACTACGTGGCAAATGCATTAAAACTGAATTCAAATCTTGTCTTTTTACAGTACACACTCTCACAACGGTTAGGGGTTTTTTGTTCACTGATCTGTTCTGTATGTCAGCACCACAGAAAGATTTTCAATACAGATACTCTCTAGCAAGAGAGTATCTATTCTGTAGCAAGGAGTGACTAAGTCCTTCTCTCGTTCACTGCTGGACAAGACACTATTTGGAGATGTGTCCCTTTCATGGAACTGGGACTGAGAACCAAAGCCTCCTGACAGCAGGTTATTTTTCAGACTTTGTGGCTGTAAAGACAGCCTTCAGTGTGTGACTTGAACTGACACCACTACAGTTATTCTTCTGATGCTGCCAGAAAACAGCATGAAACAATAACTTTGTTATCAAAGAACTGCTGCATTTATCATGGCCAGGATGTTAATTCAGAAAGCAAATACAACTCAGGGTTTTAACAGTGTGTCTATCTTAAGGTTGAGTGTATGGGAAGGCATGCCAGAGGTCAAAGGTGCTGCTGACTACAGCTGCGGATTAGAAAAAAAGTTTTGGAAAGGAGATGCCAGTGTGATCAAAAATAGACTTAGTTTTGTGAGCATTAGCACTGCAAAACTATGATTCAGGGACCCATCTAATACACGCAAAAAGCACTTGGCAGTGAGAAAGACCTTCAGGAGAAACCATAGTACTTCAAAAGGTGACAGAACATGTAAGCAGCTGGGTACAGCCTCTGTGGATCACTTGGTAGCAGCTTCTGCAAAGTGCTCCAAAGCCTGTGCATCTCTTACTGCACATTCTCATTTATCTAATTGCCTTTGGTGTCCAGAAACAGACTCCCACGAGTTCCTGAGTACCAAAATTACAGCTACCCACTCCCTTGTTACAAAACGCTCTAGTTTTCCTGTGACAGTTGGTGGAACAGAGCAGTGCTGGGGAAGAGTCCTGCAACCCACTGACGCCTGAAAAGTACGAAGGCAGCACGAGGACTGGATTTCCAGTAGTATGTCAATGAAGTCAAACAAACTAAAAAGCCATCTCACACACTCTTGTATTAGCCTGTGGGCAGATCAGGTGTCATTACTCCTTTCACAAAGCTGTACCGGTACGATCACTATAAAGACCTGAGGGCCTCTGAGATATTAGTAGCATGTTAGATATCCTACCCTATGTTCATTGTGAACTTCAGAGTTTTTCCTATTTCCTTTTCTGTGGAGAAATCTCTACAAATGTAGGAGCCAGTTTCTAGTCACCTAATTAGTCATACACATAACCCATAAATACAGAATTTGTATTCAGTGAGCAATCAATGCCCACAATATTTATTTTACCCACGATGTAACTGGATGGAAGTACATGGCTCCGTAATTATTTCAGGCTAAAAACATGCAAGTGTTTAGCACTGAACCAGAAGAGCACCTTTTCCTGTTTTACCTCCAAAGTAGTTCTGTTATGAAGATCTATTCCTAAACTAGCACATAGATGTCACTTAGAGACAGGTTGTAATGGGAAACATTTGCTTTTTGGCTAGATCAGTGCATTTAAATGGATCAATGATGAGATGCAGCTGTAGGGTGGAGGCTCTTTAAAAGCTGCACTTTTCGGTGCCAAATATAATGAAACACGGATGACTTCCAGCTAATGTTTTGTTGATCTTTATACGAGGGGAAATTTTGCAACATGAGTATTTGATACGGTGAAGCTGTGCTGTGGAAAATCAAAAAAAAAGATATATGGCAATTATAAGACAGATAAAAGGAGGAAGCAAAAGCTGACAAAATAGGTAAATGTGAAAAGAGCTCCAAGGTGAGTAAGAAATTATAAATGGTAAACCTCTTAGCAAAAAAAAAACAAAGAGATGAAAATAACAGAAAGTATAACAAATAGAGGGAGTAATAAGGAAATGATCAGTAAAAGACTGAGTGAAATCAAAATAACTATTATATAAGAAGAAGATTCTTCAGGAATAAACTGTAAAGCTATGCAAGTTCAAAGCTACAAAGGTTAGCCTCACTCCGAACTGATGACTTATCAGCACAGGTAAAATAATTTTTTTTCTTTGCTATGCTCTACTCACAACACCTGATTTGGACATGTTACTTACCTAAACTTACCTGCTCAAATATGTAAGAAAAGGAGACTCTTGAAATAATTCAAATCAATCTTCCTGCTTCCCAAGCAATTTCCTTTTTCCTTCTATGTATCTACCACAGCCATTATCAGTTTATTTACCTTGTCTCTGACTGTAAGATAGGAAACTCTCAGGCATCTTGTGCAACAATAGTTCAAAAAAGAGAAAGTCTTTTGCCAGCTGAGAAATGCAAAACACCACGTGGAGCTGCTCAGCTGAAAAAAGAAATAACACACACAAAAAAGCCCCTGACCTATTGCCCTCTTCTGCAAACTGTAGAAAATGAAGACAGTTCTTGAGAACACAAATAAACTCATTTTTATCAGATCCTTAAATTTCAAGAAAGTTATGTGTGTAGTTTCAAAAGATATCCTCAAAACGTGACCCAGTTTGGGTCCAGCTTTCTTCAGCCCTTCAACCCGAAAAAATGCATTGCAGTAGAATTCAATTAGGTGGAAAAACATCTGTGTGTGGACAGAATGAAAAACCGTGTAGACTGCTTGCTAACGGGATAACCCATAGTTTTATGTAACAGAAGGCTTGAAAAGTGTAAATGGACAAGAAGGTCACCTGTAGCTTCTCTGAACTTGCCTCATCACATTCATTGCTTTTCCAAGCATTTGCACAATTGTACCAAAGCCGATTTTTTTCAAAAAGCCAGTGTAGCTGGACCAGCTGAAGACACAAACATAAGTGAACTGTTTTCTTGGCCTGCTTGAATTGTTTATGGGAACCAGTATCCTTTTGGGGCCAAATCCTAACTGCATTAACCCTATGTGGAGTTGGACCATCTCTCGTGGCAAAGAGTGAACCATGACAACAGAAGCTGTTTCTGCCAAGCGGCTTGCAAGAAATTAGTGAGCTGTCTACGGCAGCCCCTGTTACAGCAAAGGCCACATAAAGCATTTTGCATTTTAAATTGCTTCAGCTCTGCCATCTAGGGGAGCTCAGCCCAACAGGGTACATGGTAGAGGAAAAAAATGCAGAATTGGTCCAAAACAAAGAAGCATTTGGCAGAAAAATCCTACGACAGTCCCCAGCCAGGTCTGCAATACAGGAAGGAGGAGAGCCTGTGGGGAACTCCTCTGGTTACCCCAGCAGGCTTGAGCTGTGACATTACCACAACACAGAAAAATGACCGGTTAGAGTCACATTAGCATTTCAACCTGACCATAATGAGGAGAACATAGTGCAGCTGCAGGTTTGGCAGTCCTGCGTGAGCAGACCCTAAACAAGGGATATTATTTAATTTCAGAATAAGAGAAACTGAGACTTAAAACTGTCTTTCAAAACCATCTAATTCATCTCCTTCCAATTCCAACTGGGTTGCTCCCAGCCCTCTTTTCTTTAGTGATTTATCTGGTCTAATTTTAAATGACTCAAGAGATGGAGTTTCCACCACTTCCCGTGGGAAATTAGTCCATGGTCTGATAGACACGGCCAGGATATTTTCCTGATGTTCAACCTTCAGTGGTTTTCCTTTGTTCAGTTTAATCTCATTACTCCCAGTTATTCCCCATCGGTCAGTGCTAAGCACTCAGCTCTTCTCTTTTGTGTTTACACCTTCACAGTTGGATACAGTTGTCTTTAGAAAAATCTGGTAGGCTTGATTATGTATTATTCACCTTTTCAAATACAGAGATAAAAAAAAAAATGAGCAAAGGATAGTACAAGTTAGCTTTAAAATATGTTTGTAAGACTTAATCTACTTCCACTCACCAAACCTAGCTGAGGCCTGCTCACTTTTTTTTGGGTACAGTGACTGGTGACCCCACACAAACCTACCATCTTTTTCCTACCTGTGTCAGAACTACGGGAACACAAGCTATACAAGGTGGGAGTAACAGATGTGGGAAACCGAAATCAAGTTTCTATAAGAGGACACAGAATCTCAGGAGTTGCAAGAAAAATGTGTTTAGCAGAGCAGCATTAAAAAAGACTATCAAAAATACCTCAATGTGGGTGCTGCGCTAGCTCAGCTTAGGAAATACCAGACAGTAGTGTGGCAAAGACAAGTCAAAATAGTCACTTGGAAGGAATATGACAAATCTGAAGTAGAAAAGCTGGTGAATCATAAGCATGGAGAAAGCTGCTGAAATGGTATTTATGGTGAGATCTTTGAGAGGCAAAGTACGGAGAGGGAAGAAAAGGTGGTTGAATACACCTATTTCTCGAATTTGCAGAAAATGCTGAAAAGAGAATAAGGATTCCTTAACACCCTGTAAGAAAGATTAAAGATGCGAAAGCTGAAATAGAATTCTGGAAGCTAAATGAAAGCATGAAGAGTAACCTGGACAAATCTCTTGAATGCAGGAGACAGATCAGAGAAGGGAGCAGGAGTATTAGCTAGAAATAACTGAACAGAAGCTTTTGTGGGACCCTTAAGAGATAACTGGGCTTTCCATAAGCCTGGGCTGAAATGCGGCATCAATAGTACAGTCTGTTCCTTGTTAGCCTTCATCATGCAGAAGCTGCTGAGAGATGCACTGTTCCTTCTCCTTCCCCCATGAGCTCCTGTCTTTAAAGTACCCGAGTTTTACAAGCAAGTTTAAAATATTTTTAAAGTGACAGTTTAAAATTAGAATGAAAG
The DNA here is from genome assembly GCA_013396935.1 of Baryphthengus martii. Taxonomy (NCBI): domain Eukaryota; kingdom Metazoa; phylum Chordata; class Aves; order Coraciiformes; family Momotidae; genus Baryphthengus; species Baryphthengus martii. Next base: position 72,148 of record VWZK01003215.1, read on the forward strand.
ACTCGTCGTACCTCCAGTTCTGAACTTTAGGAAAGTCATGAGCTAAGTAAATTGATTCAGTGACGCACAGGTGGCAGAAGCCAAATCAGGAAAGATCTAGGTCAGCACTGAAGAAGAAAACTATGAGCAATGACTGTAGATGTGCATCTCAAGGAGCAGACCCACGGCAAGGATGAGCGAGCACCTGGATGGATAAATGGAGTCAAGGACAGGTTTCTTAAGGTGGAAGAGACTAAAGTATCCATGGGAAGCATTGCTCCTTGCACCTGCAAACACACTGGTTTGTCTTCCACAATGATTCCACTGAGGAGGCAGCAAGAGAACATTACCATGGGTATAATGACTGTAACTCTGTGGCACTGACATTATCAAGGGCCACTCAAATAGCACGTGCACAAGCTCAGGGCTCTTGTTCTTTGAACACAACTGAAAACATAATGAACATTCAGATACTAAGTAGGAGAAAATCCCACAGTCGTTACAGACTCAAGCACAGCAGCTCCAGGGACGCTGCAGTGCCTTCCAGTCTGTCTGGAGTGCAGTAAAGTGCAGAAGAAGACTTTCTGGCTTATCTTCATGAGCTAAGTGTAAAGTTATTCTTGTTATGTGATGGGCTAGTGATAGAAACTGGGTGAATTTGTCTGGAGACAGCAGAATCTCCTTTCAACTAGCTCAATTCAGATAACACCAAGTAGAGAGATAGACCGTAGCCAAGCATGTCTAAGCCCAGAGATAGATTTTAAAATGTAAGACATTCAGATTTTGAAATTTAGATGGTTAAACTCAATATCCTGTTTTGTTGTAGATAACTTCCTGTAACATATGTTTAAAAAATAATTTTCTCTATGATCTCTTACATTGTTTGTTTTTTCTTTTCCTTATGCATTTCTTCTCATTGGAGAGATTATAAGTTTTAAGATGGTATGTTTTCAGTTTGATTTCCCATGGCATGGAACAAGCTGAAGCGCCCGGTGGCTGGCTGGGGTTGTCAGCACTTCAGGTCTCAGGCAGGAGTGAAGAAAGGCTGCAAACTGGCAAACAGGATCTCAGGTCGAGCTTTTCGAAAAATATAATAAATATGGGGTTATGTTGATAGGTAAGATGTAGGGAGATTTTAAACAGTGACTTAGAAGTTGTCAGGCTATGTCACTTTTATTTCATCTGGAAAGCAATAGTACAAATACAAAAATATTGTATAGGCCAAAATCTAGTGATCTCTTGTAATTCTGCACTTTGCAGTGTCTCCACCTAGGCCATTTGTCTAGATATTATTTGGCTCAGCTATAGTGATGTGGTATGAAATTTCACTTAGTTATCTATTTTATGGATCAGCCTTCAACTCAGAAAGATAAGAGAAATGTCAGGATGGAAAGCAAGAATCTGTGATTCACAAGATGTGTCACATGCTTCAGTTTCTTGATTAAAATTTCTGAAATGAGAACCAGCTGCTCCTGGTAGTAATGCAGCATCTCTTATTGGAAACTCAAACAGCTATTTCAGTATAGTTTTGGGGAAAAAAATCTAAAAGGAAGAAATTCTGCCAGAAGCTTCAGCAGCAGTCCTGTGAGACCAGAAAGGAAGTACAGCAGATCCTTCAGAGTCTGAGAGCCCAGGAGAAGGTTGCTAGTTCCAGTGAAATTAAGACAAAACAGAACTGAAAATAAAACAAAAGATGAAGACAGTAAAAGAAATGCAGGGCAGGGCAAAAGAGGTGCTATTAGGAAGAGACCAAGGTGCAGCAAGCAGAGTATGATCTAGCAGTTGATCTACTGAGCAGGAGGTCAAGTAGCTAAACCCCTGCACAACTGGCTGGTCCTGCAATGAGGGCGTCCCCTCAAGACGCTGCTGCTAAGTAGGATACTTTGCCACATGCAGTGCCACTGCTGGGTATGACAAAGCATCGATGCTGTGACTCCTACAGTACCTTGTTTTCATTTGTTGTGGCACGCTCCCTAAGAGCTTGAAAGTAGAGCTGATAACTATCTCTAAGTTCAGGGCTGTAGCTTCTCAGTTTCCAAAATAGAAAATCTAAGACTCTGTGCTTGCCCAGAATATGTATTTATATTGTGAATGCTGGCTTAGAAATGTCTGCAAAGGACCAGTTTGTAACACTCTTATCTAAAGTAGCACTTTGCTCTTGGATGTCATTACAATTGCCTGTCTACCCAATTAGATGAACTTCCATGTTTTTCAAGAGTGATTTGAAAATACTAATAATAGTAGAAAAGACGATATACTGAAAGAAGGAAAGGGCAGAATCTGGCCTCAAGCAATACGCAATATTTGGGTGGGAGGTGCTGAAAGCGTACAACTGTTGCTTTTGATTCTAACTGCATGAAATTTAAAGGAATTGTAGTTAATATGACATGAAATGGAATGGCCTGGCATCAACCGAGCCTGTGGTTGAACATCTATCATGCTGACCTCTCGTAAATCAGGGTCAGGAAACAATGAGAGGGCAGGCGAGTGTTTGCGCTGTTGTTTGCTGACTGGCTGTTCAAAGGAATGCTGGAAGAATGTGCCAAGAATCTGGATTTGTCAGGAAAAAAAATTCTTGTTTTTGAAAAGACTGACAGATCTTTAGAGACAGAGAGGAGCAAGCTAGTGCACAGGTGAAGAGTAAAACCAGAAGCAGGACTTCTAGAAGTTTCACCAGGTGTTTCCAATAATTAAAACTAGTCGGAGAGGCACAAGGCATCAGTGTGTAATCCTGCATCCTGCTGCGCCTGTGTGCGAAACGAGCTCCGAGGGTGGGAGTGAGGTGGGGGTTACGGCATCTCGGCACCGCCTAAGACTTGCGCAGGGGCTTGCCCGGTTCCAAATCGGGGAAAGCAAGCCCGGGGTTGCTGAGGTAACTGTTGATTGCAACGCACTGAGAGAGGCAGATCGGCAGGCGCTGGCATTGCCACAGAAATCGGAGCCAGGAATTCGATGTAGCCCAGCATACATTTTATGTGATTGTTATGGCCAGAAGGGCTCGAATGATGGCGTTCCTCTCAAGCCAGTTGTTTTCACCTTAAGGCTGCCTTATTGTGCCATAAAATGTCACTGGAGCAAGAGAAAACAATTTGGTAGTTGCTGAAATAATTCAGCATTTAAACGGGAGCACTGAGATGTGCCATCAACACACACAAGATGTATTGGAAGAAATACAGCGAGTGGACCTGCTGCAGAAAGCACAGGGAAGGGCAACAAGAAATTTAATCTGGATGAGTGATCTGGATGCCACCTTTGAGATACACTGGTTGGAAGGGGGCAAAGGGAGCATCCTTAGTCAGAACCAGACTTGTGAGAGAGGGTTCCCTTAACCATAATTCCTGAAGTCAACAAAGCAGACCTAATGAAGTAGACTCAACAGGCAATCAAGCAGGACTTTAAAACATTGAACACAGAAATTCTGGTAGAGCTCTGGAAAATAACAGAATAGGAAAAATAGAAAAGTATCTTTTAGCTGAGTATTAAAAACAGGGAAAAAAATACCGTTTTCTATTTTGAGCTGATTTTCTATGTTTACATTTCTCCTCATAACTATTATACATAAATAAGAACTACTTTTTGTCTTTCAGAAAGAAATTAATGCAGACAGTGACACATGAACGCTTAATTGCATACTTTAAAACTAACTTTTAGAGCAATTGTGGTATGATGACTTTCCAATGAATTAACTGAGAAGAGTGATGGCAACTTCCCAGGATTTTTCACCTTAGATGAACCTATAGACAAAAGAACAAATCATAAATGGTTGTTTTCCTGGAATGACTAATTAGAAGACTTCTGAAAATATGCTGGCAAAGGGCTTTTGCAAAGCTTTTTTTTTTTTTTTTTCCCTCACAAAACTTTGAATAGTTTGCAGTTCTTTATCTGTTAGCTATCAGTTATGTTATAGATAAATACATTACTATGTACTGGGACACTGTATTTTCCTATATATCAAAACCATTCTGAAGGAGTGAAAGTAGCAGGTCCTGTCAACAACATCAGAGGATATTACCAGGCCTTATTGCCCTAGTGTTTCACATACCTAGGTAATATAATTTTGATTAAACCTAAATATGGAAATCACCTACTTCCTTAATTTTCAAAATAACTTCCCACCCCCCCAGTTTTTTTCAGTTGGAGCCATGGGCTGGCAAGGGAATGGGAAGTCAGAAATGGTATTTTTGGACTGTAAAATACACATTTATAAAGCAGTCTTGGGGCAAGATCCAGCAGATGGTGAGAAAACCTGGTTCTGGAAAGCAGCTGAATAAGGGTAGCACTGGCCATCAGGGAGGGCAGCACAAACCCTTGGGAGAAGGGCAGGCATGTTTAAAGAAGTTAACTTAATGACATTTTTTATTTAGAGCTTGTTCTTGGCGAAAAGCTAACTCCTACGTATTTACAGTTTTAAGCTGTGATCCCATCTGTTCTAACATTGAAAGCTGAACTCGGACTGTACCAGGAGACCACGGATGCTGGAGCTGACATTGGTAGCTGAGTCACCGTCTTTTCTCTGCTATGAGAGCCTCCAAGGCCTGAGGGAGCACTGTGCTGCTAGTGAGGCACTCGGGCTGCTGTGTAAACCAGAGACTATGACAGTCCTTCTCATCCTCCCAACCCAACCCTTTCAAAAACGGCAGAGTGAAACACCACCGTCCCCATCCTAATTCAACCCAAGTCTGATATCCCATAGCCTTAGCTGATACCTAGTACTTTGTGGCCATTCTTGCAATACGTAACCTACCTTACGTAGTTTAGAGCTTTGGCTAGCGAAGGGTTTCTCTTAGCAAATGAAGGTTGAAGATGCAGAGGTTCTGCCTGCTCTGTCAGGATGACAGCTGTATTACAAAGTGGATAAAACTGTGGCTTTAGGCAGAGCAGGTTTGGCCTTGAGGAGCCTTAAGAAAGAAAGTTGCCAATGGCCGTGACTCCCAAAGGACGTTGGTGGATCAACATTTGGTGAGCCTTACCATGAACTGCATGACTGTATTTCCATACTATTTAGTAATGTATTAAATGCTGTACCAAAAATTTAAATTCCTGTAGTTAACAATAGCACAAGCATTCCTATTTTTAGGCCAATACCATTGTACTAAGGGACTGTTTGGAATAACATCCACATTGAAAATGATACTATTTTCATGCGTACACCTATTCCAACTAAAAACTGTGGCTCTGATCTTGCCAGGGGTTGGTAGGGGCTTAATCTGGGTCTTGTAAGCAATTCAGTTGGTCTGTGTTTCTCTGTAGGAATGGGGCCCATACACTATGGTCTTAGTTTGATATTCAAATGCAGAGAACATGCATTCCTTCTTCTTGAGTATCTTTACACGCAGTTTTCACAATCTATTTTGACTTATTGTCCTTCTGCATAAAATAATTTGCATTGTCTCAGAGATTGCTGAAGTTGAGACAGTCTAAACAGTTTAAGGGATGGAAAACAACCCTGGTCAATCTGCACCAGACCGAAAAACCTGGGGTGGTGCCATGACATGCCTTGACTTCCTTCTTCCTTTCTGCACAGGAAATGTGTTCTTATATTTGACTCTTTTTCTATAAATATATGGAACATAATCAGGAAAACACTCGCTACCTTTGGACTCCCGCTTGCAACCGCTGTGGAAAAATGTCAAAATATTTTGAGGCATATTTTGACTAGGCTGCTGCAAGGTACGGCTGCGACCTGACAGAATCAACTGTGTGTCAGACCTCAACTGGATAAACCCTCTCCTGTGCTTGTCTGAGCACTGGAGCTAGAAATACTGCAGCAAATCTGGGTTCTTGTTGCTCTGATTTGCATCTCAATGGCCGGATTCATCCTCCAGCTGCAGCTGCTGCCCAGGCTCCCAGGAGCAAACGAAACCACCTAGGGCAATGGTGGCGGCACACAGACTCCTCTCTCCACAAGGCTCGCAAGCCAATTATCTCCTCTGATCTGATACTTTTGCACCCAAATCAGAGATTTTTCCTTTAAATTAAGTATTTTCAACTTTTCTTAAAATCTCCTGTGAAAGATCAGCAACTGCCACCCTATAGTGTCTCAGAGGTTCACAGAGTTTGTTTTCTCTACAGATTGCCAACTCACTGGTGTTTGTGCCATGTCTCCAGATCATCCTTCGTCTTGCTCCCAGCACCTTCTGAGCTTGGAAATTGATTTCTGCACCACATGGACTATAAGGAACTGGAAGAAATGAAAATAAAGATCTTTGATTGTATGATTTTGTGATTCTATGAAGTAATAAGGTAAAGCTTGAGATGGGAAGACCTGAAATCCTCAGAAAACAAGACAGAGAGACTGTCAGGAACAACACTGAGATCTATTCAGATGGAGTAACAGAGGTGTCCAATGTGGTTGATTAAGACACAGAGAGATTCAGATTGACCTTACAGAGTTGAGACTGCCCCCTGTGAAGCTTAGCAAAATAGTACTGGAAGCTTAAATTGAGTGTTTGTAGTTAAAAGCTTAAATGCAGTTAATAGCATCATGTTACTATGTGAAAGGCCTTCTGGAGGAATATAAACAATTTCAGTTTATTATGGTTTTCTTTCCCATATGGCACAAATGGGCCCAGGACCAAACTGGCTTTCAGGAGAAAGCCTTCCATTTCCACACTCATTCAGCAGGTCATATTAAACTGATTTTAATAACCTTCCTGTGCACTCACTGGTGGATGCATTCCAATCTATACTTTACAGCTAAAGTTCTTCGTGATGCTTCATTTTTTACCCTACTTGACTCTTCTGCTGTTCATGCTACTGTTAAATATTCCTTTGTCTCTGGTCTGCTTTTTGTCTCTCTGTGCTAGTGTTTATACTGAGCTATTATTTCCAAAAGCTACATTTTGAGCACTCTCACCTCACTCCAAATCTCCTAAGAAAAAGCAGAGACACTACTACAATAATTCTCATGAAAACCCAATCAAATAAATCAATTAAACAACACTTGCCTGATTCAGAAAGACAAAGAGATATTCATGCCCACATCAAGAATGACACAATTGTACTTGCCTCTCCTTTTTATTCTGGCACCTCCTCTTTTCAAGTTATAGTATTGTATGTTTCCCCAGTCTATCCAGATTAGACAAGAAACATATTTTCAAAGGTACGTAATCACCGAAGGATGCAGCAAGTGACATCCCATAATAATTTTCTCAGATGCTTAAGTATCTGCGAAAAATCTGCCCTTGAATGTTGCAGAACAAAGGCTTATCTTTCCTGGAAAACAAGAAATGTTTGAGAGTGTCATTAAAAACTACAGGACTGGCAAGAACTTGGTTAAAAGGCACCAGGATAGAACACAACATAAAAATGGGGTGTAACTGGAGAAAAGCAATCTGAAGAAGAGAGATTAGTACTTCTAATAGTTTAGGAAAACGGAAAATTACTGAGAAAATGTACTTCAAGGCAACTCTGTTTTCTGGCATCGCTTCCAAAACATCTTAGCTAAATTCCAATGTTTTTCTATGCAAATTCAATAGCTGTGACGGCATAACATATATTTTCCAGCAATGGAGTTGTCCCTTCTATAACCTCATGACTTAATAGTGCTGACAACTGTACAAAGGTTTACTAACAGCAGGACCAATGGATTTTGGAAAGTGTACTAATGATTTAATGTAATGAAATTTTGTGTCATGATTAGAAACAAAATTTTCTTACCATTATCAGAGGCTCAGTCACACAAGTCTTAGAGTGACTGCTAGATCACAATACTAAAAGTAATTTTTGTCTCTTTCTCTTACGGAAAAAAAAGGGGAAATCTTTCATGCCACTCATGAAATAAAACTAAAGGTCAGCTTTTGAATGGTGTCCAAACCTTTTTCTCTCTTAGTATTACAAATAAATTGCTGTACTGTGAACTCCAGTAGTTTGTCAGTAGTTCATTGCTTCGTGCAGCAGCAGGAGGAGCAAGGCATGACAGCAACTGTTTAACTAATTGAGTCTCAGTTTCTGCAGATTTGGAATCCCCTTTGTGTTCCAAAGCAACCACTGGCAACAGTGAAAAGTTCAGCTGCAGATACACGTGTCCCTGTGAAGGTACAAAGAAACCAAGCACTAGTTTATGAACAGAAAGGAAAGTAATGTCAGCCAGTACTTCATAACAGCACAAGTAGGTATCCAAACTACAGCTGACCAACCTTCAAGGGGCTTATAGAGCCTCACCCAGAACTGATGTCTTCTTTTTCCCTTCTAAAAAATACTGTGTGTTCTCCATGTTTTCTGCAAAATAAATGGCGGCCTTTCTTCAGTACGTTAGCACTCCCTGCTCTACTTTGGTTATTTTTCCCCTCTCATCATTTATGGTAAGTGCAGAATATTGTTCTTTCTTAACAAAGAACTATCATTATACCACCACCAAATACAGTATATACACCAAACAGTATAGTTTATGGCTTGCGACCAATCTTTTCTATCTGGCCGTGTGCTGCTGTGGTGTTCATGATGTGCTGAATATGCCTGGCAAGCACAGCAGCCCTTCCCTAGCGGTACAAACGCTGTTAGTTCAGGTACTGGGATAGCTGTATATGCCTGACTTCCCAGGGGAAGGCATATAGAGTTACAGGAATAATCATGAAAGGTGTATGAAATCAGCATGAAAGCTTTTATTTCCCCTCTACTTCATTATCATTTTGTTGAGAGGATAGGTAAAGTACCTGACACTCGGCTTCTGTCACCTATGAGGTTGCAAATGGGGACCACTGAGATAAGCACAGGAAGGGGTTGAACCACCCTCTTTAGTTATCTCATGCTCTCTGGTGAGCACAGCCAGAGCTAACTTGTGGAAGACTAAAATGAGGTAACACACCAACATTACCTTATATGTAAGGTGTATATTCTGCCTCCAATCTAAGGGGAAAAAGAATTTATGATACCTGTCACAGTACACTTAGATATTGCATTCATTTCACATCTTTAGATATAGATTATTGTAGTTTTGGGAAAACATTTTAAAAGGGAAAAGAAGGGAACAACACTCCCAAATGTGATGGTTTTACAAAAGGATCCCTCTAACTCTTGCTAGAAAGTGCAGTTGCTTAGAAGAGACTGAGTGAAAAGTAAAATCGCTGAACAGAATTAGTTCTGTTTGAACTGAAACGAGGACATTTCCTACCTTGCAATGCTTTTCCTTTGAGATTCTCATTTTTAACTGAAACTGAAAATTCAAGTTTTCTAGGTAGTAGGAATCAATTACAGTCTGCATGTGTGACGAGTTCAATTACAATAGGCGTTTTCACTGCTATTTTATCTGAGAAAATAAAAAAGCAAATACACACAGAGAAGCTGATTTAGCCTTTATGTTCTTCAATCTGAAGAAATATTAAAATGTAAAACTCCAATAATTTTATTGAAAGAAAATTGTTATTCTCATCCCAGAGCAATAATGATGACTTACGACATAAGTACATCTCCAAGTTAGGCATTTTACTGTGTATAAACTGTGATGATTTGACACTTTCACAGACCAGAAACAGTTCTACAGCTGAATATCACATACACTTAATATTGTATTTTGAGGGGAAATGTTGGAATTTTACATTATAGAAACTTACTAATAAAACTTTGAGGATTAACAACATATATGTTCAGGAAATATAACAGTAACGGTAAGCAATCAAAAAAAACAGAAAGTGTTACCTACTTTCTTCAACTGTAAACACAAGAATGCAGTAGATAATTGAACTGAAAAAAAAATAAATTCATTACAGACCTTTTAGACTATTTCTATTCTATTTTTCAAGCAGAAACTAGTCGATATTCAGACTGTATCTGTAATTTGTAATACAAAATCCTGAATTATATTCAGCTAACCAAGCTGCAGGAAGTATTCTTTCTACTTCAACCTTCTGTCCAGAAAATCACTTTCAGGTATTTTGGAATTGGACCAGATGTAAGCGTGAATGAACTGAATAAAGTCTAAAACCTGACGACTGCTAAACATATTTGTAACTTTTAGCCAAATTACTGCCAAATTACTGCATCTGTATTCAACAGGTAGGGAAAGGATGCTGGTGTGAAAGAGTGCATGAGAAGAAAGACTGCGATAAAAACGGATGCCCAACGAATAAAAAACCACAGTGTCCAGAAAAAGAACTGATAGTAAAGAAAATCCCCTCTTCTCCAGTAACAGATGTTGCTGAACTGATTTAAAAAGAAAAATACATTGCTTTGTGTGTCATAGGGTGCAACTGCAACTGAAAAAATGTTTAGTGGCCTTTTAGTTAAAAGCATGGAATCAGTACTGTTATGGAACCAGAAGACAGCTACTGAAAAAAAAAATGCCTTTTTTTAAAAACTGTCTGAGCACACTGAAGACACTAGATCCAATATTAATCAAACATATATGCATAATTACCTCTTCTCTCAGTTACACTAATGATATTTTGGAATCTGATTATTAAAGTAATTGAAAACTAGTTTTTCAGATGGAATTGCTTCAAGCAAAGATTAATATGGATAGCAATCGAGACATCTGGCCATGCTCAGCTATACGAAGGTACAAAATTCAAATATGAAGAGAAATCAAAAGCATTAAGAAAAACCTTAATACTCCCATGAAAGAGACTAAACTGTTTTCACCAGCTTCTTCCGGCTTCGTTCAGGAGCTATACAGGTACTCTTTCCTCTCTAAAACAGAGGAAAGTTATTCTATGGGGGAAAACTTTTCAACAGATCTCTTTAAAAATAAAAATAAAAACGAACACAGGAGAGAGAGCTAAAGCATTTCTCTAGCAATCACTATAATTCTGTGATCTTCTTCACGTCACTGACATCATGGATTTTATCCAAATAACAATAGCTTCTGAGCCACAGGATACATACATATGTTTACATTGCTAGTTAAACGCGTATTTCTGAAGAGCTTCTACAGGATGCGCAGAATATGCTGAAGTAGGAAAATAAACAATGGTGCAATGTAGCAAGTGTTCTTAATGTTTCTTTATTAGTTTAAAAGAACCTAAAGCTAATAACAATCTGTCTCTTACAGTTCAGAGCAAAGCTACTGACATATAGTCACTTACTTTGCATTGGCTTCCCTTGGGAAGCTGTTGAGAACAGTTACATACAGTACAGAATTAAATTTTTCACACTTAATAGAGTGTGTAAATTAGCAAACTTCTTCAAACACGATGTATAAGGGGAAGAAGGAATCTCTAGAATCTACAGCATTCATGTGTTCACTGATTTTCTAGAGCTTTTTTTCTTTTTTTTTACACAAGTCTTCTCCAACATTGTCAGATCTGTATTCTTAAAGGCAACAAATGGTTATGAAAAGTCTCAGCTTAGACATGCTACAAAAATCAAATCATAACTGAATAATTTCCTGACTAGCATTAAACTTCTGTGCTTAATGAGGTTTGATTAAAAAAATATGCACAAGAGAACCGCATGTTATTTTTTAATTGTTTGTATCCTTTAGAAGTAAGGGGGTAACACAAAGAAATCGAAACCTGCCGGGCATTGGTCTGTCTTCACTAAAATTCAGCATATTAAACAGGTTAGATCTATGGCTACGTGACATACCAAAACTGTATCTTCCAACCTCAGATCAACAGTGTCTTGCAAAGGTTCGTTTTCTACCAGCACTTTAACTCATCACATTCTGAGAGCTAAAACTTCTGCTCAGAAGAAATGTACTATCATACAACATACAGCTTCGGCTGAAATTTCTGAATTGTGAAATTAAATCAAAATAACCCCTTCAATTTGGCAGCAGCGTATCTGACCAAGACTTACAGGATGCTGAAGTCAATAACATTCTGTAAAATATTATCTATCCATAGAATGGCACTTTCGAATGCTCTTACGCAACACAGTGAAGCACCTGAATTGCAGTGGGCACAACGATGGACTGAGTGAAGAAAAGACACATTCACAACGAGGCAGACATATTATTAGTCAAAAGGCATCTTATGCGGTAATTTTAATACTTAAAAAGGTAATAACCTTAAAAGGCATCTACTTCACATTTTAGATAAGAGCTCTCCCTTCTGTAAATATTAATCAGTATCTCTAGAGTAAACCCATTATTATACTGAGTTGAAAGAAGCACAAGTCAGTCAAACCGCTCTTCTGGGAGATGCTTGAGGGAGTGTAGTCAAATTTCTGCTTCACTGAGCTTACAAATCTTCAGGTGAGGATGTTACCGCTTCAGACTCTGTATTTTGCTTTGCCGTGATCATTGATAACACATATGTGCTGAAAAAAACACAACATTGATCACAACAGCACAGTTGATTACATTAGTACTTATTAACGATTTGTTTAGAAATACTTTTGCTTGACCAAGTTAGTCATCTTGTAAATTACCTCTTCCTTTCCAGAGACCTGCAATTGAATTCTGATTTCACTTTCTAGCTCCAGCAAGCTTTTCCACTTGCACTTCCCAGCTTTGAGGTCCACCCCTCGGAGTCCCACAAGAAGCAAAAGCCAGGCTTGCATCTTTTTTCCATCATTATCTCACTGAGCAAAGGAGCAGGTAACATAGCAGCAAAGGTCCAAACCTGCCCAAACTGTAGCTGGGTTTCACTTTTTACTACTATCTCCACAGTAGTACATCTCCATAGAGGGAATGGTGGTCCTGTGAAGTCCCAGGCTTACAGAAGGTGGAAACAGAGCAGAGGCATGGCTTCTGCTCATAGCGGGAAGAGATGGGAAGAAAGTGTTCACAGCACTGAGCAGTGACTCCTTTGAATTATTTGAGGTTTTGCAGGCAGTTCTATACTCACTGAAAGGATCCCAATCATGACATTAAGGCCCCAGGTAGGAGGTAGATTATGGGGTATTTAAAACACTCTGGAAAAGCAAACCAGTGACTTTTTTAAACTATTCTTTTAAAGAAACTTACATTTAGATCTCTGAAGTGCTCGTTGTAGTCTAAGGCATAACCTACCACAAATAAATCTGGAATTTCAAATCCATAATCTGTATTGAGACAAATAATAAACATCATCAATACAAGATCAGTGGCAATTATATAGCCCTTAAATTAATGTGTTGGTTCTCTGACAAGCAAACTATAGATATATATAGTCAGTTAAGGTTATGTTACTTTTGGCTCTGAGGCATCAGGGTCAGCAGTAGCCCTATAATCATTCCTGCTCACGCTATTTGTGACAGGCATGTGAGTAGTCGGTGGAGAGCAGGAGATTTTGTGTTCAATTATCAGTGGCACAACAGACAACATAAGGAAGCCAAAATCAGAGCTGAAAAGTTCTGCCTACATTTGGAAGCTCCATTGGTATATGTGTGTGATTACAACTGTCTAGTATCACACTAAGGGTGAAAAACAACATACAATGTGAATTCAGAAGTAACTTTCAGAGATTTATGTATTTTCTTTGGTGAATAGCAAAAACTATTTTGCATATTATGCTACCAAAACATGTCAAATGCTTCCTAAATGAAAGCCCCAAGCTTGTGAAGGCTCACGCACATGCTGAACAAAGTAAATGCACGCAGCGCAGCCGAATCATATACCTCACACACTTCAGGCTAAGCACAGGCATGTCTCTTACTGAGTGTGAAGGTCTGTGCAGTATCAGCGCTATAAAAAAAAAGTTAGACTCTTTCCAAATGGTTCACTAAGTAACTAGAGAAAAACAAAACCTTATGGACACAAAAGTAGATCAGCATAAAAAATTTTACAGGTATTCAAGTAAGGAATTTATTCAGTTGTTAAAAATTGTGGGTAGTAGAGACTTTGGACATTTTTGAGTAAGCGAGCAAATGACAGCACTATCAGGGATTTACAAGAGTGATCACTGATGCAGTATGAATAAACAAATATTAAACCTGTTTCATTTTAGAGGTTATTACATAAATATATGCTACCCTTCATGAAATCATTTTATTGTATTTTTATATGTTTAACATATAAAATGTTTAACATACAAAATCCAGTCGAATATACGCTTTAATTTACTGAATTAAATTCTAAATGTTAAAAATACTACTGTATAAAACATTGTGCAACAAAATGCTTGGATCACAGTTCAGATTATTGGGCTAAAACCACAGGCCCATGCCCAACATTGAGTAACTTCTGCTTCATAAACTCTCCCTCTCTCCCACATCCCAAATGAAGACCCTTCATGCTGCCTCCTGGTACCTGCCTATTCTCCTTCTACCCTCCTTCCCAGCACAGCTGACCAGAGCCTTCTTCAGTAGCAAATACTGGTCGATCTCTTCTAGGTGGATCTATTCTTTTCAGTATTTAGCCACATGCCTGTTATTACATCATTTATTCTAATAAGTCTAAAATGATAATAGCTCAGTATAGCTCCATTTATGGCTTGATCACAGCTCAGCAGAAGTACCAACAATTCAGAGAGAAGTGGTACTGGGCTGACACAAACGGAGCAGCAGGAGGAAATCTAAAAAGCTTTTTTTTTTATCTTTTGCTTTTTGGGAGTGGCATTTAATTGCAATAACACTGTTTACCCTTTAAACAATAATATTTTTCAAACAATAATAAAGTGTTATTTTGTTATAAAGATGTAAAACGTGTGAATAACTAGGTCACAATAAAACATGCTAAGATAGAATCTTGCAGCTTCTCCAAAGAGATGCTATGAGGAAGAAAAAGGAAGATGTGGACTTTGTCTTCTATATCATTTGACAGAGATAAAAGATAAAACACACACCTTTCATGGATAAACTAAACCCTTTCAAAACTTCCCTATGAAGCTAGCACTCTGTAGAAAACCTCAGACTACAAGGAGGCTTGGCTTTCCAAACCACAATTATACAAATGCTGCTGTTGCATCCCATAGTCCCTTTGACAACTCATATTTTACAATGTTCTTAGCGGTCCACAGAATGACAGGAAAGGCAAGTGGTAGAACAGTGGTAATTTCTTATACTGTCACGTACAGATTTTCGCAGCAACACTTACAATCTGGTCTGTACCCATCAGGCTGAGATGTTCTTTTCACCAACAAACTGTAATCAAACACATAACAAAACTCATGTAAACCTAAATATTTACCTGAGTAACATGCATAAAAACTATTCCCTTTATGAAAAAAACTTTTGTGCCATGTGCATCATTGTTGTCGTTCTCCTTCGGACAACATCCTGATGGCAGGGAAGAGATGGGTGTCTTCTCCTTCAAAGTCTATCAGTTCCAGTCTCGAAGTGGCTGAAGGCTCATTGCCACTGCAGAATGATACAAAAGCTTTTCCTCTCCTTTCCTCCATCCTCCTCTCAGTGACTCAGGCAGCTCCGCTGCAGAGCTACCCATGCAATACTGCAGCATCGAATTAAAGTACAATCTTGGGATAGGAACCTCTACTGCAAAATATATTGGGCTAGACTAATACATTACCAAGTTTTGTGATCCTTTTACTCACCTTGCCACTTTAATCATTTTGGGCTTGTATTTTTCTATATTATTAAGCAGAACCTTCATAGTCCTTCCAGTTCCAACAATATCCTTACAAAAAAAATGAAAAACAGAATAAGTAAAAATCAAAGGAAATCTGAAAAGAGGAAATCTGGACAATGACTGACCAGTTCCACCCTCTTATTTTGTGGAAATTATGTATTTTTCCCAGTGTATTGTGAGCCACATCCAAAAAGGTTATAACTGGGCTCACACTCTTTGAAGCAAGCACCTTCTACTCACAAAATAATGAGTCAAAGGACTGTCCGCTTCCTCTTGAAAATAGCTGTACTTGGGATATAACATGGAGATGACTTTACTGGGCACTGCAAGGATGCAGGGATCAGACTTTCTGTATTATACTCAAGACTACAGTATGTCAACATTTCTCCATGTCAGGGCTAAATCTGCCCATTTTGTTGTTTTATTAGTCCAGTACAAATGAGTATTCTCCAGAGCTGATGTACCCAACCTCATCTCAATATGCTCAGCAGGTAACTGGCTACAAAACTGACCATGATATGGAGAGCAGCTGTTGATCCTGAACTCTGAGGGTGTGGATTTTTCATTAGCAATACCTTGTCTCTGCTCCCCAGCATTAACAAAATGTGCTGCAGACGTTTTTAATTTCTGTTGGAGTAGTGAGCATTAACAAATATGCAGCTCCCGGCAGCTCTTCAGGTAACCAGCCATCTCTGTGGCTGATGACTTATTTTCCTCCTTTGCTAAGACAAGATATTCCAGCATTTATACATTTCCTTCATTACACTATTCAGCTTACTTTCCCCACAAGCAGACTGGGCTTGAAATGCCAGTCAGATCCTGACGTGCTCTCTAACTGTCCCAGTTGCTTTCCCAACATTTTAAAAGAGCACCACCTACATTAATCAAGAGTCTGCAGCAATAATGAGGCGACACATTCTTTTCCTCTACAACTGAACACTGTTGATTTACATTAGCAACACATCTGTGATGGGCCCTCCCCAGGGGAAACTGCGGGATGCAATGCTAACGAATGGGAGACATGGGGACTTGAGAAAATCACTGACATCCTCAACCACTGTGTGAACAACCCCGAAGTTGTAAAGCATGTGCAGGGCTATGCTACTATTTCAAAGCCATACAACTGAGAAGTGCAGGGAATTATTGCAGTTGATTCATTGTCCTCCAAGGAACAGAACAACTTGCAGAACAGCAGTTGATTAAACCATAGAAAGAACAAATCAAGTGACGCAGAAGCAAAGACTCCTGGGCATCACAAAGCAGAGTACCAATTAAAGTAGCAGCCATGCAGTTTGGTCCGTCATGCAATGGCAAAAAGACTGAGAGGTCATTAAACAAATCAACACCTCTCCCTCTTCATCACATTCCAGCTAAAGAAGCATCAACACAAACAGGTTTTAGAATCTGAACACACAATCATGGCTTGACTATGTGACTTTAAGTACAACATGACATAAGCACCCAACTTACCTCCACAATTAGAACATTCTGAAAGAAACAAAAAGGAACACAATTACACAATATTCACAAGTAAAAGAAACAAATGTTTGAAAAAGTGTAATGAAGATAGATAGGTCTATGTGCAGCACACAACATGGATGGACACAAGTTGTTCCCTGTTTCATTTTTGTGCCCTGAAAAAGAGCCAGCTGTAAGAGCAAGCCCTGGAGTCAGGGGCTATGACTTTATTCAGCTCTGCCTAGATTATACTCTTTGTGCAAGAATGAACGCAGCTTCAGAAAATAAAATTAGATGGAAGAAATCCAAACGAGATGAGCTTCACTTCTTTCCAGTGTGTCCAGCCATGTACCCCATAGTTCACTAAAATACTATTTTCAGTGCTAATATGAGTCTACAGCAATAATACTGTTACTCTGAAACAAATGTTCCTCCTTCCTCCCCAACTCCCCAGAAACATCACAGTGAAGGATTATAGGCCAAGTCGTAGCACACATTCTCATACTGTGAAGCACCCTCTATCTCTTCAAATACTGCTGCTGAAATCAGTGGTACTATTTGAAGAGAAGAGCTGTGGTCCAGTCAAGACCAGTGATGTCAAGCCTTACAAGAGCATGATCACACAGGCTGATCTTTTTGCTGAAACAGTTCATCACCTTCCCAGGAATCACAATATCTAAAGCTGACTTCTGTTCTTCTATTAAAAGCAACACTAAGAAGTAACGTCCTTATCAGAAGAGAGGAAAATCTGTTTACTAGTGGGCATCATCATATGCATGTTTAAAAGGATGGACTCTTACATTTAGACGGACTCTTGTATTAAGATCTACTTTCTGAGGTGAAACCTACAACAGCAAGAGGAAAGTTATTTCACAAATGCCTATATCTACCTATGTATACATCGTACATGCAGGTGAGCATTGTACATCCTGCAAAACCCTGAGACAGACAGTTGCATATCCATGCAGTATTCACCAGAATAGCTTACATTCCACTTCCTTTCTAGCAGGCTTCTTGGCTTTCCTATGTACATAACATGGAGACTGTCTAACTTCACAGAATTCCAAGAGTGAGAGCTCAGAGAGAGTCAAACACCATAGATAAGAAGTGTGTGAATGGAGTGTGCTCATCAACAGCACACCTTTGGGAGTTTCATTAACTGATACATAAATATTTTTTTAGTCTTCAAAACAGAAATTATAAATATAGATTATCCATATTTATGTTCATACTGCAGTTCCTCCTAACAATCACAATGCTTGGCAGGGAGACATAGACTGCTCCACGCATCAACCACTGCAACAACATGTTACCACACACTGTATTATACTTGGATGCTTCTAAAATGGTAAAACACCTTTATCAAGTGTGGAGAGAACTCCTGGTAGTAGTTCAGCAAATGTCAGCAATGAAGATATCACTCAAGAAAGCCACTAATTTAGACTGAGCCCTGGTGGAATGTGTATTAATCTTGGAGGGTGGCTCCTTTTTGTGTTTTCATAACAGGTTTCTCTGGTGGTTATCCTGCTTGGCACTCCTGACTTTCAACCTCTCAGCTGCTGACACAAACAATGCTGAATCTGAAAGACCTAGTCTTGAGGAGGTAAAAAGTCAAAGGACTCTTAAAAACAAAAGTCCAAAAACACTCTGCCTCTAGGAATTTCTTCCTTCAAGAAGAATGGAAATATGTCAGTCCTCTAAATAAGCTGAGACCAAAACCATGTTCAGGAGAAGCTGATGACGGGTGTGTAGCAACACATTTTCTTGCAGGAAGCCATTTGGATCCAAAAAGGGTTTGGCTCTCATCTAGCTTCCTGGGTGAATTCATAACTAGGAAAAACACTTCCAAAGACTAGCCCAGTACACTTGGGTCTGAGGCATAAGCAAATCACTCAGTTCAGTCAGTGCACAGCTGAAGATTACGTGCAGGAATAATGGCTTAACTGTTGCCCAGGGAATTTGCCCAGCTAGTGATACATGCAAATATTGAAGTGTGTATATATACATACACACACCTATATAGATGTGATATAGGGAGAGAGCAGAAGAGTGGACAAGGAGAGAACCTTACCAGAAGTAAACTAGTATAAGCAAACAGTCCATGATGACTGTGAGTGGCATCTGGCGAGAGAGGCCAGCCTGACATCAGCCTGACACCCTGACTCATTCTGCCAGTTTTGTGCATTTCTTGTTGCTCTTCATACTGTTGACAAGAACTTTCCTCTGAAAGGAGAACACAGATGTTCTAGTGACAAGGCCTATCCAGCACCTATGGCATGAGATGGGACATACCAAAAACAGCAGAGGGCTGCAAAGTCCTGCATTAGCTTACTGGGTCAGGGTACAGCAAAGGCTGGCTGCTGGTTGAGCGAAGGGTAGCCATGAGGTGAACAAAGGGTAGCCATGAGCCGAGGGCAGTAGCAGAACTGGCAGTGCAAGGGCCTTGCCAGCCAGGGCCCAGCCCCACAGGGCCCCAGCAAGGTGATCGGGCAGACCTGGGACTTGTTCAACCAAGGGTGCATATCATCAGGTGAGTTCATGGCAACAATGCAGATCTGAGATCAAGCTGGGATGTCCACAGGTTGGGATCAGTTCCAGTGAGAGTAACCATGACCCAACACAGCCCACTGATTTCCAGGCAGGTCCACAGTGATGAGCCAGGTCCCAGGTTAGACCAGGAAGTCAGTCTGTGAGTTAAGGTCTGGATCAAGTCTGTAGTAACATTGCAGGCACACTGCAGCTGAGCTGAAGATCAGTGCCCATACAGCAGAGCTCAGGCATGGACTACAAGCCCAGGGTTGAGCTGAACCTATGTCCACAGGTGTGAGTAGGGGCCCCAAGTGACACAGGTCATAGCCATTGAGACCTATTAGTGCGCACAGGGCCATGACAGATTGAGAGGAAAGCACAGTCCTGGACATTTTGTTGATAAGCAAATACATTTCTTTGCTACCACAGCTGCTTCAGCTGTCCTATCATGAGCAGCAGTAGGAATTCTTTTGCTTACTCAAAAGTGGAAATCATAATATTAGACAGAATGAGGGGACAGCAGCCTCCCTGGCCATGGAATCAAGATTAAACCACTAGGAAGAAGACCTTATTAATTAACTTGTGAGAAAAAAAAAAAGTCATAGACATGAATAGAAAATGGGGCTGGGGGACCATGAAAGGTCATCAAGATTATTCTGTTGGCCTGAAGAAGCAATTTAAAACTTGTCCCTCACAGATACCTGACGTACCTGTTCTTTAACATGATGAGGACTTCAGAACTTCCCCAGGCAATGTGTCTCAGTGCCTCATTATCTAAGCAAAAATACAGTTAGAAAACTGCTGTTGCTATTTGACCTGAATTTGTTTTGCAGTGGACATAGAAAAAGCTTTCTTTTCTTCTCTTTTTCATTTCTTCTATATTTGAAGATAGATGTATTTCTCCAGTTTCCTCTTCTTCAGAATAAACAATCCCTATTTATTCAACATTTTCTCGCAAGCTGTATTTCTTAGCTTTCTGTTCATTCTTTTGTTCTCCTCTGGAACCTGTCACAGAATCACAGAATCACACAGAATCACAGAATCCTAGAGGTTGGAAGGGACCTCTAAAGATCATCTGGTCCAACCCTCCTGCCAGAGCAGGATCGTGTAGACAACTAGGATCGTCTGTCCAGTTGGTCAGAATCCTTCTCCAGTTGTGGTGCCCCAAATCTGAGAGAAGCCTTTTCCAGTGTTGAGAATAAAAGAACCACTTTGTATGCTTTACAAATAATCCTTCTTTTTATATATATTCCAGTACAATAGTTGTATCTTTTATAAAGGTACGCTGCTGTCTCATGTGCAACTTGTGATCTACCTGTCATCTCCAGTTCAGAATTGTTGCTTAGTCAGTCCTTCCTCACTTTTATGCAAAAGATTGCTTTATACATCTATATAAACACAGAAGTTACTATTCGTCTTTATTGTCATTACGTGTCATTCTTTGAACCAAAGTCTTAAAATAATTTCTTAGATCATAATACTATCTTGTAGTATTTTTCCAGGTAGTATCACTAGCATTATATGCTAATTCCATCTTTTAAATCATGAATTAAATATCGTATAGTCCCTGGAGAATATGCCTTAATGCATCCAGTCTGACAGTAAAGCATAATTAACTGTTTCTTGAGAACAGCTTTCCAACCAGTTATACATCCATCTAATAGGAATTTAATCTTGTCTACATTTCCTTATCACAAATGACTCACATTAAGAAAAGAAGATTAACATGAATCCAGACATGCCTGAAGGGTTTGTCTGGCCACAAGAGTGATAGTCACCTGCACATGACTTCAGCTGAAATGTAAGATCTCACACTTATTGACTAACTTGAGGAGGATACTGGTGGACCCTGAAATTGTCTCACCAGCTTTCTGTTATTCTTGCCTTTTCTCAGAGTCAAGGAGTCCAACAGTTGCAAATGATACTCACTGGGAGATTTTGGCCTTTGAAAGTCCCTTTAATGAGTTGTCTAGGTCGGGAAGCACAGATTCTGTTTTATGTTATGCACATTCTCATGATTTCCAAAACACTGGCAAGGATTTTCTGTGCTATGAAGAAATCCATATTCTACATGTAAAGACTTTTTAGTGCAAAAGCCACTATAAAACATGAAAACATTTTGTATCTATAAATAAGGAGGCATTCTGACCACTGAGAATGATACATTAAACCTTCTCTTGATTAGGCAGGATTACTGTGACTAAAGTCAGCACGATTAACTACAGCTTATGACTGAAGGCTTTCAAAATGCTCTGGTACCAGAAACCACCTCTTACAAAGGACATGATGTTCGGGGAAACTGACTGCATTGCTGCCTATCCCCTACCTTTCTCCTGTTGACCTTATCAGGCTACTGATAGAAGGGTTCCAGAAAAGAGAGGGCATAGCAGAGTAGTAGAGGAACAAACTGCCAAGAAATGTTTGGATGTATAGTACCCAAGACTAGATGGTGGTGATGTGTAACTAAAACTGGTTGAAATAGATTAGCTTATGCTTGAGCAGATGGGTAGATGAAGATAAAAGAAGAATGCAATGGATGCAACACATTGGTAGATTATCAGTAATGTCACCACCATCCTAAATGCACAGTTGGCATATCCAGCATATCTTGTGAAAGGTCACCATCACAAGAAAGACCTTATTCAGCTTCACCATGAAATCCACCTGTGAGCCGGTGGGCAGGATACTGATGAAACTCATCAACTTGTGGTGCTACAGCAGTAACTGGTAATTGGACAAATGACAGGAAGCTAAAGGATGCGGTAGAAAAGATCTTTTTTCAAGTACGTGTTTGAAGCTCCTGCAGCACACAGATCAAGACTGTTTTGCCTTTTCAAATATATCTGAGGCAATTGCAGAGGAGGAAACCACATGAATAGAAAAGTAATCCAGCCTTCTGGCATGCATTTGATATTTTCTGTCTATTTTTGGAGCTTGGAGAACAGGAAATAGGAATATTTACTGACATGTTGACTAGATTGAAGATGGCTTTATTTCTGAGAAAAAAAATCTTCACCAATACAATCTGTACAGTATGTCCAGAAATCTCATCATGGTGCTAATACATCTTATAGTGAGACACAGAGAACAGTCGGTATTTTAAAATACGTCCTGGAAAGATTTCTTACATAGTCTAAATAAAGGAGAAATGGTGGCTCAACTCTCAGACACTGAAACACCTTTCTACTAAGTTGTTGCAAGAGAATCAGTGGCTTGCATGGATGATGGGTAAGAGGGATGGCTGGGAACTGATCGCTATGGCTGACTGATTCATCCTGTGTTTACAACTGTTTCTATCAGGTAGCTGGCAGGAAGTATGTTGCTGCAATATAGAATTACAGAATATCTCCATTTGGAAGGGACCCATAAGGATCAGAGTCCAACTCCCTGCTAGTTTTAGGACTACCTAAAACTAAACCATATGGCTAAAAGTGTTGTCTAAGTGCTTCTTGAACTATGACAGGCTTGATGCTGTCATCACTTCACTGGTGAACCTGTCCCACTGACCGACCGCCCTCTCAGTGAAGAACCTTTTCCTAATACCTAATCTGAACTTCCCCTGATGCACATTCATTCCATTTTCTCATGTCCTGTTGCTGGTCACCAAAGAGAGGAGATCAGTATTTCTCCCTCTGCTGCCCTCCTTGAGGAAGATGTAGACTGATGATGTCACCCCTCAGCCTTCTCCAAGCTGAACAAGCCAAGTGACCCCAGCCATTCCGCTTTAAGTTTTGTCCTGGAGACTGTTCACCATCTTGGTCACAGTCCTCCGGACACACTCAAATAGTTTGCTGTCCTTATACTGAAGGGCCCAAAACTACACACAGTATGCACCAGCGCAGAGTGGGACAATCACCTCCCTCGACCAGCTGTTCTGTGCCTGATGCACCTACCCCAGGGCACACTGGTGACTCATATTCCACTTGCCATCAACCCCCAGATCTCTTTCTGCAGGGCTGCTCTCCAGCCTCTTGTTTCCCAGTTTCCATATATAACCAGGATGACCAGGTGAACCAGGTAGAGAATCTGCCACTTGCTCTTGTTAAATTTCATGCGGTTGGCGACTGCCCAGCTCTCTAGCTGATCCAGATCTCTCTGTAAGTCCTCCCTGCCCTCAAGGGAGTCTACAGCTCCTCCTCGTTTAGTCATTGGTAAGCTCACTTAATGTGCGTTCGACTCCTGTGTCCAGACCATTTATAAAAACATTAAAGAGCACTGGCCCTCAAATTGTACTCCAACTGTGGTTTTAAATGCAAAGGGGTGCTATGAAGTTTAAATTCTCCAGTTTTGAGTGATCAGGGTGCACATAACTTGTGACTCTGCACATGGACATTTGCACTGAGCAGAACCAGTACTTGTGGTTTGAACTAGATCTATACAAAAATAAAATCTGCTCTCACATCCTTGTTTAGACAGTAGTAGAAATGGTTCACAGCAGCATGTCTTGGGACATCTGAAAAAGCAGCTTTTTGACAATATTAACACTATGTAAAATGAAGAAGTAATAATTTCTAATCTCTGCATTCCATGTGAATTTGTCTCTCACATTAAAGAGACACATTTTCACTTTTCTAATAAACCTCAATGTATTTGCCAATTTTGACTTTTTAGTAATGGACTGAAACCCTGCAAAAATTGAAAATCTGTAGTTTACTGCTTTTCAAAGCCACATGAACATATTCATGGCAAGAAAGCACGTTGTTATAATACATGTAAGAAAACTCCTGACTTGTAATAAACTGAAAAATAATCTGGCTCTGAGTCAATACATTTTGATTGTTCACCTTCTCATAGGTCAGCAAGAAATGGAACAATGTCAGCTAACAAGACCAAGCAGGGTAATGAGATCATGTATGCCTCCTGCCTGACAGTAGTAAGTGACACAGAAACTATTTTTCACCTTTCTGGAAAAGAATAACGATTTTTTCTAGAGTTTGATTTTATGTTCCGTGTAAAAGAATGATTTCAAAGAAAAGATTGCTATGAAATAACAGTATTTTGAAATTAGCACTGAATAAGAGTTTGAGGGAAAGGCTGTCTTTGAATTCACATAAAATGTAAAATTTTAACAAGATAAAATGCTGTTGTATATTTAGAAAGGGGGAGTATTTCCTGCAAAACAGAAACTCTACTTAAGTAATGTAATAAGCAATCATACTTAATGCAATACTACAGCTAAGAGGACAATCACAACCCTTGCATGTATTAGAAGAAAATAAGGTAGCTACACAAAGAGGTTATTTTTTTTCCTTAAATGTTTTAGCATAAAATCAGTAAAATAACATCCATACACATTTTATATATATATATATAAAAAAAAAAGTTAAAAAAAAAAACAAAAAAACCCCAACCAAAACCAGAAAGAACTTAAAACTGAGAAAAGTACAATGATTTGACACCTGGAAAAAAACACCTTACAGTGAAGTAAAGTCTGTAGCAGGAAGTAATAGCTTTTATTTAACATCCCAGTTCCCAATGGGAGAACTTTTTTCACAAATGAATTTTGACCTTTCAGCCCACAACCTCAAAGAGACCACAAAATACCTTCAACAGCTGAGTCTGAGAACAAAAATTCAGAACTGGTCTAGGCACTAGAAATTACGAACTCAATAAAATACTGGCTTTATGGCACATTATAATCTTCCACTGCTGCTGACCTCCAAATCATTTATCAGTGTTCTACAGCTGATAATTTACTCTCTTATTTTAGCTCAGAGGAATTCTTAACATTTTTTGCTGCCTCTTTGGTCATAGGACAGATGATCATGTAGGTCAATCACTTTTTTCTCCCAAATTGTCTGATTGCCACATCAGGTTAAAATTAAGAGTTTCTCCCAATCTGTACTTAGCTTGAAGTTTGCTGATTCTGTTCAGACCAACAGAAGGATCTGCACCCTTGAAATTTTGTCTCTTTCATCTATCTCAATTGCCTGCTATTAATTTCCTTTTATTAATTCTACCTTCAAACCTTGTCTGATTTACATCCCACAGTATGTCAGTACTTTACAGCAGACTCCCAATGTACTAGTTTAGATAAAAAGAAACTTGAGTAATGACTGGATGACAAACAAATATGCAACCATACGGCAATATAAATTTGATAATGGCAAGCTGCTCAATCTAGTAAGCAAAGTGTTTTAAAAGGCAACAGCAAAAGGCAAAAAGCTATCCAAATGCAGAAGGGAAAATAAGGTTCACCATTTTAGCAGTGACGACAGTTAACTGCTGGTAAAACCTGCCTGAAGTATGGATGCTTCTCCATCAAGTCTTTAAGTCAAAATAGTTGGTAGCTCAAAAGAGAAACAGTAGACACACTGAAGAAATTACCATTTGGGACCCTTCAATCTAATTACTCAGAAGTTGATACAAGAATAAAACCATGCTTTTGGACCTTCAAATATAGGAATCTCTAAAGAAAGCTCTGTTTGTGATCAGGCAAAATTACTGTACTGGAAAAAAAACAAACAGACAAGAACATCCCCACCCTGCTCTCCTAAAAAACCCATAAATGACAACAACAAAAAAACCCCACCCCAAATCTAAAACCCGCTTAATGTAGCAAGATTTGCAGAAATTTTTAAGCAAGCATTTCAAAGGGGCACATTTACATAAGCCTTGTAAAGCTCATTGAAGGTAAGCAGGTAGCAAGCTTAAAAGAAAACTTTTTCACATGCTATGTAAATATGAAACTCCTTGCTATGGGATCTTGTGGAACTAGAGGTGCTACTGGAGTTATAAAGAGATGACACAGACATGGGTAACAGCTCTAGCACTGGATGTATTCAAAATGATAGTCCAGATCTAACTTGGATTTTGGAAGTCTCTGTTCTTGCTGTGTTTCACATACCCTTTCCCTAATAAAATTCCAGTCGTCTGCTGCTGAAGACATGATAGAAGCCTAGACAGACCTTTCCTCCTATTTAGTATGGTGGTAATGGTGATCATACAAGCAGAGAAAATACATGGAAATTTGGAATGATGGAAATGCTTTTATCCTTTGAGTCCTCACTGGTGTCCTGAGTTCCTTCCTCTCACCTTAGATAGAACGCTTCTTAAACTATTTAGGGATACATGTAATATACTGTTAGTTATGCCAGCTTATAAAGTATGTATGAATACATAGTTGCTGGAAAAGGTGAGTTCTTTTATACATCTAGTTCCACAGACAAAGGCACACTTGTAAAAAACACAAAGGACTAATAG
The DNA here is from genome assembly GCA_013396935.1 of Baryphthengus martii. Taxonomy (NCBI): domain Eukaryota; kingdom Metazoa; phylum Chordata; class Aves; order Coraciiformes; family Momotidae; genus Baryphthengus; species Baryphthengus martii. The sequence continues at coordinate 98,705 of VWZK01003215.1, forward strand.
AAAAAAAAAGATACAGCTCCTTTTTACTTACCTTTATTTATTTTCTGGGGAGGTAGAAGGCTAAAACCCAATGTATCTTCATTCCTTTTAGTTCAGTTTCTATTCAGAAGTCTGCATTTTCAGTTAGATTATTTCTAAAGGCATCTCCTTTTCATGCATCCTCCATATCATCAGAAATACAAAAACTGATAATGTGATTCTTCAAACTGAATTGTTAACAGATTATTAAATTACTCATCACATCTGCAGTACTTGCTTTCTTAGCATTGTATTTGGGGAATCTCAGGTACTATTGGTTAAACAAGACATTTTATGACAACTTAAGTTAGGCTTGAAGAAGCAGTGCTGTAAGGCTGAAGAATCATCAACACACCAGGGTTAAACAATAATGGGTTGAGTTTCAGTGAAGAAATCCAAAGGAAGCTACAAGGACTGCAGTTAGAAGTAAAATCAGAAGATAATGCAGGAATGGATTATTGTCTCCATCCTCTTGAAGTAAAAAGTGTAATTTTCTGGTCATCTGGAAATGGAAGAGGATTTTCTGGACACAAGGAAAACCAACAGAATTATGAACACATATGCTGGAGAAGCAGGTAGACAGTGGGTGAGCAGAGCCCATGTGAAAAAACGGGATAGGAAGACTGGGACGTTTTCTTTGTACTTTCCTTCCTTTAGAACAACAACAACAAAAAATAAAATGATGAAGAACAGTAGAACAGATTACCTAAGAAGGAAGTGTAAAGTAAAGTGATTGACTTTGGGGAAGAAAAAAAAATAGTGTGTTTTGCTGTGGAAAAAGCAGTTAAGGATCGCAACTGTCAGAAGAGTACACAGCATAAAATCTAATTAAGAAAAAAACACAGAACACCAAAAGTGACTAAAGACAGTAGTTAAGTAGAGTTATTGAAGATGAGGAATGCTTCAAGACACATAAAATCAACCTTTGAAGAGATGAAAAAGGCAAGGCTGCGCATCTGATAGGAATACAAGAAGATGTAGAGATGAGTGGGGTGCATGACTATTGGAAAAACCTATAGTGGATTTTGTATACCTTTACTGTCATATAAATAGTCTCTCATGTACACAATGTTCTAAAGAGAATGCCATTATTTCTTCTGCAAATTTATAAGTCTTAATCCAGAAAGGAATGCAGAGGGAGAAAGCACAACATTGGCTAGGGCAGTGAATACTGAAGGAGAAAAAAAATAGTAACTATAGAACCAACAGAATTCTCAGAAACAAACTTGGAATGGTGAAGGACAGGATAATATGTATTTTAAATACAGAGAATAAAACTTTGTGTTACACAACTGCCTCATGTATGGTTTATTAAATACTGAAATGCTAAAGTATTTAGAAGAATGCTAGAGAAACAGCTCTCAAAACTGTTGTTAGAAACTATGACATGCAGAGAAAATGGTTCAGTAAAATACAAGAAGAAATGAGAGGAATAAGAAAAGAAAGTGAGACTGCATTATGTTTCAGGAACATCTTCCCTTGCGCAAGCAAGGAAAGAAAATGGTAGATAGTGGATAAATTGATTTAGGTGAGACATAAAAAGGAAGTTTGGAGATTTTATAGCATAAATCCTGCCAGAAGGAAGGGAGGAGTGCTACATAGTGGATATTTTCCTCTAGGTGAAACCTCTTTTTGATATGAACTGATCAGTCATTTTAGGAGAGCGTCAGAGTAGTGACTGAGTACTCAGAGTAATGCAATCAAGTACAGAGAGAACACAAGACATTTACTTCCCTTTTTTCTTGATTGCTATTTATTACCTTATACATTTCTCCGAACATGCCAAAATCACTGGCAGTCAGCAAGATGTAACTAATAAGAACAAGAGGAATAGTCTTTCATAAAGAACATAAGTATTGATCCATATTACATACCAATGGAATATCAGAAATTCACCGACACCATAACTGTGTTGTACTAACTACATAACTATATTTTTAATTAGAAGTTGTTATTAACCTTACAAATAAGAATAATCAATTCTGTTCACATTCTGTTATGTAGAAATAGTGATAATGGCAAAAATGTATGAATCTAATTTTGACACTCACAACTCATACAACTGAATCTACTGATGTTTCTACATGTTTTAAAATCTACTTTGTTTAAATGCCACAAACATTTTATAATAAGTTACTATTTTTTACTTTATTATATATTATGCTCACAGTATTAATACTAAACAGGGTTATATTGTTTATTCTTTCACCTCATCTACACAAATATTCATAGCTATCTTGCTTTAAAACAGTGCCTCTAGTTTGCTGAACTGTTATTAATTATCTCTTCATTTTCAAAACTTATCCTTCTTTACAAACATTAATGGTAACTTTTACCAAATGAGCATTTCAGCTTTAAAGTAGTTGAAAATTAAGCAGCTACTTAATTATGAAATCAGCTACTGAGAAATTTTATGTTCACCATTTACATCATTAAAGGAGAGATTTCGAAATTCCACTTTTCTGCATAGAAATGAATAGTTACAAAGCATTAGAGCCTTAAGCTATATTTGGAATCATTCTTCAAGTACCTTTATTAATGATTCATACCATGGAAATCTTCATTCTTGCCTCTGTGACCTTCGCAGAAGAAGAATTTCAATTTGTGGATGATTTTCTTCAGGTAACCATTTGGGTCCATATGCTAACTCTCTTCTCAGAATATTTCTCTTTTTCATGGTTTGGGTAATTATACATTTTTCCCAGGCTTATAATATTTTTATAAACAAAAGCATATTGTAGAGAAGTACAGAGGAGATATTCTTCCTTCTGAAGAGCTATTATCCTTAACATCCTCTTTTTAATTAGCTTTTGAAATGTTTTTCTTTCTTTAAGCTTTCTCAGAAAAAAGCATCGTTACAGAACAGCATGTACGTGAATATACTCAGTAAACTTTTTTTCCAATAGTAAGTAATGCATGGAAATTATTTAGTTGTTCACTAATATTATAAGCTTGACAAGGTTCCAGGTATTATTAATTAAGGAAGAGCACTTTAAAATCAAAATTTTAGAATCTTTTGTCTTCAGGTTTCTAAATTGTTTACGTTATCAATGCTTTTGAACTTTACAGAAACTTGATGGAACTCACATTCCAAACCCATGCTGGCACTTCTGAAAACATCTTCCATGATCATTAAGTTAATGAGACTTAACCTGGCATATTAATTTTTCAATATAATTACAATCATTTCTTCATAAGTACTCCAAGCATGCAGAAGAAGCACTCAGCTCACTTAAACGCAGAGAGGTTGAATTCTGTCAGTAAGTCTTCCACTAATTCACTGAGTGACGTAGAATGGTTACTAAAGCCAGCAGATTTAAAAGCCAGCAGCTAAACCAAGGTACTAAAAAAAACTTCAAGGAAAGATTTACATTGACTGTAGGAGGCTCTGAATTGGTTTGCAAATGTCTGATTAGTAAAATGTGCTGAATACTTCCACTAATTGCTTAAGTCAACAACAGATGGAGAAGTTGGCATCTGTGGACATACGGACACTCCTTCATATATCCAACTTTAGACATTTAAGGATGAACATCTGAGCTCAAGCTTTGCATCCCAGCTTTTCTATCAGTAAAGTAAGTCTTAAGGAAACCCCATTCTCACATGTTGTAGTGAAAATGCTATTTAGTTATTCACACATCAGCTATGTCACAGACAACCACACGCGCAACCAACCACTAAACATGCCCTTTCCGCAAGGCTGCTCCCCTGGCAGTCCCAGCCCTCGCTTCCTGCTCTGCTTCGGCCTCTGCACACCCAGCTTCTATCACTGGGCTCCCTTCCCGATCAGCAACTGCCTTCATTTCCAAACCAGCCCCTTCACATCTGCCCAAGACCCCAGCCTCCTTACCCACCAATCTGAACCTTTATTGCTCTTCAGTCTCCTCCCAAGTATCTCCCAGCCAAATTTTATGTCCTGTTCCATACATGGAAGTGGGATTTTCAGTATAAGAACATAGCTTACTTCATTTTTTTGGAAAGAGCAGAACTACCTGGGGTGAAATTTTCCTTCTTTCTCACACACACGTGGAGACACACAAATACACAAAAGTCCTGGGAAATAAAATAGCATTTTGCCCCAGTGAATTTAAATGGTACTAGAAAGATTATGTTTGGAAAAGATCCTAATAACTGAAATCATTCATAAAAAAAATTTGAGATTGGAAGATGGGGAAGGAGAGCTGGGCCTGGAAGCTTAGAAAGTGTTTGGGCTGTCTAGGAAAGACACATTAGGTAAGATGAATAGGTTCACTGCCAGCTCTGTCAGTGAGGTAGAGAAACATATGCAAAATCATCATAGAAAAACAGGTAGCTCCAGTGTTTAAATATTAGAAAGTAGCAAATGAATTAATATTTCCCAAGAATATAATTCATGCTTTAGTAATAATTTGGAAACAACCAACCAGCAGGAGTATTTAGAAGCACAAATTGAGGACATACATATCACCAAAATATTCTAACAGCATTTTTTTCATTTACATTCTACATGCATCAAAACCTTTTTAATATTAATGAAATACTGAAGAGATTTTCTCTTCTTTTTTTCTTGTGTGCTATAGTACTAAACAAATGAGTTTGCTAGTGCTTTGAAGAAACTCACATTATTTAGTGCTAGCTAATAAAAGAGTAACTGCATAGACAGCACAAATAACAAGGTAAGAATTAACGTTGCCTTAATGCATAAGAATCCATTTCTGACCATTTTCCATATAGACCATTTGCCTAATGAAATCAACCTCCTTTCCTCCTCAAAGCACTGTTTTTTATTACCTTATTACCACGGTGGGAGGAACGTAGCCTTTCATCTCTTTCAAACCACACACTTTCATTACCATAATATTCAAGCATAATACAAAGCGAATCCAGTCATACAGCCAGCCTGATGTTGAAATTTTTAAAAATCCGTTTTGATTATCTGAGTGAAAGGTTCCACAACTGAACATTGTGCAGTAAGCAAAATTGCATTAAACTCATCTCCTGAGTTCAACAGGGATACTCGATGTGCAGTTTGCTTGCATGCACCCATCGAAGGCAGAAAAAGCGAGGCTCCAAGACACAAACAAGCTCAGGGGAAGCATTCTAGTACAAATTTTGCCCACAACCTCATTGATGGTACGTGTATAATTACTGGGAAATCCCCACACTAGGACGGAGGGGCTACATTCTGACCTTTTGGGGCATCTGCAATGTGAAAGCAATGGCATTACAGCAATTCAATAGAGATTAATATATTTCTTTGATTCCAGCATTAGTATCTGACAGTCCGTGTCTAGAATTACACATCTTTTCTCAAGTGTTTTTAGTAAATATAGTTTCGTTTTTAAATTTAAAATTAACAAACCTTCCCAGTCAGCTTTGAAAGATCATCTCCTCCCATTATCTGCATATCTTGCATGGACTGATCGTTCTGAAAGAAGAAAGACCAAACTTTGAAAAAGGATATAACAATATAAAATATAAGTATAAACATGTTAACTTTTTTCTGGATCTTTCACAGTCTTGGTTACCAGTGTTTTCCAATGCTCATTAGTATTGGTGTATGACAAAACCACACTCTCACTTGTTCCTGTGGCTTCTCTCACCTCCTGGTTGTTATTTAAGCTAAAAGGAAGCTCCAGGCTTTACTGAACTAGAAAAAGTTGCATATTTCCTTTTAAAATAAATAATGCATGCTATTTCTTAATATGACAAGTGCTGAGCAACATATTTGTGCCTTTCATCACAAGAGGACAGGAGCATCTCACCACATGACCAAACACCTGTACACACATTCTTTTTTTGGCACAGTCTTTAGAAGCACAGGCAAAATGTGCTTATATTTGTCATTCACACAGAGAACTCAGTTTGGATGTCTTTTCCGAGCGGGGGGGTAAGTTTTGCAAAACTTATCACTTGTTATCAAGACTACTTTCAGTGTGCCGTACAGTTTCAAGAGTTTTATTTTTGCCTTTTCAACTAATTCAAAGATAAAAACCTTGAGATTAGTTTAATAAAATAAAATACTTCAAATAGAGTCTAACTAAATGCAACAGAATAGTATGCTTTGATTTTCCTATTAGAAAAAGTGTTTTTTTAAAAAAAAAATCATTAAAACTTTTTTTTGATAAATTTGATTTATAGACATTTCTAGTTGAAATTAACTCTGATGGAAAATTCTTAACCAGCTCTAGTTGAAATTCATTATCAGCAGCATGCAAAGTTAAGATCACATAAGGAGATGTACGGTAGCCCTATTTTTAAGGGAAGACAAAAGAGGCCTTAAAGAAGGTAGCAAATTAAAAAATACATAGTCACGGTCAGGCTATATGAACTTTTCAAAGAGAGCAAGAGTATAACGAAGTATACTTAGTGTGGAGTCAAATTAGTGCTAGGCTAATCTCCTTACCCATAAAAAGACAGTGATAGTCCAATTTTAATAATAGTTGCAGTACCACAGTGTGACACGGTAATTTACTAGTAATATCAGGAAGCTTTATCATTACAAACAACTGACAAAAAAAAGCAATACTTGAATATTTTGCTTTTATTTCATAAATCCAGTGCTCTGAAGTCAAATGTTTTTTTCCCAAATAAATACCAGGAGAGCAGAACTTACAAGCTAGGTGAGGATATAGTGGGCTAGGGGGGCTGCAGCTCCTCTCCTTCCCCTCAGAAAGCAGCCCCAGTGGAGGCAGCGGGCAGACGCCTGCCCCTGCAGATGGGAACGGCACCTGCCCACGCTCACAAACCAGGAGACAGAAGCCCAGGGACTTCCAAGGAGCCTTCCTAGCCACTTGACCACCAGCAATCTGACAACCCCAGGAGCTATTCATGGTCCCATGGGAATGGATTGTCTAAATTAATACAGCCTTCTTGAGCAACTGTGGGTAAAGGTTGCAGAATTGCCCAGATGGCAATTTCTCCAGGTTTGCATACTGCAGACCCACCAAAAGTCTCCCCTTTTACTCAGACTCCACTCCCCAAAGACTCTCACACCACAGCTGCATAAGAGGTCCTCGGCAGTCACTGGCTTAAAAGACAGTTTAGACCTGCCTTCATTTTTTCTGCACCAGATCTAGGAGCTTTAGATCATTTTCATGCTTCTCTGATTTGTTTCCTGGGAAACAGAGCTACAGCAGGAATGAAGGTTACATCTCATATGCTTTCTAATATAAGCTTCAACATTTCTTTTATTTTTATAAAGAAAAACAGAAAGAAAAATAAAAAAGGGAAAACAAACCAAAAACAATGCAAGAAACAGTCTACCTCAGAAGATTTATTTTAAAACTAAATAAAAAGTGGAGATAGAGAAGATTTTAACTTCAGGCTTAAAATCATAAACCTCTTGTTGTAGATGAAAACAGGCTACTTTGAAAATTAGGAATGTATTCAGGTCAAGACTATTATAAGACTATAAAAAGCAGTTAGCTTCCAATATCTACCACGGCATGTGTAACCAAGGCAGTGACAAAATATTTTTTCATTTCCAAATGAGAAAGTCTGGAATTTCATTAACGACCAACATACAAGAATTACCGAAGAGGCAGTTTGTCCTCAGCTGCTAGTTGAAAAAGAGAGGGGGGGGTGGAAAGCTAACAGAGAGGTGCAATGATTAATGAATTTATTTAGTTTTGACTAAAAAAAAAAATCTCTTTCAGCAGTCTTCACAGCAGCACTGTTTCCTTTGCATTTGGTATTTCTGGCTTCAGCTGAAAGGAAGATGCTGAAATAGCATCTTCATTGCTGGCAAGCAGTTAAGCAAACACAAAAGCTATTGAGAGCTGGGGGATCACAGCGGCCCGTCAGTCTGTGCATTCACATTGCCTGTTGAAACACAACCGCACGCAATTATCAAAATCCTCGTGTTCTGACTGGAGAACAATTGCTGTCAGAGGACAGGGCTGAGTATTCACTGTGCCTAAAAACATACAGAAAAATGTAGCTCTGAACCCTCCAGCCAAGGTGCTTACAAGAAATGTAAAGAAATACTTGCATCATGCAGTAGAGCAATTCTCTTGCAAAAAAAACAACAAAAAAAAAACCCAGATACTTGATTTTAATACCATTTATAATTCTCTCTACATTCATCAATTAACTCATACTGTAAAATACATACCGGCCAAACAAGATTCAATACCACGATGTCACCTTACAGTAATCATAATCTTCATATAGATCATGTGCACACATTTGTGGTTGCCATAGGAACATCTCAATGCTTTTTTCTGAGTTCTCAGTTTATAATCTCAAAATAACACTGCACTAAATGTTAAGCATAAAGTACAATAAATGTCAGGACAGAAAAAAAAAGAAATCTGTTTCATTCAGTCCAAATTACTGCCGGTTCAGAACTGTTTGTCTAATTTTCATGGTCTCAAGTCATCCACAGCTTCTTTTTAACTTTGGGAGTCGTTCCCTACCTTGACAAAACTGGTATGATTGAGTCTCTAGGATGTCTTATAAAAGCAAAGAAATGAATTAAAGATTCACTTTCCGCCATCCAAAGTTCCTCAGTACTTTCTTTCTAACACCCCTAAGCCCTATCAACACAATTTCTGCTGTTAACTACTTGACAAATATAATGCCCCAGATACACACATATCATAATCACACTATATTTTGGTTACTGTAGCACAAATTTATTGCAGCCGTTTCTAGAAGACACAATGCATTGTGTCACATCCCAACACCTCATCCTCAGCTATATGTAACACTGCATTTCTGATTTTTTTCTCCATGTAATAGACCTGTATTTTCCAGGACAAATCTCAATTTCTTTGCTTTTATCTGCTGTGTTTTGCTTTTTCACCTGTTCACCTTTGTTTAATAAATTTATTTCATTCAGATCTTGCCAAAATACATCTTCAGATCCTATGAATACTTGATGAATGAAAGCAAGAATGTTACTGTTTCCACCTCCATTTCTCACAGCATGCAAGATAAAACTTTGACTTTCTATGTGGATTGGAGGTATAGATATAGAAATTCCATCTGTACTAAGTCATGTCTTTTAAACTGGGTGGGGCAGAGAATTATTACATCTTTTTTACATCTCCTGAGATCAACACTTGGGCACAGTTCAAGTTACAAGTGAATTGAGTTGGGTGGTCTCGGGGAAAATTTATTATAAACAGCATTGCTCATCTGAAAATTGCACCAAACTGTGAACATCTGTTGCTCTTCTAAAGAACCAGAATCTGGAGTACATTAATACTGGGTTCAGTGAAACAAAGATTCTTTAATCACGGCAAAAAAGTAGCTCTAACATAACAGTTTAAATGCATAACTGTGTTATGAAATCTGAACACCAGGTCGTTATCACACATCTAGTTACTATAGGCTGCAGAGTTCATGCGGAATTTCTTTGAAAAAATGTGCTTACCTGTTTCTCCCAAAATTCATTGGGGAAGCTCTTAACAAAAAAAGATGTGACCATGTGGCCTGTTCTACTCTGCTTTCTGCCACTTGGGTGATACAGCAGACCCACTAACTGAGGATTCTCAGGAAGACAGCTCTCTCACTTTGCACCATCATCCCATCTCCTACAACTGGATTTTCTAGGCACAGACCATCACTTTCACATGTCCCTTGGAAACTCCAGCTGTTGAATACAGAGCATCTCTAAGGTTTCCCTTATCCTTCCCCAATTTAGGCCAAGTGAAACGGTTAGGACAGAATGACTGCCTGATTAAGTTTCTGACTTACATCCACAATTGGTGGAGCTTGAAAAGCAAGAGTCAAGGACCACTTCACCAATAGGTTTGGTGCGACAGGTCCACTATAGCGGAGTAAAGTTCCACATTCACTTTGGCCTCACCATCTTCCATGAAGACTGTCACTAACTGCACCTGATCTATGTGGCTTCTGTTCTCATAGGGTGATCCAGGACTTTGAAATGTCTTCATTAAAGACAGGATTACTCTTTTCCTAATGTAGGTATCTCAATGTTAAGACATTTAAATCTATGCATCCTGGGCTTCCTTCATAATCAAAGGAGAAAACAAGACAGATCACATAAATCACACATTTCACCATATGGAAAATCTACAGCAAATAACTTACATGTAGATATCTAATTGTGAAAAATCTAAAGTTAGGTCAAATGAATCTCAGCTTAAGAGATGAGATCCATATTTTCTTCCTAAAAACTTCACTGAGCACTCAGAAAGAAATCATTTTCAATCACATTTACCACAGGCATGTAAAAAGCCATGATCTTGAGTTATTTTCTGTTAGTAACATCCTGAACTATCCACTCAGGCTCTGTCTCACTCAAATGTTTAACACCTCCTTGGTACCACTCCAAGATAATTTGCTTGCAAGTTTACTCAGAGGTTTCATTCTAATCTAGGTGAAATATATTTGAGGACAGATTTCAAAAGATACAACCAATCTAATATTGCCTCCAATTTATGTAACAAAAAAAAGTATTAGCAATTTTTTTACAAAAACATTACACTGGATCATTAATAGGGCTCTACACTCTAAAATTACTGGAGCAGAAATATAAATATAAATTTACCTATAAGTTTACCCACTGAATAATGAAAACAACTGGATTTCGTGTGTGTGTGTGGTTCATAATCATCAAAAATGCAGTTTCAATGAACCTCAGTAAGATATTAACTTGCATTTGACACTGGAGTAAGGATAGCAACTGGGTAGGCTACACTAACTGTAACTTGAAGGTGATCTGCACAGCTACATTTTGAATGGCGCTGTGGGAACAAGGTGGATGGCGTTAAAGCCAAAGGGGAGAAGACATTTACCAAGTGAATGAATTGTGAAGAGTTGAACAGAATTCTTGGTAGTTCACAGAGTAAAGATGAGACTCTGAAACATCACATGGGCACAAGTGACTTATGAAATGGATATGTCTCTTCAGACTACTATTCCCTGGTGTAACAGAAACTGAACAGGACAGAAATCCCAAGCAGAACTGTGTACTCCGGCATACAAATTAACACAAACCACAGATATGGTTTTTGGTTAAGAAAAACCATAATGCTCAGATGAAGACAGAGAAGATATCAAAACAAATTACTTTCCAGTTAAAATCTTTCACAAATGAAACCACAGAAGCAATGCCTCTCACACAACTTTGAAACAGAAAATTATTACTTCTGTGTGACTTAGCTGCAGTAAATTGATTCATAATATAATCAAGCTTTCTGAACCTAAAAAATAGCATTGCAGAAATTAATTGCAGATGTTGGCAGAGTTTAGACAGATGCATATGCAATTAGGAAGACTTCTGCTTTGAAACGATACACTGTTTGGTAATTAGATACCTTTTGCTACATGACCAGCTCTACCATCTCAGTCATGAACATAATAATTAAAATGAAAATTTTGCTGTTCCAGTTTGGATGCTGACACCCTAGTATGAATCTTAATTGCTCTGCAGCCTGCCTCCTGCGATGTACCTCAATATAAAGCGTATGTTGATTGGGGATGTGTCAGTAAGGCATCTATATCTTCTGTTAACCTGTTTTGACTACCAGGTAAAATCAAACGGATACATAAATGAAATTATGAAATTATCCGCAGTGTATCTGCAGAACCGAGAAGAAATAGGTGCAGTGGTAATACATAAGACGTTGTACTTACAAGCAACATACACTTCAACTAATACCTTTCTGGGCTTCTTCTCTACAGAACAGCAGCTAAGAACAAGGTTCTCATGGTTTTCATGGCAGGCATTCAGAGGACATCTCATAAGTACTGTTAAGCTGGAGACTTTCCAAAATAAATGGGAATGATATGGATCACTTCCCAGTAAAGACTGGAAAGCATGTCCTCCCTTCCTCAGAATCAAATGTATACCAAAGGGCAGTCTGCAACTGCCAATACACACCCACACTCAAAATAATCAAGTGCCAGGTCACTGATGTATTTGTAGGAGGTGTTTTGAGTATCTTGCAAACAAGCCAACAATGCTGAACTAACTGGAAATCAAATACAGTAAGCTGGCATACACCCACTGCCAGAACATCACCTCTCCCGCAGGGACCGCAGAGGTAATTTGCACTGAAGCACCGATGGTTTCATGTATCTCTCTCGGCTCTAAAGCTGCCTTCCTGAGCTGCTCAGTAACCACACTACTGCCTGGGCTGCACTGAGACCTGCCTTGCTGCTATTGCCAGGATAACCTACAATAGTACATTTTAAACTGGGCTAGATATACTTATCAGAGCTCTAGTTACTACAGTGTAAGATACTTTACTTCTCTATGGTTAGATTACAGTACAATTAATTTGGAGATCTTACTTATTTTTCATTCCTTTTTTTCCTTGTTATTCCTTAACTAAAGGCTCCACCACACAGCTCTGGAAGTGCTTCAAATTCAGGCTAGTCTATCCAGTTCCAGGGAAGGCCAGAGTTCTGCAATGAGGAAGTTGCCTTTGGACAGAGAAAGACAAATACTGAATTTACTGACAGCAAGGTACTTCTTATCAGCTGACCTGTGGTAATATATGTGTATGGTTCTTACCAGCAGTAAGAGCAAGGCAGATGATTCAGCTTCAACAACTCTCAGGGCAACAGTAAGTTATTAAACTTAATAAATTGGATTGTTTACAGTCATCTGTTCACACATTCAGTAATTCCTTGTGTACCAGGACTCCTGCTTTCTCTGTACTTAATCCAAAGAAGCTAAGGCATCTTGAAATAGATACTACAAACTTCATCCCCTCTAGGAGTTATGCTAGCATGGGGCCATGGAGATTCTCAGATAATAACCGCCACTGAAGCTTATTTTTTTCCCCCTCCCAGTCAAGGCATTTGAAATTGATCTCTCTTGTGTGTACTCTCAGACACCAACAAAGGTGAACTCACGTGCCATGTTAATGCAGTTAACACAGGTTGATAGAGATTACATCTGCAACTAAGAACGTATTTGCTAGGGGTGAATATTAGAAGCTGTAAATTCTTTACACTCTTTTATTTTGCTGGAAGCCTGTGTTCAACACTCTATTTTCATCTATTAATAAGTTCTGTAGATAAACACAATAACGATATTTCAAATATTTTCAAATAAAGAAAATTTTATAAAAACATGACTGTAAACTTGGTCTACTCCTGTAGTTTTGGCGCAGGTAAAACCTTCCTTAAAATCTCCAATTAGAGATATGATTTTAGTTTTATTGGCATACAGGAAAAGGGCCAAAATTGTAGTAGAATTTAGACCAGTTAACTGGACTAATAAGGATTATAGCCAATTCTTTAATATTTTCCTTTCTGGTTTAGCAGTTAAGTTTTATGTATTTGTTTGGCATTAGTTCAATGTGTTACTTTGTTTAAGAATGAGGCAGGGAGATGCAGCACCACATATACCCATATGGCATAAACAGTACCTGTACACTTAAAAGGTCAGCAAGAACTGAAATCAAGAACGTGTCATATCAAATGTTTTGAATCATATATAAATCAGAAACACAATATATCCTCAAAACTCAGGTTAGTTTCCACAGAGTGTAATCTGAATTTTCCTTGTACTGTAACTTGCTTCTGGTCTGTCAAATAATATTTAAAACACAGAAACAAAATCTGCACATGTTCCAGGATAAGAAAAGGTACTAACAATTTCATAGGGCTGTTCAGTCATGTAAGGTGAGCTTCAGACCACATACTTTGTCTCCAGAGATGGGAAAAAGAACATTTTAGGAAGCGTACTCTCCAGGACTGCCATAGTCCCACTTGGGTAGGTACTCATTCCAGACTGCCAGGAGGCAGTACTAAGGGTGTCCACCTCTTGTGATAATAATGTAATACAGGCCCACACTCTTGGATAGGAGTCTTTGGGTTTTTTTCTTCCTCACGTCCCAGAAGACCACATAAGCTAAAGATTACAGAGAAAATATTCCTCTTGTTACTATGCTAAATCACAGCAAAATGCAAAACTCATAAAGGACGTCAAGTGTGCTATGGCCAACTATGCTGGACTCAGGAACAGGTCAGTTTGGGTCCAGATCCATGTTAACCAGAGTACGTGTCTTTCACCCAGTTAGGGTTTAACACCAAGTGCGTGCACATTACAGCAGCGGAACTAGAGTTCACGTTTCCCACCATCAACAGAGAGTCTCACCATGACAGCTGGGACACTATTAGATCTGTAGGCACCAACTTAATCCACTTTTTAGATTGTGTTGTAAAGTGACTGACAAATGTAAATTAACAATAATTAAATCGTATCATGAATTTGTAGCTCTGTACAAAAAACCCTGTCCCTTGGGAGGGGATTCTGCAAGCACAAGAGAAAACAACTTTCTCTAGACTAAGCACAAAGCACTAACCTTCTGACCCTGACTATCGGCAGTTCCTAGGATGTGGTGGTAAAAGCAAGGTAGGAGAGGAATCTTCAAATTTGTCAAATAGCCACAGGCTAGGAAAACAGATAAGTAAATTCACAAAAGATGAGACTGATAAAAACCCCAAATGCTTAGTCAATTCTAGCAATCTGGAGCCTAGTGCAGCATTCAGTATCACTCTCTTTCCTACCACCACGTTTAGACCCTTGGCTATTGACAACTCGGAAACTTCTGACAACACGCACATCCTTTGTGAGTTTGTTGCAAAGTTATTTTACAGTATCCCTTCACTATTTAAATATTCTAACTTCTGTCTATCAAATGAGGAGGAAAAAGAATTTTTGTATTATTTGTCACACGGATAAGCACTGTAACAATACAGTACTTCTTGTTATTGCAATATTCCTGTAAAGTAACCCCTGGGGTGTGGCACTGCATGAACATTGCACATGCTATGATCTGTTTTAAGAAACAGCATTTAAGAGATGCCAGGAAAAAAGTCATAGAATTCCTTGAGAAAATTAGAACCCTCTGGCTTATTTTAATTACTTTTCCCCCATTTCAGATCTTAATATTAAAAAAGTACACACTAAATGGTATTATTAGCAACCAAATAAGTAATCAAGGTGATATTTTTCCAATGCATAAACATGTCATGATACTTTCAAACTTGTCAGATCTTATTTGTACAACAGGATTACCAACCATTATGTTCTGGACCTTTCTTAGACATGAGAGCCTACCTCTCTGTCACTGTAAAAATCTGCAAAGTAGACTGAAAGTACACACTATCTCTCTCTAAACGATGACATATAGTATTGTTGCAAAGTCATAATTTAGCAGCAGCTTACTGTATTTTTGGCAGAATATGAAACAAAATGTACTAAGATTAAACTTCAATTTTTTAGGCTTTGTAACAAACCACTGTTTTACAACAAATATTGTATCCAGGGGAACTTTAGAATCTAACTCTTTGAAAAGATGACCTCTTGAATGCTTTTGATGAAATCTCTTGATGCTTTGAATCTGGTCTAAAACAGACCAATTCCAAAAACATCCACAGCCTCAAATGTTAAGATGTTTCAGAAACCTGGACTGCTTAAAAATACCAAAGATTTAAACTCACTAAAAAATCATATTAAAAATCTTAAGAAAAATTAACTTCAGATCTAAAACTCCATTTATACACAGTAGCTGTACCTCTGCAACATACTGTAATCTAAAACATTTCTTTCAAATCAGAAAACATTTTTCAAAAGAAAACATTACAGCTTGTTAGAAAAATGTGACCCTTGGGGAGACAAATCTCTCCAGGAAGATTAGAAAATACCTCTTGTGGAGTTTGCATTAGATCTGAAGTCCAGAAGAGCAGAGTATCAATCCACAATACAGGAAAACTGTAAATTTTTTTCAGTTAGAAAAAAAGAATTCCACAGCTGAAAATCACAAATCAGTATAAAGGAAGGTAATACCTAAGCAGGGAACAATAGATAAAAATGAAAAGTATCTTGACAAGGCAAGCAATAACTTGCTTTAATATGCCCCATAATTGCCTTAAAACAATATTTTGATATTGCTGGAGCTGTAGCACAGCTCAGTGCCACGCTGCCTTCATAGCCACATCTGTTCCCGTTCTGTCCCCAAGGCAATCAGGCCACTGCCTACTCACTTCTCCCCTGCCTGAGCTGCTCCCCCAAATCTTTTGTATGTGAGTCACTGCAACACTTACTCATACTTAAAAAAAAATAAATCTAAGAATTCAGATGGTGCTAACATATTTAAGTGGTGTGTAGGTGTGTTATCTGATGCATACGGTTACAGAGATCACCCCTCTATGAGTAAGTTTTACATTACAGATAAACTTGATAAGCTGACTGTATGACAGGCTTATTATGACCTTTCCTGAACTATGCCCACAAATTAGCGTCTACTTACACTATTAGTAACGCTCCAAGCCCCTACGTGGTGTCCAACAGGAAAATACTGTATGTTTCAATTAAAGTAACTTAAATCAGAAACACTTTCTTCTTCCTTACACTGAAGACAGCCTCAAGCGAGTGATGAATTTAAGCTCTCGCATCTCACAACTTTGCCATCACGTTACATGGACGCTGTAGATGCCTAGAAAGGCGAGTATCTGCCTCCAGACCTGAGAAGTTTCGCGACATTGAATTCTGAGGTTACATTTTATTACATAGAGGATAGCCTGCTTCAGTTTGCCTTAGAACACTATGAAAAGTAGGTTCGTTCACGAAAATAATTAGGTTGTAATATCCACACTCCCTCTGATACCTCTGAGGAGCACCTCTCAGAAGAGGGGGGTCAGAGGCTTGCACGCTTGGTAACAGATTCCTTGACTATAGGCAGACTTCCTTTTCCAGCAGGAGCTGTGCAGACTGAAGAAGTTATTGCCCACAAGCTGACCCCACCTGCTTGTAACTCTCCCTCTGGCAGGGGCTCCTGGCAGGGTGAGATGCACATCTGTATCTGGGACAGGAAAAATGAATTCAGCAAGCCGAAACAGTTCAAATAAAAAGTCTCTTGAACTGGTCTCATCTGGGCTAAGACAGGTTAGGAAGTGCTCAGAAGCAGCTGAGGGGGCAAGTGTGACTGGCAGGAGGGCACTGCAGTTGCAGAGGAATGAACTGGAGCCTGTCATTGTTCCAGCCGCTGCTGATCCAATCAGAAAAGAAACCCATTTCCTCTGTCTTAGTTTTCACACCAACCCACTATCTGTACCTGATGTACAGATCAATCTGGCAGGAAGAGTTTATTCTCAAAGTTGCCAGAATCATGCTGTTCTTCTATTAACAGTCACCACAATTTAACCAATGAGACTGATGTTCTTTTCATATCATTTTGGTAAATTTCTTTAAAAATTTATCAGCTAGTTGTAAGAAGCTTTTGGGACAACTTTCACTACTAACACATTTTCAGCTATTTCTCTGAAAAGCTTTAATGTCTCTGAGGCTGATATTTTGCAGTAAGACACTGCTGTATTTAAAAGTGGTTTTTGTTTCACTCATAAAAAAATATTCTATTTTTAAACAAGTCTTAAGACTTGGAAAATGAAGATTTGGACACAAGAGGACTGTGAATTGTAGCATCTCCAAACATTCTATCCCCACAAAATATGATTTGTTTTCACTGTTCCTCACCTTCTTAACCACTTCAGGAAGAAAATGAAACTTTAGAGATACAGAGATAGCATCAGTGCCTGCTGAAGACTCTAGAGGGAGTATCTTTGGCTTGGAATTGTAAAGGACCTTTCACTCACTCCTTTTAGCAGGTTGGAGCACTTCACAGAGCTTTCACTCAAAAACGTACTACTACTTTAGTTTGCAAATGCCATTTTATCCATTCATAGTCATGGAAAAGTACACAGAGATAAAATCCCTGTGGCAATTTTAGGGGTAGGTTTCTAGCCCCAAAGCTCTCATCTTTCGCTCGCCCTTAAGACATCTACTTGGCAGCACTGCCTGTGATCACTAGAATGCATTTCTCAGAACAGCAACAACTTTAAGGGCTATATCCTTGACACTGATACCTTCTGCAGACTAAATTAATGTCATATTTTTGTTGTCCATTAGCTTCTAAAAGCGTTTCATGCTGCAAAATTCTCTGTCCAGGTGTTCACTGTCTACAGTGCTGACTGCAAGCCAGGCATCTGAAAAAGGTTAAAAACGTGTATTTTAGCTTTTGAATGTCTAGTATGCACACAACTCGGCTCCAAATTAAATAAATAAACCACGTTTTGCCTACACTGAAGTTATTTATTTGCATGTCAATTTGATAATTTACAGATAATCTGGAGTTCAATCCTAAAGGTTGACAGGAATTCATTCTACCAGGTAGGCTCCAATTTATAAGTGCTCCGTGGCTACTTAGCAACAAGATGACACAGTTATCAGCTAAGCTGCGTGCCTGAAGCAAAAGAAAGGAAACTCATAACCTGTCCTAGAGAAAACCTGTAAATACAAAAAACAGTGCGGACTCGCTTTCATCTCAGGATGCATGTTTTTCTCAGCAGACCCTAAATTGTGTTTTCATGACACAGAGGCGTGGAGATAAATAATCATTATAACACTGGTGTAGAGTCTGGGCATGGATATGAATCACTAAATGCAAGCAATACACCGAGCTGTTTCTTTTGTGTTGTTAAGTGAATAAAACCATTCTGAAGTTAACTTGCTTTTCAGGGTCAGAATTACAACATATTGCTTTCAGATGTAAAGTTCATACTGATCTTAAAAAAAACAATTTCCATACAGTAAAATTATAGTGAATAAGAACAGGTTATTATGCAAAGCAGGAATGTACATTTTACACTGTTCTCTGATTATAGTCCAACATCTCATGCTGATCTGTTTTTTAAGACGTAAGTATTTAGTAATGGTGAATGGGAAGCAAAGCTACATGGCAAAAGAATAACTTCTTTTACTACATTTACCAGCTAGCTTTCAACTTACTCATTATAAAATCCCTCTGTTTCCTTACTCCTACAGTAGAGAGATTTACCAAAACTATTTATTGAGATGGCTTCATATAGCAAAAACATTCAGATTTCCACTAAACAACGCTTGTTTTGTTGCTTGTTTTCAGAATTTTGCAGCACTAATGGTCCTGTTTATGCCAAGATTAATAACCAACAGTTGTAAATATATTTCAAACAACTGGAGGCTGAAGAGGAAACAGATCATATCAATGGATTTGTTTGTGAACAGACTTCAATGCAACCATTGTGCATGGATTAGAATTGAGAGGTCACATTTTTTTGTTAGTTATGTTCTGGAAACTATAAATAATGTATTCATTTTAAGGAATTACATGAATTGACAAATCCATGTAATCCTCTACAAGTTTCCTCCAAGTGACCAGCAAGCAACATTCCTTTGAAGTCCATTCATATTTTCAGGATGATTTTCAACAACATCTTCTTGACCTCAGAAGATGAAAAATACACTTCTAGAATCCACAATTTAGACACCATATGGAAAACAGATCAATATTCCATAATAATCTGTGCTCAAGATGAAATTAATAACTATGATGTATAATCAGATTATAAACAATTCATCTACTATCCTCTTTCAGAAGAGGATAGTACAAAATTGCAGAATTTTTTAGAATCATGGAATTATATAATCGTTCAGGTTGGAAGAGACATCCAAAGGTCTTCTAGTCCAAACCCCCTGCAATGAGCAGAGATATCTTCCACTACGTCAGATTGCTCAGAGCCCCATCCAACTTGACCTTGAATATTTCCACAGATGTGGCATCTACCACCTCTATGGGCAACCTGTTCCAGTGTTTCATCGTTCCCGTTGTGAAACATTTCTGCCTTATATCTAGTCTAAAACTACTCTCTTTCAGTTGAAAACCATTATCCCTTCTCCTATCACAACAGGCCCTGCCAAAAAGTCTGGCCCCATCTTTCTCATAAGCCCTCTTGAAATATTGAAAGGCCACAATAAGGTCTTTCCAGAACCCTGTCTTCTCCAGGCTGAACAACCCCAACTCTCAGCTTTTCCTCACAGAAGAGGTGCTCCAGCCCTACGATCATCTTTGCAGCCCTCCCCTGAACGCCCTCCAACAGGTCTATGTCTTTCCTGTAGTGACTACTCCAGAGCTGTAAGCAGTACTCCAGGTGAGTCTCAAAGTTATTCAAAATGACAGATTATTATAACAGTATTATTTCAAAATAACAGAGATGACTGGTCTTCCGTCACTTTAGTCCACACAGGAATAATCAAAGAAATCACAAAAGTCTTATGGAAAAGTATCAATCTCACTCCTAGTTTAGATCTCCATGGTTTTCAGTCAAAAATAGCTAAATTCACTTGCCCTTCCCCAAAATGTGAGGTTTACTATCATACTTACTTTGCAAATTACAGTAATTAGGTTAATTAAATAGACATCTACAGATAATGACATGGGAATCCTAAATATTTTGCAAGAACAGGTAGCAATGCATGTACAAAGCACACTGGTCTGCCTAACAGAAGTTATGTGCTTAGCTTCCATCATCTGTCTCATAAAGATCTCTTAAATCAGAAGCATTTACTTTCTCTTCTACTGCCAGGTTGCTGAGAATTTCTCAAGAAAGTCTACAGACTCTGCATACTCCCTCTACTTCTGCACTTCGGTTTTACAGTTCCATTTAAAAAAACTAAGCTTTGGTTTAAAGATCACATTTGGCATACCCACGGAACAGGATTAGGTGATATTGTCGCATCTATTAGCAAGGGATTAGACTTTATGAGCCAGAACATCCTCTTCTATCTCAAATTCTAATTCAGCCTAGAAGCTTGTAAAGTCACCATACAGCCTCTAATCAAATCTCCAAACAATCTCCTTATTTTGAGCTCATTTAAATACACAAAATTAAAATGAGAACAAGTGTATCATATTACCTGGAAGTCTACAAGAAACGGCGATCTCTAAAAATTTTATTTCTATGGAAGAAGACTATCCACTTTTCCTCTAGACATAATTCTCTTCCATTAAATAATTATTTTTAGCATCATTCTCATTGATCAAGAAGTTTTTAAAATCTCAGTTATAACAATGTTATCAAGTGTTTCTTTGTAAATTATGTTTTTCGATTTCCAGATACAAGCTCTGTTTACAATTAAGCATGTCTATTTTTTTCTTTATTAAACTGCAAGTTTTTGTCCACATTTGTAAACTCCTTAACTTTCTCTACTGTATAATTTTAGTATTCTAGTAAAAAAAAAAATCTATTAAAAAAATGGGAAAATACAGTTCAGTTTCTAAAGGAAACAAAAACGTGCTTTCAGACAAGCCGCACTTCCAGTTTCAGTTGCAGGAATTCTATTAAAGGTCTAAGAACTAATACTGATGTCTGTAGAATATAAACAGTATAACCACATTATTTTTAGGCTATTGTTTCCTAAATTGGATTCCACTTTGTTTTCTCTAAAAGTAATAATCCAACGTTATTTTCCCATATTACCTGTATATATACTAAATTCAGTAATCTGACAAGACAATTTGAGATAATGAAACAAGACACCATTTGGAAAACACAGGAAAGTTTCTCATTAAAATGTTCAGGCTTAAGCACATATGTCAATACTTTGCAACCAGATAAAACCATCCTGATTATGGAAGTACAAGCATCCACTCATCTCATTAATATCCTGAGAATCTAAAAGTACTATGCTTCCTTTAAAAAAATCAACTCATTTGTATGAAGAAGTCCAAAAAAGCACTTACATGCCCAACTTTTAGCTACTTAACATGAAAGTAGATCTTAAAATACTAATTAACTGTCTGAATTCTAGAATATGATGACAGGTTTGAAAAACAAAGAGCCATGTAAAACTAATTGTATTTGCAATTCTCTTTTCCTGTAATCTTGTCCGTATGCCAGACATCAAAGTACAGCATTCTCCACCGATACTCTGCAGTGAAGAGGTACTTTCACTGACACCAAGATCTGACTTCAGGTCACAGTTACAGCCCACTTTTGCTAACATGATTAAACTAACAAATCGCACTTTAAGTTGCAACTCTAGAAATCAACTAACCTTTCAGTATTGAAGCTGGAATGAGACAATTCAAAAATCCCATAAGTTTGAGATGAAATTAGTTGGATTTAAACAGCTGGAGAGGGACAGGGGGACATATCTGAAGGAAGCATACTGAGAGAAGCAGGACTCCCTTTAGGAGAGAAACAGAGAACAGTTAGTGAAAGGAAGCAGGGTAAATAATGTGAGAAGAACAGTGTCTATAAAATGAAAAAGGTATAAAAAGAGAGAGCAGTAGTAAGTCTTAATAGAAAGTGTAACAGAAAAGGCAAGGCAACGCGAAGGAGTAGAACCAGTGATGCTCCAAAACTCCACGTAGAATTTGACCTCTGAAACTGTAATTATTTGCCTATTATTAAAGTGTAAAACACTGTGATAGGTACGTTATTACAGCACAAACTGACATGGGGGATTAGGAAATCTCATAATCAGGCTGGGATAAAGGGTCACTCAAACTAGGAACAAGGAGCGTCTCAAGTGTTCTGACCACGGCTACGTTGACAAAGGCACATTCTCTAAAACCCGCAATTGGACAGGACACAACAATAATTCTGAACACAAAGGATGGCAGGTAGTGGTACCAGCACTTTAGTCAGCATTTAAGCACATCTCATAGAAGGAATCTAAAAATATTAATGTAATTTCAAATTTATACTGCAGTGTCATTCAGCTTCTCAAGACCAGGCAGGTATCAAGCACTGTTCCAAGCACCAAACGAAGCAAAGCTTCAGGCTCTAAACACACGACACCTTCTTGGAAACACTCGTAAGGAATAAAAAAAAAAGCATTTATTTTCTGAAAACTGAGATGCAAGCACTAGTTCTAAGGAAGGTGCTACCTTTCTGCTAAAGCTTGAGGCTAAGATCCAAAATGTGCACAGCCACTAAATGCTGGAATCATCTAGGACTTACTCCTGATAATGACATCCTTGCCAAAAAAATAAAGAGTACTGCTGTTTCAGCTTGATAAAACATGCTTTCATTTTATTTCATATGTAACGATGTGAAGATTTCCAGACTTTTGTGGTATACATCTCCTGCCACTCATTGGTTATGGGTTAGTATGGCTAGTAAGAGTCGACTTGCCACCAAGGAAAGAAATTTTAGAACCAGGGTATCTTCATGCTGGGTAAGACATAACCCAATTGGAAAAGCATGTGCATTACCTATATGGTAGGTGCAAAATAAAAACCAGTTTAAGTCATTCTGGTATTTGCCATGCAGAATTACTACAGCGCTATCATTACTACATCAAAAAATATTTGAGTATCATTTCTGTGTGTCTTTATGTGAAAGAAACGTTATATTTTATTTTATTGATTAGTTCTGTAACACTGCTAAAGAGATATAAATTGTACAATATTAGTATTGCACATGTCCTTCACACACCTGATTACTTCTTCAAAGAGACGTCCCGTGACCAAATTCTGACCAAAGGGCTACAAAAGGCTCTCATCCACTTCTCTTCCACAATGGAAAAAAATCAGACTGGATTTGTGAAAGTTAGGAAAAGTTTATGGTCACTGGGGTCAGAGTAAAATGCCAACCAACCCCTGTCTGTGGAAAAGACACAGAGTTATCGTGGGAAATACTTGACTCAGCAAGTTGCACTTGTGCTGAGAGAGAAGCTGTATTATCACTCCATTTATTTAGTGTACTTCCTCAGACATTTCTAGGACAACTTACTTCTAGAAATGCTGCCTCGCTATGGAGTGTGCACTATGGGGCGGAGTATGAATGCATAGCTTATGGAAATAGAAATTGTAATCACATCTTCTGAAAAAAAGCCAGTCATCTCACTATCATTGCCTCACTGAAACAAATGAATCATTATTACATCATTTCCTCTGAAGATAACAGGAAGTCTTGATCCTTACTTCAACGCTGGATTTGCTTCAATAGTCTATTTAATTTTTTTATAAAACACTGTAATTATCTAGGGGTATAGTTTGCTACTATGTAAACTGCATGTTATGAAGATGAAAGCGTTTCATTTACGTAGCATTAAACATTTAGAATAAGACATAGATTTATCATCTTGCAGTTACACCAAACGATGTGGAGATGGGGGTGGAAAATGAAGTAACGAAATAAACTTGACAGAACTGTTGAGGATTTTGAGAACAAACAACATGCCGACATTTTACATGACGGAAACTTGAATACTTTTCTGTCCAAAAGTCAAGTCAGACTAAATAAAACCCCACAACTTCAGGATGCTTCATATCCTCATTCGTTCTGTCCATAAAGAAACATGAGCAAATACTTTGAAAGAAAACCTCATACGTTTTTCAAACAAAACTATTTTTTCACACTGTTTTTTCTATAATTGAGGGGGGTCGGGGAAGCAGAAATTCCCACTTACAAAAGTCCATACAATCAGAATCCATATAAATAAGTTGTTGACTTACGTGGTAACTTTTCAGTCTAACAAAATCAACCTTCATGGAGATGAACCTTTCTGAATTTCTGCTGAGATTTTTAATGTGCTCCACAAGGTCAGCACAGAACTTGTAGCCACCTTTGAGGACACAGAGAACCACAATATCATTGTCTCCAATGTCTTGCATAATATCTTTGGCCAATCGCTCTGTCCTGGGACAAAAAGAAATTAAGGATAAAATAACATTAGATACGGATTCTCTAAGTTCGTGGTGGTTAAAAGCACACACTATGGAAGGTATAAAGCTGGACTGACACTCTGATTAAGTGTCTTGACTGGGTTTGGATCAAGTTCACAACAGGCCTGGATGCAAGATGCAAAGTATGTGAATCAAACTGTTTAACCTTAAACGCATGCGCTCCCCAGTTACAGAAAAGGAAGTAACACATCTCAGCGTATGTTGAATTCATAAGCATTTCAGGGACTTTGGAATAAAGAATGCAACTTATCCTTCAGTTTTACCTCAAAGGAAACATCAATCTAAAATATTCCTGTAAGATCCCCTC
The DNA here is from genome assembly GCA_013396935.1 of Baryphthengus martii. Classification (NCBI taxonomy): domain Eukaryota; kingdom Metazoa; phylum Chordata; class Aves; order Coraciiformes; family Momotidae; genus Baryphthengus; species Baryphthengus martii. Next base: position 123,512 of record VWZK01003215.1, read on the forward strand.
ACTTGTTATGTCAGTTGCTAGAAAGGAATAATAAATTAAGTTAAAGATAGGGAAGGGAATTATTACAAGTATTTCACCCTGATAGGCTTTGGAAGACACTATCCCCACAATTTTAATAAAAATACACAAAAATACTATAGAGAAATATAGCATCCATTAACATTTTATAGTGTGTACATTATCGCCATTTCATACAGCAAAAAAAGAAGAGTACAAAGAGCTTAAGTGACCTGTTTGTGGTCATACACGAGAATAATCAAGGTTACGCTCCAGTGAACCGAAACTGCAGAGTTCCCATATCTGCCTTCTCTTTGACAATTCTGCATTTCAAACACAACGTGGCAGATGACTGAAACCAAAAGATAAAATTTCTGCCATGCAATAGTACCTACATTTTCAAGATAAAAATAATAAACAGGAAGGCTTATATTAAGTCACTTTGCTTTCTAAAGAGCGAGGTGGATGGCATTTCTAGACCTAAACCAAGTTAGCAGGTCATTTCTAGATGTACCGCAGGTATTAACAGAAAACTCAACACCGTTGTTTACTGCTTTGAGGAAAAACTGCTCAGTGCATTGTTTTCTGTAAACACTTTTGCTGAAAAGTTCTTTGATAGCTCTCTGAACTAGATTAGTAGTTTCAACGAGAGGGGACTTCTTGACAGGATGCATTTTGTTAAATAATCCTATAATTCATCCCCTATCTTTCATGTTTACATTTTTCATGTATTCTTTTACTCTACCCACTGTAATATGGGAATCCATTTGCCACTAAACACATTGAACTTTAGTGAAATCTACACATGTGCAAGTACCAGAGGAGAGAAAGCTCTAAAGTGAAGCGAGTGTACTAGTTACGAGCAAAAGCTGTCACTTCATTTTCACATCTTTGTATTTGTAATTCTCAAGTACATTCCATAAAGCAGTAATTAGGATATTTCAGACTCGAAAAATAGAATGTATCATGAGATCATCTTGTTTGACCTCAAGTATATAATGCCTTTTACTGATGTAAGAATGAAGATTAGTTAAAGACTTTCATATACTTTAGTGAAGATTAGTATAACAGTCTTTTATCACCTTTTATTAAACCTGAGATTAATGGAGAAAACCTGTCATTAAGAAAAAACATTTCTCTAGTGATTTTCATTTTTTAAAACATTCTTGCTCAGACTGTTTGAGGAGTTGAAATTCCCCAAAATTCTGAAGAAAATTTTCTATTCTAGAAGAGTATGAGTTCCAGCATAGACAAAAATGTAATAATTTCAATTTCTAAATAAAAACATACCATTTTTAACCTATATTTAATTGCTACCAATTGACAAGAAATTTTCTCAAGTGCTGAGCCTTCCTTCTATAATAAATTTTTGCATGATCACATTATATTCAGTTCTGCATCCTTCTCCATCAGAATAGACTCAGTCTTTTCTGATGGAGTATGAAAAAACAGTGGATGTCATTCTGCTGGAGTACAAATACAATACTGGAGCTAAATGCTTACTTCCAACAAATTTATCTCGAATTCTATGAGAACTGAAGTTCAAATATATTTATTTAAAGAAGAGGAATGAAAAGTCAGTTGACTCAAACCAACAAACAAATACAGGAGTCATAACCCTTATGATGGATGTTTACAATCTTGTTTCAAGAAGGTCCAACAAATTCAGTACTTACAACTGTCTGTTCAAATGTGGTAGGTAGAAAGGTGCAGGCTGAAAATGTCCCATGAAATTTCATTCAGATATTCCCAATAAATACAGTGTTGAAAATTACCATTTCCATTTTGTAACTTCTTCAGATTCTTAACAGCATGTCAAAATAGCAACCGAGCATGAACACGGAGCTGCACGACCACGAATACCAAACCACCACCAAACGCCTACACTGAGTGCACACGGGAACTACCACAGGATAAGGAATGCGGGATGATTGAGCTTTCCCACTGCCACCCTCCAAACGTAGCATCCGGACCAAAACAGCCCACGACACTTTTTGGTTGTGCTGAATGGCAAAAGTCAGTGGCGTAGTTGGGAATCATTAGCTTAATGGGCATTCACGTTTTGAACTAGGGAGCTGCCAAAGTCGTGCATAACTGAACACATCTTTCTCTCTTTTTTATATTAAAAACACAGAATGGTCAGAGTGTGAGTAGGATATTCTGGTGCAACTGTATACAAAGCTTTGCACTTGCCCTTTCACCTTCAGTTCAGCTCTCTTGTAATTTCTAAAGCCAATTTCACTATACGGTCACAGTGTCCTTTTTGGAAGATTCCTGTCTTATTCAATGCCCAAATTAGAAATTAGGTAAAAGGAATCCGATAATAAGTTGCAAAGGCATTACAAGTCTATAATTTCCTAACTTTCAAACATTTATTTACTTTTAAAATTAAATAAATAAATAAATAAAAGTGTTTTTAGAATTGCCAATATAATAATTTAGGGCAAATGTCATATACACACTGTCAGTGGAAAATAGGCTTTATAAAAAAGAATAATATTACTGAGCAAAGAACTTATTTAGTAACATTCAAACTACACATACCTGTCAACGATAATGCCGTGAGGTATGAGCACATATTCCAGATCTCCATAGTAGTGCTGAGGATAAGTGAACAAATCCAGACTGTATCCGGGCCAACTGTCTGAAATCTGCATATCAAACAGTACTGTTATGAATACTTCGTGGCATTTGACAATATATAACTGCTATAAAATCAGCATTCTAGTACACTCTGTTGGCTGAATTAATTGTATGACATAATCTTTTTCGATTTTCTATTTTGCTTTTCCTATTAATTACTTTGCTGCTCAGTATTTCAGAAATCAAATCCTACAGTTTTTGACCCACAGAACATGGGAAATTTCACCTGAAATTACCAACAACTAGATAGAAAGATGAAATATTTAATACCAAAACAGTGGCAAGTCTAAGTTTCTTACTATTTTTAAACCCAAAGTGCAAACATAATATTACCAGTAAGAAGGGATTCTCCAATGGGAGATTCAGACAGTGGGATTAGAAGCCCGTGTATGTATGATCAAAACTGTAAATTTCTGGTTTAGATGTGTTTTAAAGTCACACATAAATAAATACTCTACAGATGAAACAGCACATAGGGAGAATAAATTATGTGGTTCATGGATGGTATTTGCACAAATCAGTAGAAGACTGTACTTCTTGCCAAAGGTGAGGTTCTTAGTTTAGGTAAATCATCAAAAATGGTAACTACTCCTCAACATTTGTCCATAAAGAGCATGACTTGGAGATCACTGGAATCAATGAAAGCTTTTTCCCAGACTTATACAAGTCTTGAAATTATACAAAAGAAAAAAAGTTACTTAGCTATTTTCCTCATTTCTATAGAAACAGATTATAAATATCCTTCCAGGAAAGGTTTTTAATTAGAAGCAAATCTTGCTCCAAAAACATTGCTGCAGAAGGCCTGCGAAGCCTATTTTCCCATCTTCATTTTCTGTACTGGGATATTGGCTGACACTTTTTAAACATTTCATAGCAATGAACTGTCTAGCATGGTTTTGTTCAAAAGCATTTTAACATAAAATGAAACAATTTCAGATAGTGCTTTAAATTGCATAAGCACTATAAACATCCACTAAGCACCCCTGTCAGTGTTGCTCACTTATCCATTCCCATCAAATCACACGAGTTTAGTGTGATGCAGATCAGACTAAATGGAGGGAAGCTGCTCCAGAATTCACACAAATCGGTGGCTTTTCGTACATTACAAAAAGCCCTTTACGAAAGAGGATTGGGATGAAATTTTGATTCTCCTATCGATCCTGGTTCTCTTGAATAAAAGAACATAAACTGCATTACTTTGTAATAATAATATACTAATATAGAAGTTCTCTTTTACAAGTGCTCACTACTATTTGACAAGATTCACATGTACTTTCTAATTAATTATTTTTCTAATATAATAAGCCTATTTCATAGTCTTTTCTTTTAAACAGGCAGTTCCCAACAATAAGGCTTATAAATTCTCATTTACCCTAAAGCTATTCCGAGTGTTATGCTATAGGACAATTTTCAAGTAATTGTAAATTTTTATGAGGATTCTGCTAGTGAATTTAAAAACAAACAAACAAACAAACAAAAAAACCTGCAATTATCCTCAGTTTAACAGGTAAGGATCAAAACATACCAGCCCCAAATTAAACTCAAGTTCTATCTACTTCTGGCTTTAGCCCTTCAAAATATGAAGGAACTATCTGTGATTGTTTCAATAAAAAGGCAGTATTCAACAGGATAAGTAAATACATATACTAAACATATTGGTATACAAGTGTGTAAAAAAATTCCTACAAGAAAGCTGTTTTTAAAATTCAGGCTTGGACATGTTCAAGTAGCCTGGCAGAAATTCTTCAGTATATCTTTAAAACGTTGATGTGAATGTGTCCAGAAAGGAATAAAAATACATGGCAATGCCCAAAAGCATTCCCTTGAGGTGTGAGAAGCTGGAGACACTGATTTCCAACGCCTCTGGAAGAACATTGCTAGCTTTGGTGTTTGGCAAAGTGGGTAGTGCTAGGTTTGAGCACAGGACTCGCTTCAAAGCAACAATGATCTGGATTCTGCTTTGGTATAAAATAAGGAACCAGAAGTCCAGCTTTTGTAAATTTTTATCATACTGGCCTTACTTTTGGTTGGGTTTTGGGGAGGTCGGAGAGCACCTGCGCATATGTGTGCGTAGCAAGCAGAAGGAACAGTACAGTAGAACATGGCTATGAGCATTTGCCTCCTTTGCAATATCTTCACGTTGCCTTGGCGCTAAACAGAGTCACACACTTCAAAAACGTCATTTATGAAACCTCTCCTGGTGTCAAGCGGAGCTTGAACTCAGAGCAGCAGGTTTGGAAGGGGGCTGGAGGGGATGCTGGCGTGGACGGGGTGTAACCGCTGCCTACACAAGAGCCCCCAGCTCTGGCCGTGATGTGGGTAACTGTTCTGCGACACGGTTAAAAATCCCAGTGCCACACCAATGTAAGAACGTATCTAACGTGCTGGCAGTGGTGCCATTTGCTTCACAGAAGAATCTGGTTTGTGCCCCAGAATAAGGGGACATACTCGTTCATTTTTGCCTAATCTATTCAGCCCCACAGCCACTCAAAGCACACGGCCAAAGGTGGGGCTTTTTCACACGGCAAAGGAACGCGGGGCAGCCTGGCGGCGCTTCTACCGCGCTCCCGCGCCCGCAGGGGCCCCGGAGCATTTCGGTGAGAGCCAGGCACGCCGGGATCCCTGCAGATCCCGGTCTCCTCAAGCAACCTGTCGAAACGCAGAGCCACTGCCACAGCCGCCGCTCGGGGCGAGTCAGGACCGTATTTTCAGGGTTGCAGCCCGGAAAGCCGGCCGGCCTGCCCGCCTGCCCCTAGCCCGACACGCACCTTCCCGCTCCGGCAACCATCCTCCTCCGGCAGCCCCGGCACTGGTGGGGCCGGTCGGCTGTGCCGAGAGGCACCACAAGCGCAGGGTCTAGCGTAGGGTAAGGGGACGCGACCCAATTGCCGGCCGAGGGAGCCCGGAGAAAACTGGGACCCCCGCAGGGCGGCTCCGCGGGCGGGAGGGACGTGAGGAGAGAGGCGGGGGCTGGCGGTGGCCTTCGGCGTGGGTGCTGGGCAAGGCAGGGAGGGAAATGATACCGGGGCCCGGCAGGGAAAGGCCGGAGAGGCCCGAGGGGGTCAAGCACAAAGCGCCGGGGGAGGGACAGCCGCGGGGGAGCCGCGCTGACGGGTCTGCTGCGGCGGAGGGCGGGTAGAACCGGATGAGAAAGCGAGGGCTGGAAGGGGAATCGCGCACCGCCTGGGGCGAGCGGCCAGAGCGGGCCGGGCGACGCTTCGCATTTACCACAACGCCGCGGCCTCCTCCTCTCCGCGCCCCA
>VWZK01003216.1:213-42526 GCA_013396935.1 Baryphthengus martii
CACTACTTAGTAACAATTGTAGTTTATCTAGGGCCCTATGTGATCATACATAAGCCTTAACATGTGTAATAGAATGAATGATTTTACAGACAGTTGAAGAATGTTCTACATGTTCTCGTAAACACTAGCCAGTAAGTGATCCTTCAAGTCACATTATTAGACTGTAGCAATTATATCATTACATCTGAAACTCCATACTGGTAAAATGTTTTTTGCACAGGTGTAGTTTTCATGTTCAGTTTGCATGTTCTTTTACTTTCCTTTTACTCAACTCCCCAGTGAAAAAGATTACATAATCAAGCTGTAAACTATTTTCTGAAAGGTAACCTTTTTAAAATTTTGGCAGCTTTTGAGAGGTTTATATGCATTCTGATCTATTTCAAAATGGCATTTTTTATGAGCTTCATCCTTCTGAGAAAGCTGTATTAAACGTGTATAGAAATCCTTGGGAATTTTCTGCAAAATTGCAATAATGGCAGTGTTCCTAAAATTTCAAATTTACTCAAGTCACGTATTAGGACAGAGAGATGGAAGAAAGCATTTTTAAGGGACCTTTGTAGCTACTGTGAAAAAATATATCTGTTGAATGATTTAACAGCATACTCTCACTGGAAATGAACTGGTTCCTCTAATCTGTGAAAATAAGCTATAAAAACAGGACCTCTTCTCTAGGAAAGCTATGGACAGTTAGATTGACATCACAGACTTTAATTCTTCCATATCTAACCAGGGCAGTAAGCAGTCTTGCTTTTGCTTTAGTTTTAGAGCCTATTTGTCTCAGTATGTTTTCTTCCTACTAAAGGACATGTGTCTTAGTAGTTGGTGATCTAGTTGATACTCAAGCCCTCAACTTTGAATCACAGAGAGAAAACATGTTTTTACTCTTTAACTCCAGTGACTTTTAGAGGTGGATTGTTTCTGTATTTTCTTTTGTGAGGGAGAGTGAATGTGAAGCTTGTTTTATTTTGTTCTTCAGGAGATTAACAGTGCTGGCATTTGAGCAATATGTGGTTATTTATCAGGTGATGGTAATTCACTTCTGATTTGATGCATCTTATTAGCTTTAACTATTACACTGAACATCTTACTGGTCACCTACATTCCTCTATAGTTACTCGTGAAAGTATTTTCTGGGAACAGTACCTACCTAAAATGAGATGCCCAAAATGGAGCAAGTTATCTTACATGTCTCTAGTGCCTATAGAGGGACCTTAGCTGATTAGCCTAGAGTAGGTGACTAGCTTTTAGATGGGTATCGGCAGGTTAACTGAAACCTACCTTAAGAATGGAGACAAACAGAGAGACACGATGGTTCTGATTTCCTAGAAAGGGCTGTATACCCAGAGAAGAACAAAGAGTTTATTTGCTCTTGATAGATTTTTGAAGTAGCACTCATTTCGTAGAGTTACAGCTATGCAGTGTAAAGAGGTATGATTAATGCATGAGCTGAAATGTGTAATATCACTTCCATAGATGTTAAAGTGTAAAAATTTTAAGCGTATGACCTCTCACTTCAACTGGGATTAAAAGAACAAAAAAGTATTTAAGGGAGTTAGACATTCATATCTCTCTCTAATCCATTGTGAAGCAGATGCTTACCTTTCTAAGATTCCTCTAAAGTGTATAGCCACAAAATTAAATGTTTGCTTACTATCCCAATTTTTGTGTAGATATTATCATACATAAAGCAATTCTCTCCTTGCTGTCTGTATGTCAGAGAGCTCTGTTACCTCAATACAAGCATCATACTTTCATAGTTCATAGAAGAAGGTGTAACACTTTTGGAGCAGAAAGGAAAGAATTGAACTCTGAGTTCTGTGGCTGTATATGGTTAGCAAGTATTTGCATTTCTTTTGCGGCAATGAACTCATAGTAACATGGCACCCAACTGTTTATATGCTGCAAAATACAGTATGAAGGAAATTGGCCAAATTATTATCGAGTTAAAGGTCATTAATGACTACCATAAATACAGAGTTTCTCAGAAGCTGCTCCCATTTTTAGGACAGCAGCTAAGATGCGGTCATAACTTCTATTTTAAAATTTAGATCTTGGTTAGTCTAGGGTGTGCAAAATGTTATTTTTCTATGAAAAAGCAGAAACAAAAAGTACAACCGATTCTTACTGTGGTCCACCTTATAGGTAAGTTCTTAGCACCATCTCCAAGGAAGTACTATAATCAATTTCAGGGCAAAAGTCTGAGCTTTCTAATGGCAGAGAATTGATGAAAAGACAGTTTATAGCAGGCATTTTGCCTGACAACGACATTAAAAATGGAAATGTTGATTCTAGTAGCAGCTGTGTTTAGGACAAGACAGATGTCTTATGTAAGTAAAAGCATAAGGTCAGTTTTCCTGAGCATCTTAATTGAGATATTAGACATAGAAAATACACGAGTTCTACAATCGTAAAGGTTTATTTTAGTTGAGAGTTATTGGGATCTGTGAGCGTCATAATGATTGTATGTATATACATATGAAGGAGATTTGCTGCACATGAGAGATACTATCTTACAATTTGCAACAAGAAAAGAATAAATGGCAGAATTAAGGCTGCTTCCAAAATATGATGTGCTGCGTTTAAAAGATTACATATAAGAATGCTGAAATATTTATCTTTATGCCTCCTTTTCTTCAAGCTTTTATTCTAATTGCATAGATTAAAACAAGGATCTAGTCTGTTTTTAAGCACAAAGCACTAACCTGCCCCCTAATTGAAGCAGTTAGATTTTAGATAGTTCATCTGTAGATGAAATCATTAGCTTCTGAAATGCTGACTTGGAAAAGCAGTAACACTGCACTGAATTTGATGTCCCAGATCTTCAGAATTCCCCTTCAGTAATATAGCATGTTTTTTTGCATTTCTTAGGCAGTATTTGAGAACTTTCATAAACCCATCTTTTAATAATGCTTCTGAAGAAGAAGTCTCTAGTTGGACATAAACATCCAGATTTCCAAATTATGTGCAGTTTTGATATGATAAAAATAATTCAGAATTGTAAGTAAGTGCTTTGTGGTTTATTTTGAAAACAGATGAGTAAAAACTGATTGTGTCATACAGTTTATTAGAAAAGTTACTGATAAAGCCTCAGATTATTTTTATAATAATGTATACAATGCTACATACGCCACAGCTTAAATTAGAAACAGCTTAAAAATGTGAACATCATGTGTGTTATAATCATAATTTTGAACCAAAGGATTTACTTTGAAACAAGAAGAAATTACATTGTAGAATGACTCCATGCATGCCAAACAGAAGATAACTCTTTATCTTCTGTCCCTTCCCTAAGTCACACAAGATATCCGTGGTATATACGCACATCTATTTCACATATACCTTGAGAGTGACAGGTGGCTACCTATTTTCTGTTGCAAACAGCGGTGACTTAAATTTCAGATGTAACTCCATGCATCTTTTCCAAGCTCCAGTATTCCAACCGTACAAAAAGTAGCTAGTATTTCTAACTACCACCTACCGATAAAACTAAAACAAAGCTGAAAAAAAAAAAAAAATGGAGTGTAGAGTGGCAGGGAAAACCAAATATCCAAGAGATCAGTCACTCGTGTAAACACTTGTTGTGCGACATTAAACCTTACCTTGGGCCTTCTGCTTCATTAATTGAGCGTTGCCTGTGTTACCGATAGTGATACGTTAGATGCTGTTGCAAAACTCGTAGCTGCTGCGAAGCATAGTGGTGTGATATGAAGTGATGTAGAAAACAGTAGAAGCTCTGTCACTAGGTCAGCTGCAAGAAGAAGTGACGTGTGTGAATGTACAGTATATGGAGTTTTGTGAAAGATTCAGTCTCTCTTTCTCCCAAAGAACTTCAGCTGATGATACAAGGGGAATTCAGTTCCCTTTGGCAGGACTCCATGTTGGTCTGGATGCAGTAAATACTTCTACTTCTACAGTTACTTAGCTCATGCTGCTAAAAATATACTTGTGACAGACTTAATGGAAGTATCTTCTTTTAAAAACTACTTGTCTTCAACAATCATTTAATGTTCTTGTTTGCATGTGTAGTTTTCATTATTCTGACATAGCTATTAACACTGATGAAAATTAAAGAGAGAAAATCCAAATATTTTCATTCTTGCACTTTTCCCGTAGCATTTAAAAAAACCCATATCTACTCAGCCACAAATTTTCTTGATTTTTTTCCTTTTTTTTTTCAAGAGTAATATAGCAATATATGAAATTGTATTACAATAGTAAAGGCTTCAGAATCCCAGTAGATGATGTAATTATGATTAAAAATTAGTATTATTGAATAATTCACTTTTGTAATATGCAAAAGTAATTTTTTCTCTCATTTTCAATAACCATCAGTCTTAATATCTAGCTAATGAAAAAACATAAACAGTGTCATCTGTCAGATTGCTAACAGAGAATGCCACTTATTGGAGCTTCATTGTTTACTTTAGCAGGTAATTTGTGGACCGGAATCATTTAATTGTTCTGAGCACATAATTACATGCCGGCATTTTCCAATTTAATTAAAATGTACAAATCTGAAGATTAAGGGAATTTTTGAATTATTAATCATTTCTCCTCTAGGAAATCTTGTTGCTCTGCAGGAGATTTGTCCAGTGTACAACTATACGTATTTTTTTCCTTCTCTTTCACAGACAGACAATTTTCCCGCAGAGCCCAATTACATGGGCAGCAGGCAGCAGTTTGTTCAAAGGTAAGGCCTATTAAATAACTTTCTCGGCTTCCCCATTTGCATTCTTGTCAAAATTGCTTTGCCAGAGAGTACAATTCAACTTAGAACAAGTGAATACAACTCTCTCTCTCTTTTTTTTTTTTTCTTTAAATATGTATTTCAGTAGCTCCACGTTCAAGGATCCAGAAAGAGCCAGCTTGAGGGACAGCGGGCATGGGGACAGTGATCAGGCTGACAGTGACCAAGACACTAACAAAGGCTCCTGCTGTGACATGTCTGTTAGGGAAGCACTCAAGATGAAAACTACTTCAACTAAAAACCAGCCACTTGAACAAGGTGAGTGAAGCCTCCAATGCTCAAAGTAATGTAGAGTTTAAACCATCATTATAAACCTATTAGTATTGCAGTTACAGTTTATCAGAGTGGAATAGCCCACTGATAATATTATCAGAGAAAACAGTAAATCTTGTAAGTAGCCCAGAGCAAAGAACTCTCAGTATCTTTCAGGGTGAACATGAAATGAAACCACAAGTATCCAAAGTAGATAAAAAAAAAATTAAAAAAATTGTACTTTTCTAAAATTATTATAATATACTTTATCTCTGCTGGCATTACCTGTGGTATATTATATATAGTCCTTCTGCCAAAGTGTGATTTGGAAATTAAACTAGACATGAGTGCAAAAGATAAAAGAATGCCAGTCATTTACATTCCTCACGTAGTTGGGAGAAGAGGAAAAGAGAAGAGGCTTGGGATATGAGACGAGTAAAAATGGATCAGAAGATGTTTTCATTTCATGGATGTATTTTCCTGTTTGTAATGTTGATTTCACAATTAATAGTAGTGTCAAATAGTAACATAATCTGATTTTCAGTATAATTTCATTCACATCCTGTGGAGATACTGAGGATGAGTGTCTATGAAACACCTGAAATGACTTATATTAGCAGAATGACAGTGCTCTCTGCAAGCATTCACTCTGACAAACAAGCATGTTTATTTTCTCAAAATCTGTGTCCAATTCATTTTTTTCCAGATGTGTTTTATCTAATTATGAGGTCCTTTATTTCAAAAGAAACACCACTTCTTCTTAAAAAGCGTGTCACAGAGTACTCCAGTGTTGTGTGGTTTTGTTTTGCTTCTGGGCTGTAAGCAATAAGGAAGCACACCATTGAAGCATTTTAAAATGTTTTGTATGCTTGCTATTATCAGCCTTAATTATTATCAGTCAGCCTTAATAAGAATCTATTTTTATAATTAAGCAGAAATATATTATAAGCTCTTTATGAGTTGTTGATTAATTGGACCTACCTTTTTTTGCCTACTAGTCTAGTCCTGTCTGTAGCACAGTCATGAGGAAATACATGTTCAACTTCATTTTTCTGATTATGTTGAGATTGCAATACAATTTTTGCTGTGTAGAATGTTTAGAATGTTGCAGTATAATTTATTCTGTATATATTTGAAGGTTGACCTCATATATGACCTTATTTTCCAAGTAACAAATACCAAAAAGATTATTTTTTTCCTGACCTTTTGCCACAGCAACTCTGTGCTTATAATTGGACATTGATCTGTATAAAGATGCAGCACTGGACTTCCTTTTTTTTTTTTTTTTCCTTTTAAGAAAATGTTTGAGTGTGTTTCTAAATTTCCAAGTTCTGTGTAAGTAAAAGACAAATTCTCTGGGTTTCTACTTATCAAATATAGCCATGAAAGAGTTCTAAAATTTTGGTTTTACTAGGAAAATGATTTATTACTTACAGAAAATAAAATAAAAATATGTTTTAGAAAGGGACAGTGTGGCCAGAGTTCATAATATTGCAGTTTGTCCAATAGAATCAAACCCAAAACTGGTCAAAATTCTAGTAAGTAGATTAAGCCAACCATACCTGTTGCTTATTTTGATTGTAAAGCAAATAATTATAGGGAGGTTTGCACTTGTCATTACAGCTATCATTATAGCTAGATGAGGCACTCCATTCATCAAGAAATAACTTATTCTGGTGTGTCAGAAAAAATTTCTTACATTCTTATTAAACATATTGAACTGTGAATGTTAAGTGCTGTCAGCCGCAGAACTGCAGCAGTGTTCATGTGAATTTTCATAGAATCATAGAAGGGTCTGAGTTGGAAGGGATCTTAAAGATCATGTAATTTCAATCTGTCTGCTCTGGGCAGGGACATCTCCCACTAGACCAGGTTGCTCAGACCCCATCCAACGTGTATTTGGACACTCCCAGAGAAGGCGCATCTGCAACTTCCCTGGGCAACCTGTTCTACTGTCTCCCACCCTCACAATAAAGAATTTTTTTGTAATATCTAATATAAACATATCTCAGTTTGAAGCCATTACCCCTATCACTACATGCTCTTGCCAAAAGTCCCTCTCCAGCTTTCTTGTGGGCCCCATTTAAATGTTCGAAGGCTTCTAGAAGGTCTTCCCAGGGCCTTGTCTTCTCTAGGCTGAACAACCCCAATTCTCTCAGTCTGTCTTCACAGGCGATATGCTCCAGCCCTCTGATCATCTTTGTGGCCCTCCTCTGGACTTGGTCCAACAGGTCTATGTCCTTCTTATGTCAGGGGCCCCAGATCTGAACACAGTATTCCAGGTGGGGTCTCATAAGAGTGGAGCAGAAGGGGAGAATCACCTCCCTCGACCTACTGGTCATGCTTCTTTTGATGCATGGTTGAGAATATGGTTGACTTTCTGGGTGGTGAGTGCGCATGCTGGGTCATGTTGAGCTTCTTGTCAACTAACACCCTCAAGTTGTTCTCCTGAGGGCTGCTCTCAATCCATTTTATGCCCAGGCTGTATTTGTGCTTGGTATTGCCCTGATGCAGATAGAGGAACTTGCATTTAGCCTTGTTGAATTTCATGAGGTTGGCATGGGCTCACCTCTCAAACCTGTCAAGGTCCGTCTGGATGGCATCTCTTCTCTCCAAGCGTCTTGATCACACCACAGAGCTTGGTGTCGTCCACAAACTTGCTGAGGATGCACTCAATCTCATTGTCCATGTCACCAACAAAGATATTAAACAGCACTGGTACCAATAGCAACCCTTGAGAAATGTCACTTGTCACTGGTCTCCAATTGAACACTGACAGTAGCGCTTTGATTGCAATCATCCAGCCAGTTCCTTATCCAATGAGTGGGATATCCATTAAATCCATGTATCTTCAATTTAGAGGCAAGAATGTAATGTAGGACAGTATCAAGTGCTTTGCACAAGTCCAGGTAGGTTACATCAGTTGCTCTCCCCTTATCCATCAGCACAGTAATGTTGACATAGTAGGCCAGCAATTTGTCAGGCATGATTTCCTTTTAGTGAAACCATGTTGGCTGTCACCAATCAACTCCTTATTTTCCATATGCTTTAACATAGTTTCCAGGAGGATCAGATTCATGATCTTGCCAGGCACAGAGGTCAGACTGATTGGCCTTTAGCTCCCTGAGTCTTCCTTTTTCCCTTTTTAAAATGAGGACTATGTCTCCTCTTTTCCAGTCAGTTGGAACTTCACTAGATTTCCACGACTTCTCAAATATGATGGATAGTGGCTTAGGTGCTTCATCTGCCGGTTCCCTCAGGGCATGCAGATACATCTCATCAGGTTCTATGGACTTGTGCACTTTCCAGTTCCTTAGATGGTCTCAAACCTGATCTTCTCATAAAGTGGGTGGTTCTTCATTCTCCCAGTCCCTGCCTTTGCCTTCTGTGACCTAGCTGGTGTGGCTGGAGCACTTGCCAGTGAAGACTGAGGCAAAAAAAGTCATTGTGTACCTCAGCCTTCTCCATAACCCAGACAGCCAAGTGTCCCATTTCCTTCTGGAGGGGGCCCACATTTTCCCTAGTCTTCCTTTTATCACTGACATACCTATAGAAGCTTTTCTTGTTGCCCTTGATGTCCCTGGCCAGATTTAACTCTATCAGGGCTTTGATTTTCCTAACCTGATCCCTGGTTGCTGAAACAATTTCTCTGTATTCCTCCCAGGCTACCTGTCCTTGCTTCTACCTTCTGTAGGCTTCTTTTTGTGTTTGAGTTTGTCCAGGAGCTCCTTGTCCGTTCCCACAGGCCTCGTGGCATTTTTGCCTGACTTTCTTTTTGTTGGGACAAATCAGTCCTGAGGTTGAAGAAGATGTTCCTTGAATATTAGCCAGCTTTTCTGGGCCCCTCCTCTCCAGGGCTTTATGCCTGGTACTCTATGAGGCAGATTCTTGAAGAGGCCAAAGTCTACTCTTCTGAAGCCCAGGATAGTGAGTTTGCTGCACACTGTCTTTGTCCTAAGGATCTTGAATTCCTTCATTTTGTGGTCACTGAAGCCAAGGCTGCCCTTGAGCTTCATGTTACCCACCAGCCCCTCCTTGTTTGTGAGAACAAGGTCCAGCATAGCATCTCTCCTCCTTGGCTTCTCTGTCACTTGAAGAAGAAATCCAGGAACATTCTGTATTGTCCCTCCAATGGATATTGGGGTAGTTGAAGTCCCTTATGAGTACCAGAGCTTGTGAATGTGAGGCTGCTCCTATCTACCTGTAGAGAGCTTCATCTGCTTGGTCTTCCTGGTTGGGCGGCCTGTAGCAGATCCTCACTGTAATGTTATGCATCCTTTCCTTTAATCCTGACCCATAAGCTCTCAGTCTGCTCCTAAACCTACTGAGAGAAAAAAAAAAGCAAAAATGAGAGGATAGAGAGATAAACAACTTTTTTCCTTCCCCCCTCCCCTATATAATTACAAATGGTAATGATATCCATTTGTTTACTTGTACAAACTCTTCTATCATCTCAAATGTGCTGTAATAAAATCACTGGCATATTATGAAAACTGAACCTGCAGTGAGCACCTTATGGGGTTATAGATCATTGCAGTAACAAATGTAGTGCAATGTGGTGTTCTCAATGAAATCAATGATTTCTTGTCATTGAGCTTAGGATGATTAGGGCTTTTATCCAAAAGTAACTTTTCTCTTTTGAAAGAATATAAACAAAATTACTTTCTCTAGTCAAGCCAAGACAAGTTGAAGGAGGGTGAGAAATATGATATATGTGATTAGGATAGCAAAAGGATTGCATTTTCTTTAGAGAAAAATTGTTTTCCAGGAAAAGGAAATGGATAGCTTGCTAGACTATGGCAGTGCCTGAAGTTGTATCAGAAATTGTGGTTTTGTCATCATTTTGGGTTGTGCACAATGATGTGAATTCAGTATTTGGTAGCAAAGTTACAGGCTTGATTATTGTTGTTTAAAGATATTTAAAATAGTTTAATGTCTACTTTTAAAACAGTGTTAATTATTAGGTCTTCTCTCATTTTTGAACACTGATCATGATTAAATGTGAATTCAGGATCTTGACTTGAGAACTAAAATTTAAAAATAAGTTAAATTTGAGTTTGACATCCTCTGTATGTAATTTGAAACAATATTGTCACGGGTCCAATTCTTGTCATGGCACTAAAAAGAATGTTAGCTGTACCAGCAGTTTAAGTACAGTTTTGAGCAGTTCTAGCCTAGATAGCTTGAAAATTAACTGTTCAGTTTGAGATAAAAACTGTGTCAGTAGCACTTCATCAATTGTTTCCTCTATCAGTAACATAGAAGAGGAAATTCTGTGGAAAAAAATGGCGGGTTTTGTGGACAAGACATCAGGTTTCAGCATGCATTGGGATGAAACCACTTTTTGATTTGCGTTAAAATAGTGCAAACAGTGCATGGTAAAGCCTCGGTAAGCTTACTATTAAAATATTTGATTTCAAGGAAAATATCTCTAGATAGCAAGTTATGTCTGATGTTGACTGTAAACATTCACACAAGTAGGAAAGATAATGCAAATTAGATATCCTTATGAAATTCTTATGAAAGCTCATCACTTGGCCTTAATGGAAAGAAAGGGGAAAAAAACCAACCCAATAAAAGTTGCCAGGATAGTAAGTCTTGTGGTAAAATAATCATGTCCCTCTTTAGTTTTCTCAGTCAATATAGCCTCTTGTTGCAAATTCCAAGCCACTTTCTGCATGAAAATATCTGTCTTTTAAGCTTGCTTAGGCTATCTGATGCAGCTGCCTCACTAAGCAGCTTGTTCCGTATGCCTGCTACTCTTTCAATAGAATGGGTTTAGATAGATTTGTTTTGTTTACCTCTCTTTTTTTCACTTCTATTGCTGAGACTTTAAAGCCCATCACTGGTTTGGACAGTTTGAGATCACTCTACTTAGAAGTCTTACAGAAATTAATAGTTTTGAAAACATCTGTCAAGTTACCTGTTTGTTCCACCTGAAGTAGCATATATTATTCACATTTTATATTTAAATAACATTTTTTGGGGGTATGATTTAAGTATAACAGCAATAATCTGTATTTGTTGAAAAGATACTCCAAGCTGAAAAGGAGATCTTAAATCATAAATGATACCTACAAAGAAGCAGTACAACAGCAATATGTAAATTTTATACTTTTGTTAGTGAATCCTGCATACATTTACCTTATACTCAGTAAAACAAGTTATGGACTTTTCTGTAGTTAATCATAGATCATTGTCTGTTAGATTTTCCCAGAAACTTTTCATTCCTTTTTCCGTTGGGTTTTGCTTTCTGTGTTTTCTTGCTTTAACATAAATCTACATTTTCATGTCATTGTCAAAAATATCCAAGAGAATAAGTATCTCCAAATTCGGTAGCTTTGTTTTGCAGCTTTTGATTTATCACTGCGCCTTGCACTTCTCTTTCAACACGTTCACTTGCCGTTCACACCTGCATCCCATAGAGGGGGCATTTCTGCAGGTGCTGTTGCCTCGTTAACAGTAGCAAGGATTCTGAGAATAAAGGAAAAGCAGAGGCACCTCCTTGGATGACAGGTAACACAAAACTCTGATACTCTTGGTGTCAGAAACTCCTCTAGGACTTGTGTTGCTCACCAGACCTCTCTGCAGAACAGCACTGGTTTAGTCTAAGATACAAATTACTAGAATAAAAAGACTGTAATGAATCTTCAGGAAAAAAATTAATAAAAAAGCTGTATTAAATATATATCTTTAAAATATACTTTTTCTTTCTTCATCATCACAACAAAAATACATTTGCATCACAACTGATGCTGTCCTGCATGCAACTGGTTTAGGAATAAAAACTATGTAAGTGTTATAGAACCTCTTTGAATACTGTTAACGCTAGAGTTTGTCCACTGAACACATTCACAGAATAAGTCCATAGCAGCTTATGCATTCGTCTTCTTGATTTCCAAACAAGAATGATCCTTGAAATTCAGTATCCTGTATTATACATTTGCAGCAGAGCAGAAATTATCAGAATTTTTAACCAAGACCTTTTTTTCTAAACTATCCATTGATTTTTTTTTGCCAGAATCTTGTTTGAGTTTGTAGGATAATTAAAATCCATTCTGTTTAACTGAGTGCGAATCAGTCTAGACTGATAAGTGCAGAAAGTTCATCAAGTAAATTTCTGCTGTCTGACATCATCACCAATGCTTTCCATGCCGTTGGGGATGATGGGCTCTTTTATGAGAACACCAGGTTAATAAGATAAATGGAAAAAGGAGATTGTGGAGAAGTATTTCTTTTCAAAGTTCTCAGAGCTGATGAAGGCCTCTGCTGAAAACTGATGGAGGCTGGGAGTTCCCCCAGAGCTGACACAACTTGTGCAATATTTTGTTCAACGTTGCTTCCTCCCATAGGTTTTTTCCCCTGGACAGAACATCTATCACATTCTCTCTGTGCCCAGAATGTGAATAGCTGTCAGACTGCACTACTTGTTCTGACGCCACCTAAGAGTCCTTATGTTCAGGACTATCATCCCTTCCAACTGGCTTACACCTAACATGGTCAGGTAAGATGATAACTTGTCAGGACTTGCACAATACCCATTTTTCACTTTCATCTGATTAATTGTTATCCATGCAAGCTACAAGAACAACTTTGTTGTATTGAGAGTCTCTTTCCTTTTCTCAGTATGACTCAGTAGTAGTTTCTGTTTCTAGAACTATACATTCTGGAAACAGTTAGATGAAGCCCATGCAAAATGAGATTTTAAATTTTTTTTCCCCCCTTTCATTTGTTCTCTTCCATTTATTTTTCTCTCTCCTTTTTTTGGAACATCTGTGCTTTATGCAAGCACATATGTGATCCTAGATGAAGACTAGCATAGGTCAAAGACTAACTTAGCTGTTCTGTAACTGTTTCTGATTTACCAAATTTGTTATCACCACCCTGGAGTTACTTGATTTTGGCATCATTCTAATGATGGGATTTTTAATTTAGGATTAAAAATGTATGTAGAATTATAGACTTTCTTGAAGAATAAGGACATATTTATATATGTTTGATGTCCACTCCAGTGTGCTTAACAAATTCATTATGATATTTAAAGCAATGTCAGTACTCCCTTCTTACTTTTCCACTGTGAGTTCCTTGTTCAGTGAAACAGTACTTCTAAATTTAAGAGAATTATTAGTATGATTTTTGGTATCATCCTTGTTATGAAGTCCTTGTTGAATGGTAATATTGAAACTTCTATTGGTATTAAATTGATATATTTCACTAGTAGTCGGAGGAGTACTCATAGAAATTTCAAATGTTCTAAGTGCCTTGATCTCAAACTCATTTAAAGATGATCTAGAAAACACTTTCGCAAGACTTCCTTACCTATGCTGAGCTAGGCCATGTAAATCTTCTATAATGCCTTTTTTTGAGAGATCAGAATTATATTTTCCTTTTGAACCTAAATTAATGAACTAAGAGAGAGGAACACAGGTCAGATCCTTTATTGTACAGATGACTGTCATAACCTTTCTCATTTTAATACCCAGTGTTCTATGACCTGTATTGAGCAAATTACATAATGGATTTGGGCGATACAAAGACAAAACTCTTTGCCAACTTTTATTTATTCAGAGTACTAAATACTTCTCTTTCCTCCTGTTGTGATTATGTTGAATATTTTCCTGGTTTTAAGTTTTAGTTTTAGACTACCTACTAGTCTACTAGTCAATTTAAGGTCACTTTTTACATTTCAGTTCTTTCAATACAGAGTCTAGATTTGTGAGTGACACTGTGTGATGTCAGGTGGAGCAATAACTAGATATGCTTTTAAGAAGTCCTGTTTGTTTGGTGTTTCCTAGTTAGAGGTGGGAGTGTTGCCAGGTATAGCTTCCCTCAGTAGCGTGCTCTTTGAGCAGCTTTGGGTTTCAAACAAGGATGAGGAAGGAGAAGTTTTAGCAAGCAGGTGTTTGTCCTAAAGAAAGTAAGTGGAGTGTCATCCCAATGAAGAAGAGATAGATGATCTTAATGCCTTGACTACTTGCTTTTCTGCCTTCATTGATACAAAATAGAAAAGCAGTGCAAACATTTTGGCAGCTCAAGTGACAGTGAATACATTTTGCATCAGAGTATCTTAGCCTAATATTGCCACCTGTTCTTGCCTATTATCCTGCTTTTCAACTGGAGTTGAGTTCTGCCAAACCAGGTTTGTTTATCAGGTGCACGTTTCAGCATCTGGCAGATTATTATCATCATGTAACCGGTAGCAGTGAAGTTTTGTGAATAGCACATCCCACATTTAATTAATGTATTTAGCCACAAATTAGTGGGGAAATTTCTATAACTGACTTTTAAAACATGCAGAAAGAACTTTCTACATCTGTACACACAAAAAACATGTCATTGTGGCACAAAGAAGGGCTTATAGCCATTCAGCACAACTTCATCTATGTACCACTTGGTGCATTGTGCTACATTTTTCAGGTAACTTCATTTCTTCTTCCCATTATTTCTATTCATTTTATAATTGCAAATTAATTCAGTGGTTGAAAATTATCTATATTTTGCCCTCTATTTTATTTTCATTGGAGGTCTTACCATTGAATTAATTTAGGTATATTACTAACACCTTAGAAGTTAGAGACTGTACCGATAAAAGTAGTAATAGTTTTCAGAAGAGTTTTCTTTGATGAGCTTATTTGCAAATGAATGCACAACATGCACTTTAAGATCACGAGGCTGTTACTATGAGTCTTGCATCTGAGACGCAAGTGCAAATTCTAATATTTGGGTGCTTTAGCTGTTGATGCTCATTTCTTTGTGCTTTACTTTAGAGGCAACAAAGCAGAATCTCTCTCCCCTGTCACTAGTGTAAATCTCATAACTTCCTTTCTGTACTCTCTGTTTTGACATTGCCTTTCCTGGGGCTGAGCACAGTCATTGTACTTCAGTTTGTTCTTGCAAAGCTTAGAATCCGTAAGTTATCTTTTCTCTTTATTCCCACTAGAAGAGCAAGAGGAGGATTTACAGTTCTCAGTAAGATGAGGCCCTTCTATGTCAAAATCATTATCTCCAGCTAACATTTCTTCTGTTCAGATTCTTTTTTATAAATTCTGAGAAAAGTGAGGGCATAGAAAGATCAACAACTTTTGAAACAAGGAAATCAGAAAATAGATAGTTTTCGTTGTTTCAGCCATTATGCATTTCCCTGGGTGGTAAGTGGATGTTCTCTGCCTGTGCTTACTTTGGTTAATGAAAATTTTAGGGCATATATTCATATATTGGATGGATGCTTAATATCATGGAAACTGTTGTAATGGGACTAGAAAGTCTATTCTTGCTTCTTAGTCTGTGTCTGAAAGCATTCTTGTATGGTGTACTTACAGTTTTCTTTTAATTAGGCTTTCACAGAATTGTAGTTTAAAAAACATATGTGTGAGAGTGTGTGTGCTTATTCAGTTATATAAAGGAGACAAATACAATATCTCTTCTCTCATTTTAAATCCTTGTACAATTGTACCTTCTCTTAATGAGTCAGCAGAAAGCGTAGATATGCGAAACAGATAAATGCAGATATGGTAAACAGATAAATACAGATATGCTAAGCAGTCAAGTTTTAACACAATTCCACTGTATATTCCATCCATATTCTTGTTACCAAAGAGAAGAAATATTCTGCAAATGGAGTTACTGTAAAGCCGTTGCATGTTAGTTGGAAACTCGAACTTGGACTGTAGTTATGAATAGTTTTATGTCCAGCTGGAGAGGACAAAACAGGACTGTCTTAAATAAGAGAAGGGAGTTAATTATTCCGTTCAGCAATTCTTCAGCTGGAATAATACTAATTGTATTTTGTTCTTCTGGAACAAAGACTATCTCCTAGTCTCTATATACAGTAATCCAGTCTGTCTTTTTTCCAGGCTCTTTTTTCTGGGTACATATTAGTTTTCTCAATTCTACTCAGTTTGTAAGCATAGTTCTAAGGAAGATGTGGACAAATTCAAAATCAACAAAGAGGTAGAATAACAGCAGAAAATGGAGGATTATGAAACATGGCCTGTGGGTGAAGTTTGAAAGGAATGTATGTTTAGAATTTATGTTTGTTTAAATGAACAAAGACTGGGGTGAAACATAATAAAAGTCTTTATGTATACAAAGTTGTTATAAATAGGATGTTGATTGCTTTTTTTTTTTTATTTTATCTTTGTTTAATTTGCTGGGAGAGCTATTTAGGTTACAGATGAGGGAAAACTTTGCTATAAAGTTAACTAGGCTCTGTAGCAGGCTACCCATGTAAGTTAAAGAACCTCTCTTCCTGATGTTTTTTTAAAGCAGGTTAAATACACATTTGTCAGTAATAATCTAGATTTATTTTAACCTACCCAGGACCAGAGGATCCACTCCAGCTCTGTTTTTTATGATGCCATAATGAAATAAGAGGATGCAATGCACTATCTAGTCCTGAGCAAAACATACTGAAGGGGGACATTGGCACTGACCTATTCTGCAGCCTTTTCTCTGCAAACTTGTTCTTTTACAGGAAGAGCTCACCGTGTTAGAAAATCACAGGGAATGTGGGTTATTATAAGCGTTTCACAACAAGAATCCCTGATATAATATAACAGTACTTAGCATTTAACATGCACTTTGCTCAGAGACAGAGCTGCAGCATGATTAGCTAATTACCGCTTAGTGAAACTTTGTCTAATCTCTGTACATCAATGATACACGCACGCCATGTATCAGCCTCTGTGCACCTTCTACCCATCCTGATTTCCAGAATGGCAGAACAGCTGGTTTCCATTCCCTGCTGCTGCTTTCTCCTATTCCAGCTGCCACACTCAAATAACCTCCCTTCCCCAAGTGGGCTTCATATGGTTTGAAAGGGACTTAATGTACCTCAGTGCATAGGGAACTTTTGATGCATATTTCATGGTGTTTCAGTTCTTTCTACAGGGAACACTGCATGTATAACAGATGTTCTGTTACTACTATCCTTTCCTGAAGGTGACATGCCCTTTTTTTTTGTTTCATCTCTAATGTATATGGAGCTGGTAGTGCCTGCGTGGTACTAAAAAATACTGCTCCATGGCTGCCCCTCTGCTACATGCCAAGCTATATTAATTCCATCTGCTCCCCTCTGCAGCATGAAATGGAGAGAAGCATATGTCCAGTATAACCAAGTCATACTGTGGCACAGAAAATAACCTTTATTTAAGACAAGTAAATGTATTTTTTTTAATTTAGGACCATATTATTCCAGCTTTTTGCTCATAAACTCTCTCATACAAATCAGTCGGGATGTTCATCTGACTACATGTCAAAAATCCTTCACATGTTTTTATCTATTTTAATATTATTTATTTTAACATTATTAATACTGCATATGTATATATATTATGTGTATGTTTATATATGTACACATGCATATGCATAAATACAGAAATAAGACATCATTAACTGATATCCCTAAAAATTTGATTTTGTAATCTATATAAATCTGTGTCTCAACACTATGGAAAATATAAACATTTGAAGTATTTTATACTTGTTTTAAAATATGAGCAAATATGAGCACAATTTACAAATTTATTTATGTAAAACATTGCATTTTCATCATAAATCTTGTTTTGGGAAAGTATAATAATACTGAGGCAAAATATGTCAATCTAAAATATAGTATACAGCTGAAAAACAGTATTTTAAAAATGAAGTTTTTTATATATAGTTAATAATGTATAGTACTTTACATATCACGTATATATATATGTATATATGCATGTAAGATTAGATATATAACAATGTAATTGCAATGTCTACTTAAATACTATGCACCTTGGATTTTTAGAGGATAGTCTATCAACTTAGCTGTTTCTCAGAGTTTTGCATTAAATTCTTCTTACAGAATTTTATTATCTGACTCAATTTTCACTTGAACAAATGAATGTACTTCTTACACAAAAAGCATGATTTAATTTGCACGTTGGGCTTGTTCTCTACACACTTACACAGTCCAAAAATCTTCCAAGCTCTGAGTCAAAAAATGCAAACTAAGAACAACAGAAATGCAAGTGGAATTTTTTCTACTCTGATACTGTGACTTTTGCATCACATCTGTAATCTGTGTGGCCCAGGGAAGAGTATATTGTAACTTTGTGCACTATTGAGTATGAATAGTAGTACACTTTATGTGGTGTGATCAGTTTTAGTATGTAGTATTCTTTTTCTACTTTACCAGTTTGGTTTGACATGAGGAATCTGTTCCTTATCCCTATGATATTTTGTTGTTGTAAGCAAAGGTCACACAAAGACAATGTAAGTCTATATGTTTATCCAAAACTACTCCTAATTTAAAGAAGAAAAAACTTTTTTTTTCCTTTCTTTTTCTTTTTCTTTTCTTTTTCTTTTTCTTTTCTTTTTTCTTTTTTCTTTTTTTTTCTTTTTTCTTTTTCTTTTTCTTTTTCTTTTTCTTTTTCTTTTTCTTTTTCTTTTTCTTTTTCTTGTTCTTTTTCTTTTTCTTTTTCTTTCTTTTTCTTTTCCTTTTTTCTTTATTTTTATTTTTCTCTTTTTCTTAAATATATAAAATTCATACTGCACATTTATAATAATTGCAGAAAATACTGGCTTCCTATCTCTTTTATAAGAATATTTTAGTTATAGTAGACATTTTTTACATATAATGTGCAAAATCATATTACATGGCTCTAATAAAGTCTCATTTTTGGGTGGCTACTTCTAAAAAGGACCAATATTTTTCTCTATAAAACACATGAAAAATAGTCTATGAAATCAACTTCTGTCAAATTCTCAGCCTGATTTCCTGTATAGATTTTCCCATAGGCAAATAATTTACAAAATGGCCAATTAATACACTTTGACCAAAATATTTGTTTGTTTAATGTTTATGTCTGTGTTGTAAAACATAGGAAGTTGAATATGACTCGTAGTTATGTCAGGTACCACTTTTTTTTCTCTCTTTTCTGAATTGAAAGTTTTATGACCCTGTTAGTGCCTGGGTACATAAGGAAAGGCAGGCATTTTTGAGGGGGGAGTGCATTAAGTAGAGATAGATAGATGAAGAAAGAAAACTACATTAAACACTACAGCCGTGACAGTGAGGAAAGCTTTAAACCCAGCTTACCTTGTCAGTGTTCTGTGGCTGCTTTTTGCTCCTCAGAAGTACTTTAGAGTAGCCACAGCACACTACTGAACGGGACCATAAATATTAAAACAAAAAAGATCGTTTAAAGTGGATACTGCATATCCTTAAATCATTGGAAATACCATATAACAGCATAATTTTATTATTTTATTTCTTTGGCATTCAGGATTATAATAGGCAAATGAGGATTATTATACTAACTCAGGACATTTACATTTAACATTTATAATTTTAAAATGATAAAAAATAATAAATATGTAGATTTTGAACAGAAGTATCAAAAACTTTAAAGCATGTAGTAAAAGATATTTCAGTTATCACTGTACAATTATTTCAAGATAAGAATAGATTTTAAATAGTTTGCACTTCTGAAATAAATCTTATCTCAAAATTTTCTAGCTTAATATTATTTATTGTGAAAATAAAATTTGACAACATATTAAGCCTAGTTATTAATATATAGTTATAATAGTTGTGAATTTAGCCTATGAATACATTTTCTTTATGAAGAACTATTGATAATATCCATATTTTTGTTACATTCAGAGACTGTTTATTCATTCTTTATTATTATTTAATTTTATTCCATTATTTTTAATTTTATGTGGTTTATTTTGTGTATATTCACATTTTTTGTTAGTATATGGAGATTAGCAGAGATACATAAGTTGCTGTAATTTTGACACAAGAAAAGAGTCTCTCAAAGACAAATTAGACAATTTTATTTTTCAGAAATTTTACCCCATCACGAAGTCACTATTATTTCACAGGGATCTCAGGAGACGTGTAACCTCTTTAAGTAAGCTTATTTAGCTAATATTTAAAGCCTAAATATTTCTTTGCTATTTAAAATCTAAATATTTCTTCAAATTCTTTTAAATTAATAACTTCAGGTGTCAGCAGAATTACAGATCTTTGTAAATTTATTGCATTCCTGCAGCTTTTCACAGGAATATATGACAATGGTAGCTGGGTCATTGTTTATTAAAAACAGAAGTCTTATTTAAACTTTTTTGCAAACATATTTGAAAGATAAGTATCATATGTCTGCTTTCCTTATTGTAAACCTGATTCTTTTTCTGATATGCAGAAGTATGGAAAGAGAGAAGAGAGAAAAAAAAAATAAAAATTAAAGTTTAAGAAGTAGGAAGATAACATGTAACACAGAGGAGAAAAAAAAAAGCAAGTAATCAAAATGCACAGAATTCTTAAGAAGTAAGAAAATACCCTACTGTTAGTGGCAGTGTACTTTTGTTGAATTTAATTCTCTGCCAAAAGTGAACAAAAAATTTATTTTTGCTAGACACTAGCTGCAATTAAATATTTCTAAGCTGAAATACACTCCATATCAGACAAGTGCTTGCAGTTTTGCAGTGAAGTTTCCAGTCAGCAGAGTTGTACCACCTTGCCCATTTTGAGCTAACACAGTATGATATTTATTGTTGTAAATCAATAGAACATAACTTTTTTAATCCAATGTCACGTAATATTCTTTTGCATATGCTTTTGTATCTAAAAAAAATTAAAATACTTTCCCAAAACATAGATGATGTTATTTTTACTTAGGGTTTTATTGCCTTTGTTCAGTTTACTGGCAGGATTTACAAGAGAGTACTCTGGAAAATGTAACAATCCTAGATATTTAGCTCTTTATAAGTAGAAGGAAAGTGGAAAACCTAGACCTTAAGGTTTTGTTAATTAAGAAAAGAAAAAGAAAGCTTAACATCCGACACCTCTACATTTTCAACCCTGTTGAAGGAGTGAACAGTCCACAAGTTCTCAGGAACCTTGCCATTACCATTTCACCTATCTTACCTGCCTCCAAGCTGGTTACTCTGATTCTTTAATTAGTTGACGAGCACTTTAGAATTAACAAGGAGAGCAATAGGTACTTCTGGAGCATGATTCATTTGACCTATTTTAGATTAATCACACCCTCAAATGCTCATTCCTCTCTGCTGTCAGTAAAGTGACTAACTCAGATGTAGTTCAATAACTGCAGATATCTCAAGTTCTGAAAGATGAATTGCAGTTTAGTGGTTTTGCAGGAAACAGCTTTTTGCACGCTGGCCATTGTTTTTCCCAACTTTTTGGCTTCCATGACTCTTATGCATATTATAGGTGTTAATAGTTCCAGTCCAAGTTTCTTTGGGAGTCATCATCATTAAGTTATTCAGCAAATCTTTCCCATTACATCAGAGTCATGATATGGAGGTGGTGAATCTCTTTTCCATGTAAGAAACATGATTTCTGTTTGCACAGCTGTTACTCCCTCTTCCATGTACTTGCAGTTGGGAGCTGTTTCTTCACTTACAAAATTGGATGCCTGTGTAAGGTTTATAGTTTTTGATACTTTGCTTAAATATTCATCTATTTGGCTTTTATTTTGAATTCTTATGGCCAAATCGCTGGCACCAGAAACAATAAAGAATAGTATGTTGGAAGTTTAAAATTAGAATCTGAGATCAACCTGTACTTTGGCTTCTAAAAAGCCCTATATACTGAAATGCTTTACTGAAATGACTCACAGTAAAGGAAAGGGATCGTCTTAGATTACATGGACCTCTTCTTAAAATCAAAATAAATTAACGTATTTGTCTGGCTGCTGAAACTATTATAATTTAATTAAATACCAAGGGGTGAATAAGGATTAACCTATATATAAGATATTTGTACCTTACATAGTGTCAATCTTCAGTAAATTTTCATCATTTGATGAGTTGAAGTAATTCATGATCTTATTAAACCTAACTTCTTATTACAACTAAGACAGTTCTTGTATGTTCATTAAATAGGAATGGATTCTGGAATAGCTGTTAATCCCTGGTAAAATACATTCAAGAATCAACTGGCATTTCATAAACATACAGTAAGAATCCTATTAAATCTAAGTAAATATTTATTTAAGATGCTTGAGATCTATCCTGTTATATCACACCCGCTGTAGTACGTGTCATTATTTTTGGTAAGGTGAGGTTTATCTGCAGGAGTACACCAGCTACACTCGTTTCAACTTCATCACCAGAGCCAGCTGCTGGAGACATTGCACATGCTGGCAAAGAGGTCTCCTTCTAACCTTTCCACACTGTGTCCCTGAAAGAGATAAGCTAAACTATGTATATATATTCATATAGCTATGTGAATGTCAAGAGTTTTCTGCCAAATAGCTATGTGAACTGGGATTGTCATTTTTCCACACTTCTAGATTACAGAGCTTTGCAGGCAGTACTTCACAATATAAATCTGGTCTCACAAGTTGCTGTTCAGCATCAGTGTTATTAATAATGAACATAGTCTGCTTTCTCACAAGGCTCACACAGATAAAGATTGAACTGGTGTTCTTGCAGGATGAACAGGATTGTCAAGAATGTTACATACCTTCTCATGATCAGAGTAACCCTAATAACTATTTAACTCTGCAAGTGACCATTAGAACTACCTCAGAGAGTAAATCTTATGATTTATATCAGTCAAATACCTTTGACTGTCTTTTGCTCTTATTTATTCCTTCAGCTTTGTTAACTGATAAATAAATGGAGTAAATATCCCAGCTGGATTTTTTTTTTCTTTTTCTAAATTTACTAAGGTACTAAATTTACTTTGGGAAATTTGACTGCTTTCTTCTGACGGTTTACTTCACCTTTTTATTACCCACAACACATTTCTTTTTTAAAGAAAAAAAATTAACCGCTTCTACAAAAGAAGTTGGAGAATATATTTATAAAACACATAAACAAACCCCACCCATTTAGTAATTGAAACCCCAAGATTTTTATGAAATTTTTAAGTAGACAGTTTTTAATGGCTATATATTTCTATTTGTAATTCAGTGTAATTAAATGTAATTCATATTAAGATCCTATTATGCTAGTTTATGCTTTACTATTCACAGTTAAATTTACAGCTCACAAAATATTCCAAGTTTATCCAATTTACAGAATGGGAAGGCAAAAACGTGCATTACTGGAAGTAGTATCAAACTTCCTTCAACTTATAGTTTTACACAGGTTTTCATATCTCTATATTTTATCTTGTACTAGCATACATCAATAGAGTAAAAAACTACCAATGTAGTCATTGCATCAGAAACATTTTTTCTGATTTTGGCTTTAGACTGCTCAGCTTTCTGAAAGTTAACTAAGTTTTTTATTTCCTTTAATAGAAAAATATCAGGAAGCTTCATTATTGTTCTAGTGCTGAAAGAAAAAAAGATCAGGTTTTGAAAAGGAAGGAAGTTCAGCCTAAAACAATAATTTAGTAATGATGGTGATCAAATTTTAAAAAAATATTGAAAGAGTAGCCAAATTTTCTATTGGACATTTACATCTTTTAACGTATCCTTTCTGTGACTTTTCATAATCCTAGTTCCATCTGTCTTTCTGTATCACCATTCTAGCGTAGGCTGTAATATGTTGCTCCTGTAAAATGTGTCTTGTCTGGAGCAGTCATGCAGTTTGCTACATATGCAGTTGATTTTAGGAAATTAAATTCTTAATAAGGAATAGTTTTAATTTTTCTGGTGCAGATATTTTAATATGTTTTATTAAACTGAAATAAGCTAGTACTTAAAAATAGCTTCTGACATTCAGAATAATGGATATAAAAGTGAGAGTAATAAAAACTGCTGCAAAGGTGCAGTGCAAGGACTGATTCAGCAACATCACACTGATTTAAACATTTTCTTTAGTGTGTAACTTATTAATCTGTAGAAATTTAAAAACATATGAAAACAACTCTGACTTCTTCTTCTTCGGACATGAAAATTACTGTGAGGTAACAAACTACGATTCATTACGCAGTCTAGAGCAACTGTACTTTATGTATGTCCTTCACTTATACCAGCTAAAGGTAATTTAATTATGGACCTAGATGTAACATCTGAGTTACCTTGTGGAATTCCCTGTCGCTCCAGTGACTGCAGAAAGACTTTAGGACAATTGCACTTCTGTACAATTAAGGGTCTAAAGAAAAGAATGAAAGAATATATAAAAAAAAGGATTTTTTCCATCAAACCTGGCTGGATTTTTGTTCCATGAATTTGTCTAATTTTATTACAGACCGTTGACATTCATAATGTCCTGCACAGCGTTCTGCACAGCTTACTTAGGTGTTTATGAAAATATACTCCTGTTGGTTGAAACCTGCCATTGACAATTTCACTGGCAGTTCCTAGTTCCTGCTTTAGAAGAAATAGTAAATAATTATTTCCTATTAGTCTTCTCTGTGGCAATCACAATTCAAAATTCTTTTCATATTTTCCCTTTCTTGTGTCTTCTCCAAGCTAAAAAAATCTTAGTCTATTTAATCTCTTCTCTTATGAAAGCCTTTTCATAACTTTGATCATCTTTGCTGCCCTTTTATATCTTTTCTGTTCTATTATAATCCTTTGAACATGGCATGAGCAGAACTGCATACAGAAGTCTAGACTTTGCAGCCGTGGATTTAAACAGAGTAGTGTTTTGTGGTTTAATCTCTATTCCTTTTCCAAGATTTCTTCTTATTCAAACTGATCTCTTGATGAGCTATGAGCTGACATCTTCATTTAACTGTCCAGAATAATACATAGATCTGTTTTAGAGTCCGTAGTTTGTGTATTGAGAGTTGTTTTTGTTTTTCATCATGCACATTACCTGCATTTGTTGACACTGAATCTCATGGGCCATTTTGTTGTCGTCATTCAATAGCATGACATCTATCTGCAGCTCTTCACAATCGCTCTCAGATTTTACAACTCACATTTGTTTGGCATCAAAGCTAATTTGAGTGATAGTGTGAGAATGCTCCAATTTCATATTTGGATTCCATATGGTCTGCTGATTTGTTAGAAGTCATTTCATCCATTTTCTGTAAAATTTAATCTATTAATCATCCAGTTGCAGGCATCTTTTATGACTTGTTTCTATCCCCAAAATAACTTCACTGTGGGAATCTCCCTAGACTCCTTTTCAAACCTTTCTTCCTTTTCTTTTTTTTTCTTTTTTTTCTCTTTTCTTCTTCTTCTTTTTTTTTTCTTTTTTTTTTTTTTTGAGAGACGCATGATCTTATCTTCTTTCAGTATGATATTATATGCTGATTTTCTGTTAGCCCTACTGATCCACTGGTTATCTGGCAGGCTCTCATTTTTTTTGTGATTTTTTTTGGTAAAATTCTCCTCATTACTTGCTATGTTAATGAAAAATGTATTTCAAAACCTTTTCCATCATTCCCTACAATATTGTAACAATTTATTTGTTTGACTTTATGCATTTCTCTCTTCCTAATTTGCTCACAATTCCCACTTTTTAAAAAATATCTTTTTACTTCTAATGGCCTCATGTACTCTGCTGTTTCACTGTGCTGGCTTTTTTTCCTGTCCTTTAAAAGTGTTTTTGATAAGTGGTATACAGTTACTCTGAACTCCCAATATAGTACCTTTATGCAGTCTGTCATGTTATCTGCAAGCATTTAGTCTTTTGGTGGTCCTTTTCAATTTTCCTTGAAAAAGCTTTGTCATGTTCAGGTAGTTCCCATTTTTTTAAGTTAAACATTACTACAGTAATTTTTGTTTGCCTTCTTTTCTACAGATACTGAATTTGAATGCTTTATGGCCATCATTACAGTGTAACACATAGATAATTGTATTTTCAACCTGATCTGTTGAATGCTAAAAAGTAAATCAAGTAAACAATGTATATCCTCTTATGAACTCTTCCACTGTTTGTTTTAAGTTCAATGTACTTCATCATTGCTATATAACTTGGCATTATAATTGCACTGGGTTCCACTGGGTATTTTCTTTCTGCTGCCTCTGTGAGGTATCTGTTATATCACATTCTTCACTTAGAAACAGCCACTGCAGTTCCTATTTTTCAGACTTTAAAAAAATGTATAGAATTGAGTTAATATTGGGTTTTGGTCTGGTTACCATGTGCCCTTCTTCAATTGAGAGTTTATTTGCTGAAGTTTTTCTTTGCTGTTCCCTCTCCAAATATGGTGATCTTTTACTCTAGCCTTTTTTTTGTTTGTTTTGTTTCTTTTCTGAGTGTACAGTTTATGAATTCATCCTAGGTGACAAGTTATCTGAGATTACATGCTTGTCACTTGTCTTTAATTTTAAAATACCCTCTTATAACCAATTCAAATGTCACCAGCCTTTTTGCTGTGCTGGTTTGCGTGATGCCTACCCTTCTTGGATGTGTTCCATCCATTACAAACAGTTCCTTGGCTACTAATTAAAATATACCCTCCTTTTACGTAAGTAAGTCTTCAACTAAAATAAGAATATGAACTAAAATCAGAAAGTACAAACAGAATCTTTGCACAAATGTGGAAATGTTTCAGAAATGTGATGTCATTTTCATTTCTTTCCCAGGCCATAACTGAAAGATGGGGGAAAAAAAAGAAAATAAAAAGAAGACACATTTATTCCAAATCAATTGTAGAGAGACCCATAACTGTCTCATTTTCATCTTGAAATTTATCTTTTACTTGTGATTCAGTTGACTCAAGTCTGCCTTTTCATAATGAATTTTTATGAAAGAGAGACTTGATAGTTATAGCTGTTACAAATGTCCAAATCAAAATGCAGTGTTTTGGTTCCTTTTTCTGGAAAAAACCCTCCACATTATATTGGTAGTCTACTGCCACCAATTTCCTCTTCTGCTCGCTTTTATTTTTTTTTTTTTTATTTCTCAGACTTCCTAGGAGTTCTGGCAAATAGAAGCGACATTTTTAGGTACATGCAATAGTATTTTCCATTTTTTTTTTTTTGCATGATATGTTAGTAATAATGCATATCAAGACAAATAATTTATTTATATTTTTATTGTTAATTTGTTACACAATTTGCCAAATGCCTATTTTAGACTCGTTCCTTACCCTGCTGTCAATTTTGCTTTCCTTACTCTTGGACAAATACTTGTAGAAATCTTTCACAAGTTGTAACAGAATTCCACTCAGGAATGCAATCATCCAGTATTATTACTATTTTTCGCATTCTAGCACAAGTCTTAAAGTTTTTCTCTTTTTCTACACTGGAGCAGTTGTGAAAATTTGTCCAAATTAACATTATAGGTTGATTAGTCAAATCACTTTTAATCTCTGTATAGATACCTTCATTT
The DNA here is from genome assembly GCA_013396935.1 of Baryphthengus martii. Lineage (NCBI taxonomy): Eukaryota > Metazoa > Chordata > Aves > Coraciiformes > Momotidae > Baryphthengus > Baryphthengus martii. Next base: position 27,407 of record VWZK01003216.1, read on the forward strand.
GGGCTTAAAATATAGTTATTTTGGCTGAGTTTAAATCAGCTCAAAAGTGAGAGTACAGCAAATCACAGCATTTTAGTTCTGAATAGGAATAAGAATAAAAATAAAGAATGAGTAGTCTCTTTTACCTGCAGCACAGAAGAGTCGTCTGCTTTTGTAATCACCGAGGCTCTTTTTCGCACAGAATTTTTGTGAAAATCCAAAGCAAAATCCAAGAAGACCATTACGCTAAGCAAGAAGGATCACACAGCCATGATTCATGACTATGGTGACTTCTGAATCATGTCTGAAACACCCTGGCAGAATGATAGATGGCACAGGCCAAAGGTGCATCCAGTTATCAGTCCAGCTGCATGGACATGGTGGATTGAGAACTGGCTGAGGTGGATTCAGAACTGGCTGAACAACAGAGCTCAGAGGATTGTGATAAGGGGTGTAGGGTCTATTGTCTAGTTGGAGGCCTGTAGCTAATAGTGTTCCCCTGGGTCGTCTTGTTCAACATGTTCATCAGTGACCTGGATGAAGGAATGGGGTATACCCTCAGCAAGTGTGCTGACGATACAAAACTGGGAGGAGTGGTTGACACACCAGAAGGCTGTGTGGCCATTCAGAGAGACCTAGACAGGCTAACGAGTTGAGTGGTGGGGAAGCTAATGAAGTTCAACAAGGGCAAGTGTAAAATCCTGAAACTGGGGAATAATAACCCTATGCACCAGTAGAGGTTGGGGGTTGATCTCCTAGAAAGCAGCTCCACAGAGAAGGACCTGGGAGTCCTGGTGGGCAAAAAGTTCATCAGCAGTCTCTTTTCAGTGGTGCTTGGTGATATGACAAGGGGTAATGAGCACAAATGGGAACACAGGAAATTCTGCCTGAACATGAGGAAAACTGCAACAGGCTGATCAGAGGGGTTGTGGAGTCTCCTTCTCTGGAGACTTTCAAAACTCACCTGGATACGTTCCTGTGCAACTTGTTCAAGGTGAACCTAGTTTAGCAGAGGGATTGGACTGGATGATCCCCAGAGGTCCCTTCTAACCTCTACCATTCTGTGATTTTGTGGCATTGTAGGTAGAGTAGTTACATGATATAGACAGTTTCCTGCTATGGCCCTTTTACATTTACTAACTCTGATCCAGCTGAAGAATTTACAGAGAAAGAATCAACATTTTGAGCTCCACAGAGTGTCACTCACATATTCTTAGACAAGGATGTAAGTCTCTCTCTTTATCTGAGAGGTTTTGCATTTTTTTTTTTATTTTTTCTGATATTCTCATTCAATTACAATATATATTTATTTTCAATTCCTTCATCTGGAACCTTAGGGAAAGCAAACTTCTTTCCATTTCTGTTTAAAAAAGAGATTACAATAAAACCTGCAACTTGTGGAATATTTGACCCAGTCTCATCCTGTTAATAGCTGGCTTGCTGATTCAAACGAGCAGTGCCATCAATCCTGTATTCAGAATTTCCTCGCTGAAACGAACAAAACAGGTCTGAATGTAAAGCTATGGTACAGTGCACTGTCAGGTTGAACAGCTCAAAGGTAGACAAGGATACCTGCAACTCTGTTCAGCTGAGCTTGAATTCCGCCCTGATGCATGCTGAGAATTAGCATTATATGCTTTATTCTCAGTGTCAACTGCCAGCCGTGTAACTCTTCAAGCATATCCTGCCATTTGTTCTATCCAGCAGAAATGGTTTTGATTCTAAAGTAGTTCTTCCAGCTATTTTGTAGGGATAGTGTTCAAAGAGAGTGAGTTTGGACAAATAATAAATAAAAATTGACAGTAGGGTTATATGAAAGGAAACAAAATGACTCCCATTTCCTTGTAAAATGCATGAGGATGTAAAAAATGTTAAAGGCATATTTCTAGTGAAAAGACAAAGAAAGTTACAGCACATTTTGTTAAGTCCAGTCAATAGGATTCAGATCTTACCTACCACTTAATCACATGTCTAGGTTCCTTTTATCACAGACTGTAAGAAACAAACTCAATCATTTTCGTATTGCCATGACCAAACTGTGAGACCTGCTTGTTCTCAACTGCTTAGCGGGACGGACAAAATCCAGGATTGGATCCCACACCTCTGTTGAATTCATTTTTATGTCATTGCACCCTGATTTCCATTAGAAGAATGTAAATTAGGTACGTGGATGGGGAGCCAGGGGCAATATATACATCCCAGTAGATCAACATCACACAAGTTTAATGTAGCCATGAAGGTGTTAATGACAGACTCAGCTTTTCAATTCTTAGCTTACAGATATGGCAGTTTCTATTTACTACTGTCTAGCTTCTGGTTTTGTTTACTTTTGTTATTATTGTTGGCTCTGATTACTTGCTCAGTGTAGGAGAATCTGACTGGAGCCCCTGTTTATATCTTGTGATGTGTCTTTTCCATGAAATGACAGCCATCAACTGAGAACATTTTATTTCTAGTCTTGAGAGCTTCGCACTCACGAGAGTGGCCTAGAGGGACACAGCTGTCTCATTGTGCAGTGAACAGAGAATTACTCTCAGTTGCATCTTGCTCAGCAAAGCCTTAAATATTAGGGCCAGGTTTTTGAACTGGCATTGAAAGTAAATTGAAGATCAGTAGAAAATATAAGTTGTTGATACGATATGTTGTGGTAGCTTGTCCTTTTAAACAGCTAATTTTCTTATTCTGTGCATATTATGCATGTGTCCAACTCTGATTTCTACATCATGCTAGTTACAGCAATGTGAACAGAAAGAGATCATTGCAAAAAATCCTACTCAGAAACAAAGGATGAAATTTATTTAGACAGAAATGAGAAATTCCTGTTCCTTTCTATGTATCTCTAAAGAGATCTTGAGACTTTGTACTACCTGAGTAAGCCTATAGAGAATGAAACCTTTAACATTAAAGGAAAGGATAAAAATGTAGGCAACTGCCTATGACAAGTGTTATCTCCTGCTGAGTACGTGGTCTGTCACGGTCTTTCCAATGTTAGAAAGTTACTTTCTGTAAAGGTAGTTTGACGGTTTTAACTGATCTAAATTCGTTAAATAATTGTGGTTCCATCAACATGACATATTCTCTTTTCTCCAGCCAGGACTTTTCAAGAAGAAAAGTCTCATGTGGTCCTGTCGCAAGCCAATTCACAAAAATGAACTGACAAAAATATGTTTATTTTAATTTTTCTGATCTTTTAGCCAGTTGAACCTACTCACTATAATATTAAAATAGGGTAAAAATGCATTCAGAGTGGGTGCCAGGCAGGACTAATCTGACTTAGTTTAACATATTGTGGAACCACAGCCTAAAGAAAGGAGAAGCTTGCTTCTGTCAGAACTAGGACTTTTCTAACAATGCTTTCTAGCTAAACGGTCAGGAAACCACACTGCAAAGTTGCTTAAGGGAAAATAAAAACATGGGAACTGCCATGGTTTTTTTTAGACATCTGGGTAAAAATCTTATTTTTGACCAAATGAAGAAGTGGACAGTTACAAAACCTGTTGCAGTTTATACAGTTTCGATACAGTTTTTATAGTTCTCTTGAATTGGGCACATCCCAACACAGAATTTATGTACATTTTCACAGATGTTGCATTTAAAAAAAAAAAAAAAAAAAAAAAGAAGAAGAGAAAAAACGTATTTATTCATCTTCTTCAGATCACATTCTTTTAATAAGAGTCCCTACTTCATGGTAGTCTAAAACTATTTACAATATTTATTCCTGCAATTTTATCCTGTTTTATTTTAACTTTTGATATAAGCTACTTGTTTTGCATGCAGCATGAATGAATAACTGCTCTGAGTATACAAAAAAATATAGGTCAAAGTTGAAGCAGTAGGTGAGATTTTCAAGTTAGAAAACCAGAATTACAGCAGGATGAAAGTCTCATTGTGTAAAGTATGAGACACCAAACTCTTAAATGTTCATATTGCAGCGTATTTTGAAGGAGATACCGTAATTCTAAATCATATTTAAGAACTTAAAAGTTTGAATATTATTTTTTTTTTATTATTTAATATTTGTTTTGCAGGTCTAATCAGATTATAAGCTCGTTTTTGCTGGTAACTACCTAAGCAAATGTGTATTTTCATCATTCTGGACTGAGCAAACAGTGCAGAGTTCTGTTCATTTTTTACTTCTGTTTAGAGTAAGGACATTATGCTCTTCCATCTTACATTGGACAATTACAAGGAGAATACCAAAGAATAATGTCTTCTGCTTGCAAATTAGAATGGCTACTGCAAAATAATTCCTTTCTCAACAAAAAGTTCAGACTTCTACTACTGAAAAACAAATTTTAAGTAATTTCAAAAATTCCAAGATCTGTAGCAGTCAGATTTTCCAAATGTAATATAAGGACAATAATACAATGCACCTAGTTAAATGTGTTAAAAATCCCAAGGTACTAGTATAAAACTTTATAATTATTTTTATTTAGTTAGTCTAGATTAAGAAGATAGTACACTTCTATCGCATGAGGATTCTTAACATCTGTAGTATGAAAGGAGATGTCCTATGAAAGAATTATAAATGGAAATATACATTGGAAAGAATTTCTAGTTCCAATAGGTGTGCAAGACCAAAATTTTCCCCTTAGTAGAATAAGAAGAAAAAAATCAGACAAGAGGACTGCCATGGATTTAAATTCTTCCCACATCTCCAGTTGATTGACATCTTCAATAAGCTGTTAATGATCCACTCCATTTGCTTTAAATGAGCCTTAATTTTTTAGATCTGGTGTAGTTTTGTAGGAAGTGGGAATTAAGTAGATTTAATTGCCATTTTTTTTTTTCAGTTTTTGTTTTTGTAATTCGTCATTCAAAGGAAGAGTATAATTTACCATCGTGATAAAGTTTCTTGGTGATGTTTTCTTTAATTTGTGTTCTAGATGCAAAATGGTGTACTAGTTATAATGGATCAGTAATATTCTTGCCCAAGCCACACTATGTGTGTTAGGTACCAGTTATTCGTTAAATAAGAGCTTTTCTCATGTTGGTTTTCAGTATTTTAAAGTAGTAATTTAGCAGCTATCTTGGATAGGGCTGTGAACATGTCGGAAATCAGACGACTTTGGTTCTGTGCATGAGATGGGTTGGTACTGCATTTTTATTAGTGTATTTGGTTTCCTTGTACTTTGATAGTTTTATTCCCTGGGGGCATAGAGCTGAGAAATATAGATTGTAACTCTCATGCCAGATAAAGAAAACAACGTAAGTGATGATGCAAAATGTATTGTCTCTGAGAGTGAGCAAGCAGAAACTGGCTTGTGTAAAGCAAATTTTTACAATCTCGCTGTGATGGACTGTTCTCACCACAGTGATACATGCTGAGCAGCTGTGTTATATTTAGTTGTATTGTAAAGGCATTTCTTTCAAGAAATGAATTACTTATCTGTAGAGAAGTGATGGTACAGGTGACCATGGCTATTAGTATGCAGTCGACATTTTATATTTGGGCACAAACACCTATATTGGTGTCAGACACTAGCTGATCTGTGATAGTAATAGGAGAAAAATATTGTTGAGAGGGCTGGGAAGTGTGGAGTTGGACATCAAAATGCTTATCAGCATAAGACTTTATTGCTTCAGATTGCATACCACCTTATGTTTTCCCTGTTGGAATCAATAGAAACTTAGAAGACATGATAAGTAGCAAGCCATTTTGCTTCCATTCATGTTGGGCATTCATATGGACAGTACTTCATGATACAAAATCTGAACTCAGTCTTCTGATGCAAGCTTATTAATAGTATAGTCTCTGAATCCATATGCAAACTTTCCACAAACATTTATGCTAGATTGTATTTACTTGAGGGGGAGTGTATACAGCTGCAAATCTTATGTATGTGATATGGGGAATGATATTCCATATGATCTTCAGTCTTCAGCAGAGAACAGATCCCCTGTGCCAGTCTGCATAACCTCTGCAGCCTGTACCTCGTTTCAGAAGGAGCATAGCTATGGATTGCACTTATCTGGTAGACCACACTTTAGCCACTGCACTTTGGAGAGAAGGAAGTATGCCATTAGCCGAGTTAAAATGAAATACAATATCTGGTATAAAGTAGTCACTGTGCTCTCTGTGACCTCATCTCTGCAAGGCAGCAGCTAATCAGCATTATCTGGTGGGGTCTTTCCATTATATCCCCTCTCACAATTCCTATCGGCTCAACAAATGACATATGATCTTTCATCTGCCTTTGTGCCTCCAGTAAGCATGAAGTATTTGGGGGGAGGGGGGGGGCGGTATGGAGAGGGACACAGGAGGAGAAGGAGACTAACCTTTTCAGCTCGATTACAGAGAGAACAATTTGGTTTTGTAATTAGAGCTCAGCAGTGATCTCTGTTTATTTCACTGATACTCAGCTCGGTGTAAACAGAACTCAATTTTGACAACTCTTTAGCTCACGGCACAGTTTTAAAGTATTAAAGGATAATGGAAGACTTATTAGATTAGCTTTTGCCATGATCTTTTAGTGTCCCAGATAATTATTATTTGTGATACAGCTGAATGGTTTAGGTTTGTATTATTATTATGCATGCATTTCTGTGCAATAATTTCTGTACTGTTGATGGGCACTAACATATGCATTAGGAACTATATGTTAAGTCAGATTGCACAGATATTAGTGGTATTTTCAAGTGGCTCAAATTGTTCTTCTTGTGCCATTTTATTTAATTTCCATCGTAAGAGTTCTTAGTTCCTGGTTTTTCTTTTTAACACAAATCAGTTCACTTATCTTCTTCGTCATTATTATTACTCTTAATCACTCTTAGTCACACTTTTGTAACTGATACCACACTCCTTTGATCCAATCATTACACTACATTTGTGTCCCAGCATTTTACTTTTGACATTCTCTGTTTCATATGTTTTGCTGTTCTTGCATATTTTTTCTTGCACTATCACCTTTCCTATCTTTCTTATTTGGTATTTTAGACCATTCCTGCTAGTCATATACTATTTTTCACCTTGATGTTTAATTTTTCTCTTATTACCTCTTAATTATGCTGTGCTGTTTCTATTTCTGATCTTAAAATTAGCTTTTTACCTTTTGATCACCTTTTTCCTATTTTGCATGAGGCATGTCTTTTTATTCTTTTCACCATTTCTCCCTGCACCGTTTTCCCTTCCTTCTTATTTTTTTTTCTGACTGATTTCATCCTATTAGTTTGACTCCCTCTGAAATATTGTCTCTACTCTTATTTTTTATTTCTAGTAGTAATTTTGTATACTATTTTGTCCTTGTTTACAGCTACGTAATTTTTTATTTTTTTTTAGAAGTTGCAATTTCTTGGCAGTTCTCTACAGATTAGGGCAATACATTTGAAGGTGATTGCATGATCATCCTGAACATTCAACATAAATACCGGAATACCTGAGCAAGAAAAAAAATGTATGGACTTTTCACATTTGAATAATTGCACTTTCTCTTAAGGTGCATCAGGAAAGAGAGTCTATGTCAGTGACTAAGTGGGTACATTTAACAAAACATGAGTACTAGTCTATGAGTGAAATACAGCTGTATTTTCATCTCATTCTCCAAATGAACATTGGTGGCTCATGTAATGAAAGCACAAAAATTGCTTAGGGCAAAAAGAGTTCTGTCAAGGTTAATGGACCCAAATCCTCCCTGCTCTAAACATCTTTTAATGGATTTTTTTTTTTTTTTCAGATTATTTTTTTTTTAAATTTGCACTTCAAAACAAGAGTCTCACAGGCAAAAAGTGTAATAGTAACTGCACTCTGTGATCCACCTCACTGTTTATCTTTTATATATTAATCTTTATGCTGCACTCATTCCAGTGTGCTACCATCATCCAGCAGGACAGTTTGTTTCTAGTTTTGTTCATGTCACTTATTTCATGCTTATAATTAATATTCTTCTTTGTTCAGGCAAAATGTAGTAACAACTTTTGGCCATATTTTCAGTTTGGAAGTGAAAGACATGTATCTCTTTCTGAAGAAATCAAGCTTGTCAAATGGGCATAGTGCAAAAAAAGATCTCTATCATCACTGTGTAATAGGAATAAAAAAGGATTATAAATACATACACACGCCTTGCACGTATGCTGCCAAGTTATCATAAAAAGAGCAGATAGTTCTCTGAAAGTCAACCCTTTCCCACATTGCTTTTATTATGTATTAAATATTCCTATTCATTCTGTTGATACTCATCACAGCAGTATCTGAGTACCTCCCAGTGGTGTATTAAGCTCTTGACTTAAGATTTCTCATTTTCTCTCCAGAAGGCAAAAACAGCTGAGTGCCTCAAATTTAAATTAATGCATTTTTGGTAGCCTGTGTTGCAAAGGACTCCAATTCTAGTTAAAATTTGTAATTCTGGTTGAACTATGAAATGTTATATTGAGATATATGACAGTTCATCTGAGAAGTGAAGACCTGTGCAAGGGCAGATCTCTTTCCGCTTGCCTGAGACAGTTTTGTAGCCAACTGACAAAAAGAGAAAATATTATTTATAGATCGTCTTTTTTTTGACAACTTCATATTAACAAAACCCACAAATGTTAACATGCATTACTTATAAAATCACAGAGTGGTTTGTGTTTGAAAGGACCTTTGAAGACCCTTCATACCACAGGAAGGGATTCACCACCATCATTGTAAAAAATGTCTTCCTTATATCTAATCTAAACCTAAATTCTTTCAGTTTAAGACCATTGTCCTTTATTCTGTCACTACAGACCCTGGCAAAATGTGTCTCTTCTTTCTCATAGGGCTTTTATATGTATGTATGTATGTATGTATGTATGTATATATATATATATATATAAAGCTTAATTTACATATCTAAGCGATATATATATATATATATATAAGCTGCGGCAAGATCTGCCCAGAGCCTTTTCTTCTCCAGTCTAAACAATGCCAACGCTCTCAACTTTTCTTCACAGGAGACGTGTCCCAGCCCTGTGACCATCTCTGTGGTCCTTCTCTAGACCCTGTATAGCAGGTCCACGTCTTTCTTGTGCTGAGGACCCCAGAACAGGACACAGTGCTCTAGGTGAGGTCTCACCGGAGCAGAGTAGAGGGGCAGAATCACCTCCCTTGAACTACTGGTCACACTTCTTTTTATGCAGTGCAGGATACAATTGGCTTTCTGGGCTGCAAGCACACATTGCCAGCTCATGAGCAGTTTTTCATGCACCAGTATCCCTAAGTCCTTCTCTATGGGGTTACTATCAATACTTTCATCTATCAGTCTCTACTGATATTGAGGATTGCCCAACCCATGTGCAGGACGTTGCACTTGGCTTTATGGTTAACAGCTCTTCCTTGTTTTTGGTAGTTAAACAAGAGTGAGACCTTACTCAAAAAGTATTTTAATCTCTATGTTAAGAATTCAACTTAAATTTCCCTCTGAAAGAGCCTCTTTTTATTTCCCCAGCAAGTAGGTAGGGAGCACATAAAGGCTAACTTCTTAATTTGCATATCTATGCAATGTAGTCTTCCCAGAACACAGATTATTTTATTCTTTATACTGGTACAATTTCAGCCCCAGGAGACTGCAGTTCAGTTGTGAGAGCGCCACAATACTTTTGTGAGTCTTTTAGAACCATTTACTCTGCTGAACTAGTAAATCTTCCTTCATGAGCTGATCTCGTCCAAGTATCCCCATGGTGAGAATAGTATCACTTTCCTGAGACAAGGAGAGGTAAAGCTGTCTGCTGTGTGCAAGCCATTGGCTTTTCAGTCCATACCATATGAACTATATCACCTAATATATGTGATATATCATAGAATCATGACATATCATATAACCATGATCTATAGATAGGACCTAAAAATACACGAATAATTATGCTGTTCACAAGTGTGAGTTTCAGTTGTGGAGGACAGATTCTATTATTGCATATTTCTGACAAAAGGAACAGCACGTTTCCCCTAAATCAAACAAGCTAGCTAGATATCATGACTGACAGTATTAAATAATGCAGAAATGCAGTAGTATAAGAATAATGAACGTCTGTCTCATCTTTGTCTTTAGACCAACCACCAGTGTACTGTCAAGTCTATGCTGTGACCCAAGTCCATATTGAATGTTCAAAAATATTAAACTTGCTTAGATTTTTTCATTAACAAACACTTTCCTGAGCTTGCTTGGGATTTAGATGATTGGATAGTGAATGTCAGTTTGTTATATTTAGTGAATCTCTTAGCATCTATTAGAATACTGCTTTTGCAAAGAAAGAAAAGATGACTTTTTTGACTGTCTGTTCTAGTTAGGATCAGCACCAGCAACCTTCCAGTTGCCATTAATTGTTTTCCTAAGCTGTAATGGGTATAATTCAGATTTTTTGGATCACCATTTTTTGGTGAACAACTATATTGAATTTTTGGACCTTTGATAAACACCAAGCTTATGCTTATTGCTGAAGCATGTCCCAGAGTCTAGGAAGACTTCTGAATATGAACTATGTTTTTAATGAAAGTTCTTTATGGTTATTTAGATCACTGACTACAACTTGACTATGTATGGTAGGCATTGGATTGATTACGTAGTTCATCACTTTGATTGGTGACTTGAAGTGAGATATGACAGATTTGGTAAATGCTGATGGATATAAATCAAAAGGATTTTTTATTGAGCAAAAAAACCAAACCCAATGAAATCTCTACAGCTGATGAAAAGTGTGAGGTTATCCGAAGTATAGACTACCAGCAGCTGAAACTCAGATATAAAGATTTGCTATATCTTCATCTGGTGATCAATTATGCTTTTTTTCCTGATGTGGACTGCAGAATTTCTTAGACAGATGTAATTTTTTTTTTTTTATTTTTTTTTTTAATTTATGTTTCTAATTATCTTTTTTTTTAAAAAAAGTAAAGATCATTGTATTTTTTTCTTTCTGGGATTTGAGAATCATTTGATCACTAACACAATGTGTATGGTCAATTTGAGGCATTTGCAGCTTATCATCTATCTATAAAATCATGTATCTTGACACAGAAGACCAAAGGTCAGGGCAAGACAGTCTGTAGGGAAATGGTTCATGGAAGAAGGCAAGGGTAATGCTGGACTCTGACCATATTTATGTCAAAATGTTCCAAATTCATGAATTTTCTATTCCATTATAAAGAGAGTATCAGCGAACTGCTTTTTTCAGTTTTTTAATAAAAGAAAGTTTGTTCTGTTTACAATGTATATTTTATAACATTAACATAATAAATGCAGATTTGCACAGAGTGGTATATTTACAAGATTACAGATTCAACCAGCACATACCAGATAAAACTTATTTCCCGAGAACGTGGACAGCAATGTCTGAAAACTCTAAGGTGATGAAATCTGGAGATAGAATACAAATCAGATGTCATGATGAGGAAGACAATTATCACAATATGTAGAGCAGCACAAATACTGAAAGCAGAAAAGAATTTAAATGAAACATCAGAAAATAAAGGGGAAAAAAAGAGTTGAAGATTATTTAGGAGGAATTTCACCATGTGAAACATCAGTCTATCAGTACACATCATGTAGATATCCAAGAAAACAAAATCTTTCTTTTAGAGGCCTCTAGTGAACTGCAAGCTCAGCACAAAGCAGACTGGAAGATGGAAGAAGAAGCCAAAAACTATTGATGTGTTTAATTGAGTCATGTCAGCTTTGTAAATAACATATATTAAAGCCAGGAAAATTTCCCTCTGCAAAGATATGAGGACATTACTTTCTTCTGGAAGATACCATGTCTTGGTAGAATCTCGAAGTGATGTAGCATATATACAGTAATCATATCTTTACTGTTGCACATCTAACATTGTTTAACAGAAATTATGAAATCTGTGTTGTAGGTGAAAAAATCTTGAATTTCATGTATAGTAAAGATTTTTTCTTCTAACAAGAAATACCTATTCTCTACTCTTGTACTTTAAATATGTGAAGAACTGGTTTAACATAAAATTATTTTCCCAGTTACCCTAACATACATACAAAGAGTGTGGAAAGTTTAACAAGTGGACCTCCACTGTTAGTAGCAATATTGTGCATTGCTCCTCCTTATCTCATGAAGTCATGTCCTGTGATGTCTTGAAGTCACGATTCTAGAGATATTACTCATGTGAAGAAGAGATAATTGTGCATCTTATTCAGATCAACATAGCATTGGGCCCAATTTCATAAAACTATAAATTAAACCATTGTATTAACTTACTGTAGTATGCCAGTTAGTAGAATTTCTGTCAGTAAATGCTGAAACTGAAGAAAGTCGTATGATGCTTGGAAGACGTTAGGTAAAGTTAACTGAGGAGCATCTAGTTTGCAGTGCAATGCTACAACATTGCATTTCTTTCTTGTCTGTACAAACTCTTATGATGTGCAGAAAATCTCTACCATAAACCATAGCACAGTTATATCAATCTCATGTAAAAGTAGGGGGGTTTATTTTTATTGAAGAAGCTGGGGTTTATTTTTCCTTTTTCTTTTTATAATATTCTTTCTTTTTTTTTTTCACCCCAATATATTTTTTCCCAATTTTCTAGCCACATGTGAGTGCACAGCAAGTAGCAACACACTTCACGGCAGGTAGTTCTAAGGAGACTTTCAAGGTAATTTCCAGGTATACCAGATGCAGAGCATGTGAATTTCAGTTTTTTCTCACATTCTTTAACATTTCCTGCCTGCTTCCAAACTGCTTTGATACTTTTGCTGGAAGCAGGTGAGGATGGTGAAGAACAAAAAGAGTTTTCTCCAACTTCAATAACTTAAAAGTGAAACTATAAGGATAGTCCTTTCAAGCATATTCTGAAGAGCTCCTTCATGGAAACATTATTTTTTTGTGAAGTAAAATTTTGTATTACAAAAGAATTTTTCTGTTACACATGCACATATTTATGGCTAACTTGGCTGGGCACATTACAAAAGCTATCCATATAATCTTTCGTTATTAAAGCAGCTTCTAGAACCAGATACTGTTTAAAAAAAAAAACAAATGCCTTTTATTACCTTATCAAAAGGGAGATTTGAAATTGCAGTTTGTTTTTTGTTGGAGTTTGTTTTTTTTGGTTTGGTTTGGTTGTTTTTTTTTTTTTAATTTGAAAATTATTTCCAACCTTTTGCCTGGGAGGGAAAACAGACATCTTTCAGAATAAGAAAAGGAAAATGAAATAACCTCATAATCTGTGACTATCCCACATGTAATTTTGTCGAAAGAAAGGTATTAATCTTTCAGATTTTTTTAATTCATTTTTGGTTAAGAAACATTGTTTTATTCATTTGTGTCAAACCAACTTGAATACTGCAATAGCATATTTTCTCTTTAAAAACTGCGGGTTAGAACCTGCAGATTTAAGTCCTTTTTTTTATAGATAAACTAGGAATTCACATATGTCTTCTGTGATAATTTTTAACTATTTGTCACCTCTTATGAGACAAATAGATAATATTTTTTCCTCCAACAGGAACCATCAGATTACGTGATGTCTCATTAATAAAGGGTAGTATCTCATCCAACGATAGTATTATAACTATGTGAGTGAAACTCCACATGCAGCAAGCAGGCTGGAAAAATATTAATATTTTTATTAATCTTATTTTTTTAACACATCTTCCAGAAAACATGGAAAATATACAATAATTGCCTTATATACCAATAAAATAAAATAAACCAGTGGCAATTAAAAAAAAGGCAAAACAGATTATTAGACCTCAGAATGTAAAGATGAGGAGTTATACATTACTAAACCCATGGGGAAAAAAATCACCCTTATCAGACTTGTTTGGACTGTTCTTTTATAAATCAATTCAACATTCATGGAATAATTCCAGTTAAGGTATTTATCCAAAGCTGCAGATAGAATATTCTAATTACTAAAGGGTGTACATTCAGTTACACTGACTGTGCTTTTACTGTTTACATGTATTACATAAAATGAAATCCATTTCATTTCTGTATAGTATAGTCTTTTGTAATTTATATCTTCCAGTTTTCCTGGTGTAAACTAAAATGAAGATTTACTAGAATTTTAGTACTTTTTTTTCTGAGTTAGCCCTTACTACTTGAAATATTTTTTTTACGGATGAATTAGGATCCTTTATTTTTCTTGATCTGTGTGCCTGTTTCTCCATGGAGAAGCTCTTATATTTTACTGGACCTTTTGAGCATCTGTCAGTACACCATTTTTCCATCTCTTTTAGGCTAAATGTCAAGTGCTAATTACTGAAATGAATATTGCAAAATGAGGAGTGTTTACCATGGAGTCATGATTATTTTTGATATGTGTAGTGAGGTTTTCAAGTACAGAAAAGCAAAATGAACCTATTTTGTAGAAAAGAAAACACATCTATTTACACGTATTTGGAAAGTCTGTCAACCTTTATATAGAATATTTTTAAAAGACTGTCAACCTTTATACAATATGTTTTTAAAAGGTCTGGAAGTCTTTCCAGAATGAGTGTGGTGAGAGACCATCTATCTCAATTCAATTCCTTCTGCTTTAACTGGATAAACTGTGAATTTCACTCTCTCCCTTTAAATGCACTACCTAGCACAATAAGAGCTTATAAACATGTGCATTTCCCAGACTTATTTTCAGGTGCTTCCATATGTTGTGAGAGCATGCTTCAAGACCAGAAAAGACACATATACAAATCAAATGAGAAGCCACACTTAAAAAAAAAAAAAAAAAGAAAAAGAAAAAGAAAGAAACATCTGCAGGGCATCAGTGTGAAAGAATGTTTAAGCTGCTTGTTATTAACTGCTCAACCTGTTTTATGCTGGATTTCTGCATAATTATGTTACAGAAGAGGAGGGAAAGAACAGATGTTGAATAAAGATTGAAAATAAGAAAATGAGACTTAAAAAAAAAGTAGTTGTGGTTGCTCTCAGCTAGAAATTTTTTGGCAAGACTTTTAGACAGCAATCTATTTCTCAAATTCATTGCCCATTTCTGCAAGATTAATGTAAAACAAAATGTTTCTTTTTAAGTCAAATCAGCTGAACAATTATACAGCTCCAATAATCCCCAAGTCAGTCTTTCAGAAAGCAGCTGAGTGTTTCCTCCAGCAGTTTCATAAATTAGATTAAATGAATATGATATCAGGTCAGAAACCCTATAAGCTTCTTTTCATGGGAAGTTGTTGGTAGCTTATGTAATTAGCTATCTTTTTTCATGCTTTGCAAATA
>VWZK01003221.1:0-12334 GCA_013396935.1 Baryphthengus martii
TTTATATATATAAATATAAACTTAACTAGAAATATACAAGTGAGTCAGTTTTCTCATCATGTTTCCTTAAAATACATTTTATGAAAACCTTTAAAGGGTAATGTACGTAAAGCTGTCATTTTTCCTGCATATATTCAATAAAACAATAAAATCAATCAAAAATTACTGATTTTGAATCAATATACATCTCTGAATGTATTAAACGTTTGTGAAATAAATCCGCTATGTGTACTGGATACATTATATTTGGTAGATACCAAAGGTAGTCCTCCGCAGAAACATATAGTATTTTGAAGATCCAACGTCAAGATCTCAGTACTAAAGTTTAACAGTCAAATTTCTACTGTTTCAGCACATACAGAATGGATTTTTTAAAACTCAGCATCTATGGATAAAGAATGTAATACATTTATCTTACATGTAAATTTCTAATAATACACAGTAAGCTAATACAAACACTTGTGGAGTTTTTTTGCCTGTTACGGTTTTAAAGCAAGACTACAATAAAATATATCTAAATCACAGTTAACAAAATATAGGAGCAAAGGCAGTTACAAAGAACTAAGCAGTTCTAAAAGGAATATTAACCTCAGCCAGAGATTTGTCACCCCGTAACAAATGATTAAAGGTGAAGTTGGTAAAAGTAATGAAAAGATCTTTACTAGGCAATATATTAATAAAATACATAAAGAGGTACTTTATCACCTCGAATAGCTAAAAGTTCCATGAAATCCAATGCAGCAGCTGTGTTAGTAAGGTAACATCTTTTAAAGGTTATAATAATGAACAAAAATTCCCTTTGGAAAATGAAAGCAAACATTTACAAAACAAGTGAAATAAATTCATGAAAATTTCCTGTATGGCAATTTAAATCACTGATTACATCACTGTACTCAATGGCTTCATCAAGAGACTTCAGTATTTTTCCTAGAGTACTGAATGTGGACACACTTTTGGGAAGATGAATCAGTATGCTCCCAAGGAGAATTCAGGACAAATTTGGGGCATTGTATAAATTAACTGGGAAGGAGAGGAACATACACTGAAAGTGCTGGCAAACTTTTGAGGGAGTGGAAAGGAGCATTTCGTGCAAACAAACAATAAAATCAGCATGGAAAAGAGTCTATAGTGTAAAAACGTAATTTTTAGAAATTAGACATTAAACAGGGGATACAGCTATGTGATGATCTGAGGGAACAGCGTTTCTAAACGATAAAAGGTTTATAAAGACTTACGTGACTTGTAAACTTTCTGCAGTTAGATTATTCCACATAATCTCATTAGCTTGAAGGTTTTCATTTTCTTCTAGTAAAGATGTATCAAACTCTATTTCTTGTTCAACAACTTCTGATGACCTAATTTTGTAAATAAATGTTATATTTTCAAAATGAACATGTGTCTTTGAGGTCATAAGTCTAATTATTATATTTTGAATTATTTCAATAACTAGAATATAGTAAAAATTACGTATGAAATAAAAGGTAGTGACTGGATACACATTCTTCTTCCTTTGAATAAAGAACATAGTCTTAAAATCATACCAGATAATAAAAGAGCATACAATTTTTTCAGTCAAGATCACAAGGTTCTCAAGTGGTACTGATGTGAATAGGTCCACTCTTAGCTGAACCTGCTATGAACCTGCATGTAACAATTATCACCTTTCACGTAACAAAAAAAGATGATGCAAGAAGTCTTAGCACTATTGCAATATGAAATAGAAACAGTGCAATAAATGGCAAAACCAGTTTACTTTTCAAGTAAAAAACTTTCTTGCATTATTGGTATATTCTGTAGCCTCAGCCTGCAACAGCTGCAGAGTACACAGCGGCACTGAGTTCACTTTAAACTAGAATTTGAATTATAAGAGAAATAAAGCAGAAAAATTCAGGTTAGCCCAGAATGCAAACTGCACCCAACTACATAGTTAATTAACCCACACTGAATCTGGACTGTTATGTTTAGTCTGCTGTCAGTATCAAAGTTACGGCTCTTCACGTGTAGTAACAGTAATACAAATTTTGTTTTTCTACAGCCAGACAAAGAGAGGACTGGTGAAAGAAATTATCATATTAAAAACCTGAACTTCAGCTAACTTTCTGCACATGGAAGTAGAACAGATTTCAGACTAGGATAAAGCTTGACAAATAACAATGTGAAGTGAAACAAAGAGAAACAAATTGAACTCTGATCACTTAAGCAGTGTTGCAGTTTAATGAAGGGTTTTATCTAGAAGAAACATGAATATGTACACCAAGGTGAAAATGTATACCTGTGAGTATCTATGAAGTCATTATACTCTGAATTAGGGTCTATCTGTTCAACCGAAGTCTGGATCTCTTTATGGACATTCACAATCTCTTCTGTAACAAGACTGGTGATCTGGCTATACTCATCCAAGATTCCTTTTCTAGAGAGGAAAAAAAATTCTAGTTTGTAACATGGTACTGAAGGCATAGATGGCACTGAAGATGCTTCAAACTCAATTTGCTGTTTCTAGAAACTATTCCTGCAGCTGGCTAAAAAGGGAAAAAATAAGACAATACATTACTAAAAGAAATAATGCATCAACTCTGGCCTTTTCTTTACAGATTGGATATGACTGAGAAGTTTTCAAGACCATGTTCCTTGTATTGATTTCAGTGCATCTATAGACAGGGTAGCTAAACTGAAAACTGTAGAGATTCCAAGGAAAAGGAACGTATACAGCTCATTGACGACACTCTTCTTCACAAAGGACTTATGCTTGTTATAACCTACACTAAAGCTCTTCATATCCTGAGTGACAAAACAAATATATTCTGGCATAAGACAAAACAATTTACAAGAGTATGCATTTCCTTTAAAAACTGGTTTTCTTTATTGTTTTAAATATATGAAAGACAGTTATTTTATGATGTCATTCAGACAAAAATAAACATAAATCACAAGTTAGCATATATTTACAAGGAGAAACAAAATCAAGCAATAAGTTCCTGTAAGAAACTACAAGCCAGCTGGTGTTGTCTTTACCCACTTTCGACAGTGGCAATAAAACAAGTGAATAGGGAACAGCAAAAGAGTAAGTTACATTGTGCCACTACTCTTAATAGCATCCAGTGACTCATCCTCAGAACTCCCTCCTGTTCTCTGTCACTTTTAGCTTCCTATAAATGAACTCACATAATCATTTCCTATTTCAGATTTCTATCTGAAAAACTTGCTAGCTTGCCAGGTTCTGAAGCATGTGGTGAGCTTCCTAAACATACTGATGAATTTGGCCAGCCCAGAGGAACATGAAGAGAAAAAAGTATCAATACAATTTTCTTGGATAAGATCTTAAGTGACACTTACTCTGTAAAAAAAGTTACATAATTGAATTTTTTTCAGTACTTCTTCTAAGAAAACAGACAAGAGAAGGCATTAATCTTCCCCTGCCTATGAATAACATGTGCAAAAAGGTTCCAGAAAATGGTTCAAAGAATGTGATTAAAAGACGGGTAAATGTCAACTATGGCAACGTCTTATAGAAGAGAAAAGGAATAAGGGAATCGATGTCATAACAAAACCCAAAAAAAACAAAAAAAAACGACCAAAAAATAAAAACTACCAAAACAACAAAAAAACCCACCCTAATAATCATTAGCATTGTTCATCTACAGTTCTTCAAGTTTACTGATCTGCAAAATCAGGACTATTAAGGATGTATGTTTCAAACAGATGCCAACACCAAGCTTTACACCTGAAACCGATACCTCTTTTTATACACCAAAGAACCTAGAAAGGAGTAATTATCCAATATATTAACGTCTCACAAAAATGTCTTTGTAGTAGTAGAAGTATTTTTTTACAGGTTTTTTTCTCCAGGTATAGCAAAGGTGAGCAGGTTCAATAGAGTCTAGGTGCACCATAAAATTCTTTATTGAATTATCGTATCTTGCAATTCTGAAAAGTCCCTTAATTACAGCACAAAAATTTAGCTGTAGCCTTTTGCTGTGATTTTACATAGAAAATTAACATTAAAAGGACTGTACAGAGACTGCTACCAAGGTGTGTTTCATTTCAACACCTGCAGAAGAATCAAAGGAATTAATATGATACTGCATGAGGCACTTAATTGCACAACTGCACCATGTAAGCCTGTAAAGTGTGAAATCTCCAATTCTCCCTCAATTCCTATGTGCTGAAGTCAAGATGAACACAGATTTCAGAAAACACAAGAAAATGTGTTCAAGACGGGTGCCTCATATCCAAATGAAAAATATCTATAGAAAAAAAAAATTAAAAAAGTATTTGTCCTTTCTTGTAGGCTAAGGTGATTTAATTAACACCCCAGAAAAAGAACTGCTGAACAGACTCCATAACCAACTCACATTCTTGAGGAAACACAAAGAGATAGCATGCTGGTTACAAACTAGAATGTCTGTTTGCTGAGATCATCAGTTTGCACACCATGTATATGATGGTGTAAAAAATTATCTTTCAGGAAGGAAGAAAATAATTGTATTTTTAAGGTTGGATTCCTTACAGTGAGATCGGGTTTATTTGATCCTGTTATTTCTCCTACATATATGATTAACCATGAATTAACCCAGCCCTCCACAACAATGACTTTCAAGACAGTTGGTCAGTTTAAATCCAATTCCTTGCAGGTAGAATTTCATTGAATTTTGGACTACAAAGGAGTTGTTTACGCAGACAGGAATCAGGAATCAACCCATTGCGAGACGAGAGGTTATCATAACCCTGTCTGCACAAGACCAGGGTGCACATCCTAGCTAACCCGCAAGGCACAACGGTGAGTGCTCTTTGGAGAGGAAAGGCTGCAGCTCTGGCCAAGGGGCCTGCACCATCCACGCCGGTGGTGACCAGTGCCTCCACCCGGATAGAGCTGCTGAGAGGAGAGGCTGCCATGCAGACTATAAGGCTGCAGGAAGGCTCTTACCCCTGGGGCAGGGATAGGTAGTGGAGCTGCCTGCAAAAGGTGTTCCCTGGTGAAGGAGCTCCTGCAGCAGCAGGTGGCTGACCTGCAGGAGATGGTGAAAAGGCTGTGAAGCATCAGGGAGGCAGAAAAGGAGATAGACAGATGGATCTACAGCCGTCTGTAGGTAACCCACAGCCTGTGTGATCAACCAACCAACCACTCACCCATCAGATCACATCGAAAAGAGAGAGGACATCAATGCAGAAAAGTGGAAGCTGGCAAAAGCAAGAATCAGCAAGAGGAAGAAACCTCCCCCAAAGCCCAAGGTGCCCATGTGAACAGATTCTCAGCACTGCACGCTGAGGAGCAAAAAGAAGGTTCATCAGGTAAGTCACTGGAGATAAATAAGGCTCCCCGTATAACAACAAGCACAACCAAGAAAAAGTGAAAGGTGATCATAGTGGGTGACTCTCTTCTAAGATGTACAGAGGCACCCATTTGCTGACCTGACCCAATCTCTAGAGAAGTGTGCTGCTTACCCAGGGCTCATAGCAAGGATATAGCTGACAGGCTACCACGCCTTGTACGTCCCACTGGCTACTACCCATTGCTGCTGCTTCATGTGGGCACCAGTGATACAGCCAAGAGCAACCTGAAAACTATCAAGAAACACGACAAAGCACTGGGAGCAGTGGTGAAGAACTGAAGCACAGGTAGTCTTTTCACCAGTCCTCCCAGTCAAGGGTAAGGGGCACGAAAGGGTCAGTTGAATCTGGAAAATGAATGAATAGTTACAGGAGTGGTGCCACAGCCAAGGCTTTGGTTACGATGAGACTTGCTTTGAGAAACCTGGTCTCATGCGGGCTGATGGGGTACAACTGTCAGAAAAGGAGCACAGTATCTTCAGTCATAGGCTTTGCAGTTTAGTAAGGATGGCTTCAAACTAGAGTTGACAGGAAAGGGAGTCCTCAATCCATCCCACTGCTACCACTGAAGTCAGTACCAGTAATAGATACCCTGGGCATGCGCAAAGATCACAGACCAGCAGCAGATCACCTGAAGTCCGTGAGAATAGAATTAGAGCCAGTAGGTCAGCTTCAACAGGGCCTCAACTTACATGTCTCTATACTAATGCATGTAGCACAGAAAACAAACACAGGAAGTGAGAGACATGTACCTGCCTGCAGGGCTGTGAGGTTACTGGCATCACTGAGATGTGGTGACATGGCTCCTACAACTGAAGCATGGGAATGGATGGGTGCAGGCTCTTTAGGAAAGACAAGGAGGGGAGAAGAGGAGGGAGTGTCACCCTCTGTATCAATGACCAGGTGGAGTCCATGGAACTCCATCTGGGGAAGAATGAGGAACTGTCTGAGAGCTTATGGGTCAGGGGTAAAGGGAAGGGTTAAAGGGCAGGTATATCATAGTGGGGGTCTGGTATAGACCACCTGAGCAGAAGGACCAAGTGGATCAGGCCCTCTACAGACAGGTAGGAATGGGTTTGTGTTCAGAAGCCCTGGTCCTCATGGGAGACTTCAACCACCCTGGTATCTGTTGGAAGGACAACACAGCAAGGCATCAACAACCCAGAAGGTCCCCGGAATGCGCTGACAATAATTGTATCCTCCAACTGGCAGAAGAGACAATGAGAAAAGGTGTTAGGCTGGACCTTGTTCTTACCAACAAGAAGGGCCTTGTGGTGGGCAACATGAAGCTCAAGTGAGCTGCAGAGACCATGAAATGGTTCAATTCATGATCCTTAGGACAATAGGGAGGGTGCACCGTACGCCCATTAGCCTGGAATTCAGGAGAGCAAATTTTGAACTCCTCAAAGGCCTGCTTAGTAAAGTACTGTGGGATAAAGCCCTGGAGGAAAAAGGAGCCCAAGAAAGCTGGTCAATATTCAAGGACCACCTCCTCAAAGCCCAGGGAGCAATGTATCCCAAAAAAGAGGAAGGAAGGTAAGAATGCCAAGAGGACTGCATGGATGAACAGGGAGCTCCTGGACACACTTAGATACAAAAAGAAAGTCTACAGAGAGTGGAAACACAGACAGGGAGCCTGGGAAGAATACAAAGAAGTTGTGCAAACAGACAGAATTCAGGTTAGGAAAGCTAAAGCACAGACACAATTAAATCTGGCCAGAGACATCAAGGGTAGCAAGAAAAACTTCTAAAAGGAAGGCTAGAGAAGGTGTGGGCCCTCTCCGGAAGGAAGGAGAAGACTGGCCATGAGGGATATGGAGAAGGCTGAGGTACTCAACAACTTCTTTGTGCTCAGTCTTCACTGGCAAGGGCTCTATCCACACCATTCAAGTTGCAGAAGGCAAGTAGAGGTACTGGGAGAATGAAGATCCACCCACTGTAAGAGAACACCAAGTTCAAGACCATCTAATGAACCTGAAGGTGCACAAGTCCATGGGACTGGACAAGATCAATACGTGGGTCCCGAGGGAACTGGTAGATGAAGTTGCAAAGCCACCTTCCATCATTCTCGAAAAGTCATGGAGGTCTGGTAAAGTTCCCACTGACTGGAAAAGGGGAAACAACTCCCATTTTCAAAAAGGGAGAAAAAGGAAGACTCAGAGAACTCTAGGCCAGTCAGTGTCACCTCAGTGCCTGGCAAGATAATGGAGGAGATGCTCCCAAAGACTCTGCTAGGGCATGTGCAAAAATGACAAGATGGTTGGCAGTGGCCAACGTGGCTTCACCAAGGGCAAATCCTACCTGACAAATCTGGTGGCTTTTTATGATGGAGTTATAGCACCAATGAGGGATAATGGAAGAGTAACTGACATCACCTTCCTGGACGTGTGCAACGTATTTGGCACTGTCCTGCACGGTATCCTGGTCTTTAAACTGGAAGGATACGGATTTGATGGATGGACCACTCAGTGCATAAGGAATTGGCGGAACGGTCGCTCTCAAAAAATTGCAATCAACGGCTCAGTTTCCAAATGGAGAACTGTGATGAGCAGAGTCCCTCAGGGATCGGCACTGGGACCCGACCTGTTTAACGTCTTTGTTGGAGACATGGGCAGTGGGATCAAGCGCACTCTGCGCGACACCAAGCTGTCTGGTGCGGTCAACGGGCTGGAGGGAAGGGATGCCATCCAGAGGGACCTCGACAGGCTGGAGAGGTGCGCCCATACCAACCTCATGAAATTCAACAAGCTCAAGTGCAAGGGCCTGCACCTGGGGCGGAGCAATCCCAAGCACAGACACAGGCTGGGCGATGAGTGGATGCAGAGCAGCCCTGCAGAAAAGGACTTGGGGGTGCTGACTGATGAAGCATTGAACAAGAGCTGGCACTGTGCACGGGCAGCCCAAAATGACAACCCTGTCCTGGGCTGCATCAAAAGATGCGTGGCCAGCAGGTCAAGGAAAGTGATTCTGCCCCTCTACTCTGCTCTCATGACACACCACCTGGAGTGATGCGTCCAGCTCTGGAGCCCCCAACACAAGAAGAACATGGACCTGTTGGAGAGGATGATCAGAGGGCTGGAGCACCTCTCCTATGAGGACAGGCTAAGGGAGTTGGGTCTCTTCAGCCTTGAGAAGAGAAGGCTCTGGGGAGACCTTATAGCAGCCTTCCAGTACCCAAAGGGTGCCTACAGGAAAGCTGGGGAGGGACTTTTTGTAAGGGTATGTGGTAGGACAGGAGGAAATGTTTTTAAACCAGAGCAGGTAGATTTAGATTAGACTTTAGGAAGAAGTTCTTTACTCGGAGGGTGATGACATACTGGAACAGGTTGCCCAGAGAAGTTGTGGACGCCTCATCCCTGGAAGCGTTTAAAACCAGGCTGGATGAGGCTCTGAGTAACCTGGTCTAGTGAGAGGTGCCCCTGCCCATGGCAGGGGGGTTGGAATTAGACAAACTTTGAGGACCATTCCAACCCAAACCATTCTATGATGATCAAAGCTCTACAAATCACAAACACGAACAAGACTAGTCAGAAAGTACAGATACCAAGGACGAGATTCAGTGTGCAGAATCAGTGTGCAAGTCTCAGTAATGGTACTAGAGAGTAACAGATTTCAATCCTATCCACGGTCAAATTCATAAACTGTATCTAGCACAATGAACCAAAATAAACTGCGTAGCATTTCTCCTGCAGAGTCAGAAAAAAAATCTTGATTCTTTTTTCATGCTCAGTAGTCAACAGAAGGAGTCTTTCACATGTTTGAGTTATAACCCATTAAAAGGGGACTGTCCAATCAAGGGGCTCTCATCAAGGTTCATCAGTAGCACCTTTTAAGAACACACCTCGTCCCGGGAAGTGTTTAAGACCAAGCTGGATGAGGCTCTGAACAATGTGGTCTAGTGGGAGGTGTCCTTGCCCATGGCAGGGGGGTTGGAACTAGATGATCTTTAATGCCCTTTCCAACACACGTCATTCGATGATTCTATAATAAAAATAAGACTACTAGAGAGTCAACACATTTTCCATAGTATACCAAGTGAAGGACAAAGCATGAGCTCAGCTGTAAACTCTACAGTTAATCTGTAAGATTTTAAAGTTTTGTGAGAAGATGGTGTCTTGCTAGAACGTTCAAGGAACTTGCATCAGTGATCACTAAACAAGCACAATTACACTGTAATGAGATCCTATTATGCTAGAAAATGCTCACAATTGCCACTTGCAGTGTATGTGTCTTCCCCAAAGAGATNCACTCATAAATACCATCTGTGTTATCTGGATAGACTTTTCTATGCACAATTAGTGTAAAAAGAATAATGCAATTTTTTTTATATATATCCTTTGATATACAGTCAATTAATTACAGTTTATTATTTTCAAGTAATCCTATAAATTAACTAGAATACTATACATACAAAATTCCACAAGATAAATATATGCAAGAATACATCTTACAGGGCTTTAATCATTTCTTCTTGCATCTTCTGTAGTGAATCAAGTAATAGAGGAAGTGTAGTATCATAATACTGGTGCTGATGTAACTGTGCTCCTTTCAGTGCCAACACATATTGATTATGCAACATATGAAGTTTCATCGTGGCTTTATCACACCGATCTTTGGCTTTCTCAGTCTCCTTTCCTGAAGCAAAAAAAGGAAAAAAAAAATGCATGTGGTGATTTAAAAGTATACAAACTTGTAGATAACATAAATCTAGAAGATTTATGGTAAGCTTGCATCTTTTTCTACAGTAGTCTTTTCAATGTACTTCTCTGAAGAAGGTAAAATGTTTTCAAGTCATTAGTAAGACCAAATGTCTTGGTTTTCTAATTAAAAGACTAAGCAAGAAAAATGCTGCATTTTCTTTGAGCAGTAATGTGAGAACTCTTTATCTAAAAGAATATGAAAAACAGCAGTTACATACGTTTTAAAGGCAACATAACCATGAAGAACAAAAACCAAAACATGGGATCACCGGTTACACTGTTGCTTTGCAATTTGATCCTGACAAGTAACACTGTTTTTCTGAGACTCACCTCTCAGTTTATCAATTTATTTTTAACTCTACAGCTGCCCTCCAGTGCACTTTCAGTTCCTTCAAGGCATAGTGATGCCTGGAAATTTAATAAAAGACTCTGAAACAAAATAATGAAGCACTGTAAGAGCACCCAAATCTATTTCAACATGTATCCTGTAATGTCCCTTAGGATACATTATTTTGATAGGACTTCGTTAAAAACCACTCTCCAAGCAGATTTATGCAAATAGTTTTTCACCTCTACTAGAATATTTTCAACTTGATCATGCATTGCCCTTGTCATGAGAGCATAAGAGATTAGTTTTATTCCTTACTGAGACACAAACTCTTACTCTTATCCTTATTATCATCTTGACATTTATAAATTGTCTCATTACTCTTTCAGGAATTAAAGGCTTTTTAAATTAATCCTGTATCTGAAATTATCAAGTGCAGTTTCACAACTCCTTGAACAGTTAAATATACACTAACTAAAGCAACCTCATTCAGATTGCTACACTTCTTACAATCTAAAAATAATTCAAGTAATAAAAAAAAGATTGTATTTTAACATTTCTACCACCTATCCCAAAGTAGTTGAGAATGAAGAAAAAAAGAAGCATTTACAGCTAAGTAGCAGAATAGAGGCTTGAGAGAAGACCTTGAAAAGCTGAAATTGCATCATATGAGGAACACACAAAGGATAGTGAGCTCCAGCAAATTTAAATACAGAAACACATTAAGGCTCATCAAAAAAACTTGAGGAAAAAAAATTATAAAACACTAACAAATCCTCTTTCATACACATTGGAGTCAGAAAACTTGTCAGAAAATGTAAAGGCTAGTCACTAAATACAAGTATCTGGTAGCAGGAGTAAGCAGGCATGCAATGGAGTACCCCAGTTGCATACTGATACATGACGTGATAAAGATGGTGATGAAGATGCTGTCTGAAAGAAGCAAATAGGGGAATCAAATGTGAAGAACTGGGAAAAAAAACTTAAGATGTACTGATTAAATTACAAAATGGTAATTTATAGTGTGAATATTTATATGAACACACTCCATTTCTAAATACAGGAGGCTACAGTGTCAACCTGTTCGTCTGCAGATCAAGACATATACACTAACAGGTCTTTCTGGAGTAGAAGAGGCATGTGAACATGGGGAAATAATAGAAGGCGACTGAAGAGAGTTTGGGGTGGAAAAGGTCATGTAGTAGTTACAGTATAGGGACTAGGTGAAAGAGGAGAGGAAGAGGTAGCTGAAGTCAGAGCTGGAATTACCAGGTTGTGCTCGCCCTGGCCTATTTTCTTGGGGGATACAGTGGCCAGGGAAACAGGAATACAAGGTGGTATCAGAGGGAGAAATGCTGAATTACTTCCTAGGTGTATTTTATGTTCAGCCACTCCTGCTAAAGCGTGGTAGAAATTACATAACCCAAAATTATCCACATATGTCATAGTTTAAGAGCTCAAAACCTAAAACTTGACTATGAATGTCTGTAAAATACAACCCCTATCAGCTTTCAGCTTACCAAAAATCAGTACATGTCAAATTATACCGTGTACTATCAGTACACGCTTCTAACCTACAAATCACAACAAATAGCCTTCAACAGTAAAACTAAACTGAAAATTTACACTAAAAATCATCACGATCACATAAGTAGAGACTCATCAATACTATCTCTCTTTCAGAAACTTCATTAATGGCTAAACTATCTCATTTTCCAATCTGCTTTGAGGACTAAATTCCTTTGCTATATACCATTTCTCAGTAGAACATCTCAACTAATTGCAAAATAAATCGAATTATCTTATATACTCAACTTTTAAATACATCTTTTGGATCTATAAATAATAAAAGAATTACAGCTACAGTATTATTTATATAAGTTACATTTATATATATAAAATATATAAAATGCATGTATTCATATATATTATATATATCATTGTAATTTATTTTTAAAGCAGTAAAACAGTTCTACAT
>VWZK01003222.1:0-38931 GCA_013396935.1 Baryphthengus martii
GATGAACGCGCGAGTGTCCTCACCCGTGACCGCGCGGGGGACTGCGTGCGCGCGAGGCCGGGTGCGCGCGAGAGCTGGTGTGCATGTGTGCGCGAGGGAGCCTCTGCGCGCACAGTGTGTGTTTGAGCCATGGCTTCATTTCTGAAGATTGTTTCCGAGCCCGGAGCCAAGTCCTGAGTTCAAGTGGGAACTATGCATTCCTTGGGGGTTCGGGGAGAGCGAGCTCGGGGTCTGAGGCCTCTCCCCAGTGCTGTGAATCACTGCCCGGGGAGCCTGCGTGATCACTCTGTTCCATGGTGAGACTGGCACTCACTGTCTGGGTATTCAAATTAAAGCTGCATGGAGCTGCTTTGCTCTTCGCTGGCCGGAGACTCTTCTTGCTACCGACCTGATGCTGCCATTTCCACACAATGCACGGCTGGGCCCGGGGTGGGGGGAGCCGTGCAAGAACGGAACATCAAACAGGAAAAGCTGGTATTCCCTCCCGAAATCCGCCTTCCTGCTTCCAAGCTAAACAGGCTTCAAAGGGGAGGCTTGTTTGTGCTTCTGCACCAGGCCTGGCTTCTCCATGGCGGGGTCAGCCTCAAGGAGCACGGAGCAGGTTAAAGAGCAAGAGAAACAAACCCAACGCGAAGCCGCGCGCTTAACCCCTTGCTGCATCCCCGGGAAGAGCGGGCAGGAGTGCCTAGCGCCAGGGTGCGTATCTTTGGTCTGGGACGGGGCACGGCACCAAGGCCTGGGCCCCCAGCCACCACGGGCTTCTGGTTCACCCCAGGGGACTATTCCTTCTTGACTGCACCCAGGTCTCAGCACTGATGACTTTCCTGGAGGACAAGTGGGAATGTGACCAACACCCAGCGTGGACAGGGAGCCGCTGGCTTCAGAGGAGGCTCGTGGCAGGCAGTGGGAGGTGAGTTACTCTGTCCCCCCTGTGACGGGCCCTGCTGGGAGGCAGCAGGACAGGAGAGCACTGAAGGGACTTAGCTGTTGTCGCTCCTCCTGCTCACGCCAGGCCAGGCTCCTTTTGCAGGTCGAGGGCAGCAGCATCTCAGACAAGGACAGGACCAGGGTTTCCAGCTCACCTGTAACTAACTGCTGGCCCTGGCTGGGGTGTGGATGGAGAAGCCTCATACCAACCACTGAAGTGCACCGGGGGGCTGGGCCATGGCTGCAGGGCAGGTCTCAGCTCTCTCAGGTGTTAACAAGCTCCACAGTCCACAGGGCTGCCCAGGCTCTGCCGGTGCTGCCGACTTCCCTCCCTTTGCTTCCACACAAAGCCCTGGTACTGCAGTGCCAAGCCACGGAGCTCCTTGGCAGCTCCTGTGCTGAGCTGGGCAGGTGGCCAGCCCTGCTCCCCCCACCCAGAGGTCCCATCTTCAACCCGAAAAAGGGCGGCAGCTGGATGCTGGCTTTGGGGCAGGCAGAGCTGTCTGTGGACACCAGGAGCTGAGGAAGGGAGCCCCATAAATGAAGAGCAGGCATCCCCGTGAGCCACACCCCAGGACATGGGCACGAGTGTCACCTCACTGCATGGACTCTGGAGATGACCACAGGGCAAAGCTGGCCCCCGGGGTTGTGGCTGGTACTGGGCAGTGTGTGGGCCCTGTGAGGCTCAGCACTGCTCCTGCCCTGGCTTCTCCTGCTGCCCTCGGGGATCCTCCGAGTGCCAGGTTGGCACCGGTAGGCGCCGGGTGCCGAAGCGACACTGGCCAGAGGAACGTTACCTCCAGCTCGGAGCGGGATCAAACAATCAGAGCAAAGGCATCTAACCAAATCCTCCCGCCACCCTGGGAGACCACCCAGCAGCACAGCCGTTATCTGCCAGGGTGAGTGTTTACCAATAACGGGAACCAGCTTGCTGTTTAACTGCGAGCTTTATAAGGATAAAAAGAAGGGCTGGGCTTGAGCAGCTCTGAGACGCTGGGACACAGGCCGGCCATTTGCTCAGGCTGTCTAAGCCCCAGCTCAGCTGGGATAAGCTATCTGCTCTGATTGTTTAACAATTCCTCCTCCTTGCTCCCTCCAAAATTCCCTCCAAATCCCATTTAACACCCGCCTGCCTCTCCCAGCCCCTGGCACGCCCAAAGGCACCAGGAGGAGAGAAGTTTGCCGAGCGCCACAGGCAGAAAGCTGGCACGAAGGGAGAAGGACGACCCGAGCCGAAGGAATGCCGGCCGTGGCTGGGATGAGACAGGGCAGGATGGAGGCCAGCCCCATGGCATGAGCCAACTGGCTCCAGACCACACGGGCTCCGTGGGCACGTGGGGCACGGAGAGAGGGAGCCGGCACAGAGGGACTGCCCATGTCGGGGCAGAGGGGAAGCTCCCATCATAGCACTGGCCCTACTCACCGATCAGGGGCACCACCAGGATGAACTTTCTGCAGTTCAGCAGCGTTATCAAGCTGCTGAGGTGGTCGATGAAGCCGTTGGTGTCTGGGACCAGGAAGACAGGTCTGATCTCCAGCTCCATCTGCCTCATTTGACTCTGGTCTTTCAGCACAGCCTGGAAAAGAAGGACACATGATGAGTAAGCAGGACGTCAGTCCTACGACCTGTGGACCCTGAGAGCAGAAGATAAGCCTGGCTGGCACACGCCTCCCGCAGCAAGGGCACCGTGTGAAGGGGAGCAGTAGGAGGCTGTGTCCATCCCTGCACACCTCAAACACCAACTCTGGCAGTTCCATGGCACATATGTGAAAGGGATGGTGAAAGCCTCCAAGAGAACACTCTCCTAGGAGAACGGCCCTGTCCAGGCTCTGGGGGAAACAATTGGGACCAGCCTTGAAAATGGAGGTGTTTTGGGAATTGTCCCATTTACAGGATGCAGTTGCCAGGACCATCTGCACCAGTGCCAAGAGACCGGCCTCACTACAAAACAGCAGGGAGAAAAGGGGGCTGGAGGAGGAGGTGGGTTCTGGGACTCCAGATGGAAACAGCTCAAGGTGACAACAGCCAGAATGAACCAGTTTGGGACACGCAAGTCCTGCCAACAGCATCCTAACACAAAGACCCCAAGCAGACAGCAGGAAGGGAAGTCTGTGGGGTGGGGATGCTTGGCCAAGTATCTCACTCACTATCCCACCAGTTCCAACACGTGCCTTGCCATTTCTGTCTCCATCCAGCTGGGAAACCAGGTGGGTTCCAGCCCTGGAAACCCACAATACTCTCCCTGGCTGAGCCCTTCTCAACCACTGGAAACCAGAGGTGCTCATACATACATGGGAAGGGTCTGCTGGGTCTTACTGGCAACCCTGCGGGGTTGCACCCGGACTTCTGGACAATGCCAGTTCCTAAAATGGGATCCAAGAGCTCACATATTACTTTCTACGCTCTCGAAGGACTCGGGCTCTTTAGTAAGTCACAGGCTTAAAAAACGCAGGATGCTATTCTAGTGCTTCCTCTGCTTAAAAATAGCTTCCCTGGACTCGCTAATGTTTGTTGCCTCTAATAGGAACCGGTCACCCATGGAGCAGAGCAGCACTGCTGTGGAACACATCCACCATGCAAACCCTCCTTCAGATGGGGCTCGCACCTACCAAATGTGCCCCGGGGACATGAGCTGACTGCTGACCCCGTTCTGTCCAATGCTAAGGGGAGCTCCCCCTGCCTGGGGCGAGGATCCGAGCCCTCCCGCGGTCACGCCAAAGCCTCGCAGGCGCCCTGGGATGACGAATTGCGCAGGCCAGCAGTGGCCATGGAAAGAAGTGGGGGTTTTTTAATCCATTTCCAAGTGTTGTCATCTGGCTTTAAATCAAGGCGACTTGATGCTGCCACCCCCCACAAGCATCTCCAGGCAAGGCAGCAACCATAACCTCACCATGTGCCTCCCACCCGCCTCCTGGCAGCGCCCGTCCCGGGGTCGCAGCTCCCACCGGGTGATGGGCAGAGCGGGGAGCGCACCAGGGCCTGTTTGCTGCATGGCAGGGTGAGGGTCTGCCCTCTCCACCATGCTGGGGCAGCTGTGATAGCACCAGCATCCCTGTACAGATGCTGCCACGGGCATCCACATGCCAGGTGTCATCCCTGCCTGTGCTCTGCCTTCACTCAGGGAGGTGCTGGCACTCCCCAGTAGCACAGGAACCCTGTGTGGGTATCCCTGGCACGGCCCTGTCGATGCCTCCCTGTGAGGAGGGTGGTCTGAGGGGTTTCTCCCCAGGCTTTGGGAGTGTGGGAGGAGACACTCGTCCCTGGGAGGTACCAGACCCTGCTGAGCTTCACCAAGCTCCACCTGCCCTGCAGAGATGGAGAAAGGTCCAGTTGCTAACACAGAGACTCGGAGCGAAGTGGCACATCCCTGGTGCTGAGCAACCTGATCTAGTTAAAAATGTCCCTTCCTTCTGCAAGGGGGTTGGACTAGATGAGGTTTATGGTCCCTTCCAATCCAAATCAGTCTGTGATTCTATGACTGAGCAAAGGTCAACGGCCCCAAACTTGCAGGAAGGGAGGGGCAAAATCACACGGCTTCCGATGGGCGACAACAGTCCTACACAGGCAGCAGGAGGGGACCCCCACGTGCACCCCAATACAGCTCCCCTACTCCAGGGCTCACCCTGGCCCTTGCAGGCCACCTCAGCAGTGCAGCGCGAGCGGGAAGCTCACCTACCCCTTTGGCCGGGGCCGTGGGGGTGACGGCTGGGGGCTGGGCAGTACCCTCGTGTGTGGCATTTGCCCCCGGAGACTTTCGCAGGCCGTACCCGGCCGATTCCTGGCAGCCGCGAGCGACGCCTGTGCCGGTCGTCACGTCCCATTCCGCTCGCCGGGCCGCCCGGTGAGAGAAGGACACAGGATGCGCCGGGAGTGAAAGAGCGAGGTCGGCGGGGAGCGTGCCAAGTCCCCGCGCACAGCTCCGGGCCGCTCGGGGAGCCAGAGGGAAACTCGCCTTTGCAGAGTTCAGAGGCCGGCAGCGAGATTTATTTTTGTTTGTGTGAGTAAAAGGCTGCAGAAGCCTCCGGCCAAGGGGTTTCGGGGGGGAGAGGAGTGGCCTGTGATTCATGCGGACGCTGGCTGGCCCCACGCCAGAGATGAAAGGGAGCGCATGTGGGGAACCGGGGAGGCGAGCACCGCGTTAACCCTTCTCCCGGTCCATGGAGTACCGTCCCGTGGGGAGGACAGAGAGCGTGGGGATGTGGATTGGGTTGCCCGTGCCTAGGGCCTGGCTTCTGTGCTGCCACCACAGCCAGAAATGAGATGCTGGACTCACCGTGCCTCAGTTTCCCCGATGTGAGAGCAGGGAGACAGTGGCCTGCGCGCTGTCCCTTGGAAAAGACCCTGGGGAGTGCGGCGCGGCTAAAAAAGCAGAAGTACAGCCCCGTCCTGGCCCAAACATTTTAGGATGGCCAGATTTTAGCATGCTGCATGGCTTGGTGTCAGAGTGACCGCAGTGCTGGACGTGGCAAGGGACCTCTGAGGCCGGGGGCAGTCCTTGCTCTCCCCCAGGGCCAGGCAGTTCCTCCTCTCCCACATGCTGTGGCCGTCAGAACTGCTCCCACCCACAGCCCCCCGGCCCATCCTGCTGGTCCTGCTGCTCTGGCCACTGGGGTTTCTCCCGGGAGTTGAGGCCGGAGCCGGAGGTGGCTCCCCCGGCTGCCCCAGCTGGTGGCAGCACTGAGATCAGACACTCCTGCACACGCAGTCCCAAATTCCCAGCTCATCCATCAGCTGGGATCACCTGGGGGATTCCCCGGAAGCCGATGCCCAATATGGGCAGGGCACAGGTTTCCTGAGAGCCAGGCCACCAGGTGGTACCTTCTGCAGGGGGGAGACCTGAGGGTCTCCAGCACAAGCACAAAATAGGAGGACGCTCCAAACCGACTTCGAACACAGACTCCAGAGCTCCTCTGGCCGAGACGCTTGGCTGGCAGAGAGGCCTGGAGCCGAAACTCGGTGTCCCGCTGCCTTTGGGATGGGTCGTATGGGGTCACACCGCTCTGCCAGGACGGATGGGCCGTCACCATCCTGCCACGACCTCTCCTACCCCGACCCGCTCTCCAACCGCGGCGCCGCTGCCCCTTCCAGCCCCTCGTGCTCCGCGGGGATCCGAGGCGGATTTTCCAGGGCCAAGAACAATGCCTTCTCTAGTCTCTGCTCGAGGGCTTCCTCCTCCCAAAGGTTCGTCTCCAGCGTCTCCCTCA
The DNA here is from genome assembly GCA_013396935.1 of Baryphthengus martii. Lineage (NCBI taxonomy): Eukaryota > Metazoa > Chordata > Aves > Coraciiformes > Momotidae > Baryphthengus > Baryphthengus martii. The sequence goes on from VWZK01003222.1 coordinate 6,133, forward strand.
GGAGTAAACGTGCCCCGTGCCTGGTAGCAAAGCGGGGCCGCCGCCGTGGCGGAGCCGCCGTGGGTGGGTGTGCGTCTTCCGTAGCCAGCAGGCACCCGCTCCCAGGCAGGTGCGTGTCGGCGCGTGTGCACCCGCGGCATTGTTCCTGCGCGCCGAGGAGAGCGTGAATGGGATATGGCTAAATTTAGCCACTTACTCACACCACCGCCACAAAGGAGCGGCTGCATCTTAAGGGGGCGGCCCGTTCCGTGGGCTCAGAAGGGACAGGAGAGCGGCTATTTTGGGAAGACATGTCATAATTGGCCGCCTCGGTTAAAGCTGCTTCTGTAATGCTGAGCAAAAAACAATAGCAGCATCCAGAGGAAGAGCCTGTTATGTTTCAGGTGGGATGTTTTCAACCGGTCAGGAAACTCGACCGCTCCCAATGCGCAGCGGCGGCACAAAGGACAGGGGACGCTGAACAGCATGGACCAAGGGCCTGGCCAAGCAGCGGGGGCGGCTGGGAGCGCTGGCTGGGGACACAGATCTGTTGGAGAACGCTGCCTGCCCCGGCAGTGCCACTGCCACCTCCTCCTGTGCACCTGCCTGCCTGGGGGAGACCTATGAGAAAGATGGGGAAAGATTTTGTAGCAGGGCCTGTTGGGAAAGGACAAGGGGTGATGGTTTGAAACTAAAAGAGGGAGATTTAGACCAGAGAGAATGGAGAAATTTTTTACGCTGAGGGTGGTGAGACCCTGGCCCAGGTTGCCCAGACAAGGCGGTCGATGACCAATCCCTGGAACCGTTCCAGGTGAGGTTGGGATGGGGCTCTGAGCAACCTGCTCTAGTTGCAGATGTCCCTTGCTCAGTGCAGGGGAGTTGGACGAGATGAGCTTTAAAGGTCCCTTCCAACAGAAAACATTCTGTGATCCTACAAACTATCTGGGCAGTGCCCAGGTACATGCCTGGTCTTTCACCTCTCCCCAACGCACCACTGCTGTCACCAGCCTGTGACACGGGGCTGGCAGGTGGCTCCGTCCCAGCCTGGGCAAGCAGGGCAGAGCCAGGCTGGCAGCAGAGACAGGGAGCAGCAGCCAACCCAAAACCCAGAGCCAGGCAGCAAAGAGCTGCCTCCTCGCAACCAGGGCTGACCAGGAACACACAGAGGCTACAACCTAACCCAGCTCTGGCCTACCTGTCCCCGCTCAGAGTGATGGTTTTGGGGTCCGAGTTCATCTAGGGGAGCAGAGAGCTGAGCTCTCCTGTTCCCTCGGCAGCTGGTGCTGGCTGAGGGCCACCCCTGTTTGCCACTGACCCTGCCTGGGCCTGTACCTCCCCAGGAGCTGGAGGCACTGACCTGCACACATTCATCTAGGGCAGGGACTGAAGGAGCACAGTGAAGTACAAAGTCCCCTCAAGGTGTAAATGTCACCCCCAGCACTGGTTGTGGTTGGGAGCTACAAGCTGATGTAGGGCAGAAAAGCAGCATCAATGAACTTGGGACAAGCGCTGGGTGGATGATCTCCATCAGTGGCAGAGCTGGGATGCAAGAGGTGGAGAGCATGGCAAAGACAGGGAGATAGATGTAGGAATATGCTGAGGGGACTGGTGCATCTCTTATGAGGAAAGGCTGAGAGACCTGAGGCTGTTTAGTCTGGAGAAGACTGAGAGGTGATCTGATCAATGCTGATCAACAACCAAAGGACCCCCAGGGGGCAAGAGGATGGGACCAGATCTTCCATGGTGCCAGTGAAGGGCCAATGGGCACAAACTGGAACGCAGAAGGTTCCATCTGAACATAAGGAAAAACTTCTTTGGTGTGAGGGTGTTGGAGCCTGGCCCAGGCTGCCCAGAGAGGTTGTGGAGTCTCCTTCTCTGGAGAGATTCCAAACCCACCTGGACATGATCCTGGGCACCCTGCTCTGGGTGACCCTGACAGCACACTCCTCTCAAACATAGAAAGAAAATGGATGGCTGAGAGATGAAGGCTTTGCCCTGGGTCACTGCACTGCCTGCACCATTGGACTCTACAGGAGCTCTGGGCCCCAGTGCCCACCACCACCACCGTGCAGGCACAGCCAGACGGCCATGCGTGGAGAGCTGAGGCTCTCAGCTGTGCTAAGACAGGAGCTGTGCTGGCTAGACTTGGAGGAGTAAGCGGAGCTGCGGCTTGTCCCCAGGATGATGAAACGAGGACTCAGAGAGCAGTCGATGCGTGAACTCTGTAGGTGAGCCGCAAACAAGAGAAATGGGCTGTAACAGGGAAGGCAGAAGATCGCTGAGTCCCGGGAAAGACAAAACCTCTTGAGAAGATCACAAAGGTCACGGCCCACAGGCCAAGAGAGGGAAAATGGAGGGGGTGGATGCTGAGCTGGCTCTGACCTGGCCTCCCCAGGCAGCGCTTTCCATCCGAGCTCCTCCGGCTCTGGCTGCGTGGTCAGTGCCAGGGCAGGGAGAGGACCGGGGCAAGCGCACATGTTCCGCTCCGGGCTGTTCTCAGCTAACTACGGGCTGGATGACTTTACTGAAGCCCCAAGGACTTCTCCTCCACCCCGCGCCTTCAGACTCCAACTGCACCTCAGCTCTCAGCTGTGCAGCCCCTGAAGCTGCCCACACCCTCATTTTGACCTCTCTCCGCCTGCGAGTATCGGCCCCAGCACGGCTGGGGAGGAAGGGAGGAGCACGGCGGGGGGAGAAAGCCCCTGACAACATCAAGCTGCCCCCACTCTCCCCGCAGAATGGGCAGCGGCCATCCCGGGGGGGCCCGGCTGCAGCTGGGTTAGTCGCCGGGGCCGGGATCTGCTGCGCGCTGCCCTCCCCGAACATGTGCAGTTCCTGTTTGCTGTGTCTGTACAAGGCAGTGGGAAGTGGGGAATTTACTTACACCTCCCGCTTAACAACCCTGGGAGGCTGGAAGGCTTCAGGCCGCTTTAATTTACAGCCCATCTCTCCAATCTCTCACTCGTTCGCTGCCGCTTTCTTCCTCCTCGTATTAATGTGACCCAGGTACCTGCCAACAATAATGGACTCGCTTGCGGGGGCGGCCCCTCCCTCCCGGCGCAACTTCTACCTTCGCCTTGATACGAATTGCTCAAAAATTCAAATGAAAAAAAGAAAAGAAGAAAAGAGAAGAGAAAAAGAAAAAAGGCGAAATCTGAAAGGTTGGGGTGGGTTTGGAAAAGCGAAGCGCAGTGGTTCTGGGCCCGGCGCCAGTAGCCGGAGGGTACACATGTGCACGCTCTCCCAGTAGGGCCTTCAGCAGCCCTGTTTTACAACCACCTCGGCACACACTGCAGAGTTCACGCATATGGCCAGACAGATGTGTCTGGCTTACGTTCAAGGCTGGAAAATGAAGAATTATGGAAGTGAAGGGCCCTGGGCATTAGAGAGGGCGGAGGTGAGGGGGAGGGGAGCCAGGGAGAATTTTTCCTCTGCTGAGAAATCCTCATCTGGGCTTCGAGGTTGGAGGAAGAGGGGTTGCGAGCGAGGAGGCAGCCAACAGCCATGCATGTGAGATTGCTCTTAAAGCAACAGCGTGCACCGCCAGCCGTCTGCTTCCAGTCCAACCAGTTTACTTCACCAGCTCCCCTTGGGAAACGTGCTCGGATCGGGCCAGGTCAGGGCCAGGATCACCTGTATCCCGTCTGTTTGTCCCCATCACGATGGCAACGCTTTGTAAGCGGCGCTCTGGCCGCAACGGCCGTTCGCAGGCTATTTTTCCTGCCGCTGGCTCCTGCTTGAACTCTGCTGTTCACGTCCCACCCTCTCCCCCGTCTGCCTGTGCCCTGGTGCGGAGGGAAGCTGATTTCTCACCAAACCTCACTGCCACGGAGCGTCTGCCCTGGGTGGGGGAACAGCTCGCTGCTTGGCGCACGCTGCACTACAGCCATCAGCTACAACAACCCCTGCCAGGCTCCTGGGTGCGCTGGCAGCTCCACTGAGAAGCTGCTTTGGGCTTCATGAAGGTCCCAGGAGTCCCCAAAACATTCATCTCAGGGTCTGGAAGGGCAGATCTTACTGGGTGGGGACAACAGCACTGATTTGGCCCTTCCAAAGGGTCACAGCTACGCTTGCTGCTGTGCAGTGCTACACCCCATCAGGACAGTGAGGCAGGATCAGTCCATGGGCTGATTTGTGCCCCTCACTCCAAGAAGGACATGGAGGGGCTGGAGTGTGGCCAGAGAAGGGCAATGAAGCTGGGGGAGGGTCTAGAGCACAAGTCTGTTGAGGAGCAGCTGAGGGACCTGGGGTTGTTCAGCCTGGAGAAAAGGAGGCTCAGGGGAGGCCTTCTCACTCTCGACAAATCCCTGAAAGGAGGCTGGAGCCAGGTGGGGTTGATCTCTTCTCCCAAGGAACAAGCGATAAGGACAAGAAGAAACGGCCTCAAGATGAACTAGAGGAGTTTTAGTTTGGACATGAGGAACACCTTGTTCCCCACAAGGGTTGTCAAGGCCTGGCCCAGGCTGCCCCGGGCAGGGGTGGAGTCCCCATCCCTCGAGAGGTTTAAAAGCTGTGGAGATGTGGTGCTGAGGGAACACGATTTAGTGGCAACCTGGCACTACTGGCTTAACAGTTAGACTTGATGACTTCAAAGGTCTCTTCCAACCGAAATGACTCTATGATTCTACGATTCTATGTCCCAAAGCAAAGCAGCAACTCAGCCAGCTCGCGTGCTGCAGTCGCACAGCCCATCCTACCTGAATCTTGTCTTGACGACGCTGCTGCTCAGCTACTTTCCTGGTCAGGGCTTGCTTCTTGGCTCTGAGCTCCTTGATGTCCATCTCTCCTCCGCTGCCTTCAGCCTCAGAATCATCTTCGAATGCCTCAATTCTCACATCATCTTCCTTCTTGAAGGAAATGCAGAAAGACATAAAAAGAAATCAAGAGAGAAGTCATTGTAAGGGATGCTGGTGGCAGGGACCGTGCTCGTTCTAGTCTCCTCCTTCCAGCAGACTAATCCCTGCCAGGCATGGTCCATCACCATTTGCTGATGGGCAACTGACTATTTCTGGACATCCAAAAGAAGCAGGGAAAATAAATAGTAAACATCCAGGAAATGACAAGGTGAGACAGGACAGCGAAGGCAGCAGGCAGGCAGGGCAGGGGCAGCCCTGCTTACAGTTCCGTTCTAAACTCCTCTTCCTCACCCTGGAAAATTCTTCCCACGGCCCTGGGTGAGTCACTGCTGTTTTACAGGCCTCAGTTCTGTAAAACCTCGGTATTTCCCCGTCTCTCTGCTTTGCCTGGCTGTTTAGGCTGCACGTCCCTCAGAGCAAACGCTGCTTCTCCCCACCTGCCTGCACCTGCTCTAACTCTGCTCCCTCATAGAAGGCCAGGCTCACAAGCTTGACATGATCATCTCAACAGGAAACTCAAATCCATGAACCCAGGAGACTAAAAAGCCTGTTCCTCTTCTCTGTTTTCATCTCTGAATAGGCCAGAGAGATTCCAGCACCCACTCCAAAATTTCCAGCTGGGCTGGAACAGATGTTTTAGAAGATGCTCAGTCTTGGATTTTAAAGCTCCACATGATGGACAACCCACTGCGTCTCGAGGTGAGTCATTTCAACAGTTAATTCCTTCCTCTGTTAACATTTGCATCCTACTTCTAGTTTACCTTTGCTGTGCTTCTACTGGCCAGGAACCTTGACTTTGCTGAACTGAAGGGCCTGTGGTTCTCCAACCTCCTGCCCACACAGGCACTTCTGGACCATACTGCACCTCCACTCTCTCCTAACGACCTTTCCCTGGAAGTCTGCAGACCCTCCCCACGGTACCTGCACTACCCAAACTGGAGACCCCAGAATGAGCCATGCTGTCCCTACTCCTGGTGAAGGCTGCGCTGGCCTTTCCCTGTGCATCCAAATCTCCCGGACACAGGAGGGTGGGAGCTGGTGGCTGGTGTCCAGCTGCGGATCAGCCACAACCCAGTTCCACTCCCAGCTTCGCTGCTCTCCCCAGTGGCTCCCTGCCCAAAGGGGAGACCCACAAGTCCCTGTTCCTCAACGCATGTCCCACCAGCAGCTGCCTGCACACCTGTGCTGCCCAGGAGCCCAGCTCTGCCACCGCTGCCAAGAGCCTCCTTGTCTCACCCAGTGCAGTGATCACAGGCCTTCCCAAGCCCTGACACCACCCATCTCCCCTTTTCTGCACAAAAGCCAAGGGTTGTGATGGGGCTGGGAAAAGTGCCCAGGTGGCACCCAGGCAGAAAGACCTGCTCTGAGTCCCCAGAGAGCTGCAGGGGCTGGATCCCCCTGCACAAGAGGATTCCCTGGAGGGATCAGAGCATCGCTACCCTCCCTGCCCTGTACCAGCTGCCACGGCATGTGTCAGCAGGAGAGACTCAGGCAGGAGCTCACAGTCTTAATTTAGAACAACCCCAGCGCTGCACAGGCGCGTACACAACCAGTCCACCCAGACCGCACACCCGCCTGGCCACAGAACCACGTACTCTTCTCTCCTTGTGACTTTTTAGCCATGGGAAGGAGGAAGATGGAGCCCTCAGGCTCACTTCCCTCTGCCAGGACAGCCTGGACCACAGGGGATGGGGGGGATGCTGCCAGAGGGGCAGCGTCATGCAAGGGCCTTGGAGAAAAACATGTATCAGATGCAGATCTGCTGTGGTGGGCCGGGAGCTGCTTGACCAAGCTAATGGTGGTCACGCTGGTGAGCTGGAAGCTCCTTTGCTGTCAGAGCCCAAGGAGGAAGCTCCAGGATTATGCAACGAGCTCATACAGAGGTTCCCACAGCCCAGCAGAGACTGTGGGGATGGGGCAGGAAGGAGCTATCCTCCATACCGTGTCTGTTCATAGCAGATATTGGAGGGACTGACCCAAAAACAGGAGTGCACCAAACTGTGCCTGTCATGACACTAGGTAGAACCTGAAGAGCCTTCTATATCACACGCTTTTGGTGGTGTCAGCTTGGAAACCTCCTGTACCTTCTCCAGAAATGGACAAGATTGGAGGTCTCTCACCTTAGAGAGACCTCTCTTGCTGCCTGGGGTTTTGCTCCGAGCCCCAGTGCACAAAAATCACCTAAAATCTGTCCCCTGCTCAGCTGGAGATGGCTGCTGGGACAAGGAGGGTGCAAGCATGTTCCTGCTCCTCTGCCTGTCAACTCCCTGGGGCCACGGGCCACCCAACGCTGGCAGAGGCAAGGTGATGTCCCCTGCATAGAGCAACATCCCCTCTGGCTCCTCAGTGTCCTGCCCCGGCACAGGGAGGGGACCCGGAGCGAGCCTGGGCAGCACTGGGCCACCCAGCTCCCCGCTCCCAACGTCCCTGCCCCTCTCTCCTGTTTCCTTGGCCTTTCCAACTGCAAGATTAAACAGAAGAAAAGAGTCAACCTGCAGAGCGGCTGGCAGGGCCCTTAAACACACACACGGAGCCTGGAGTGAAGCAAGGCCTACAGGAACAAGCAAGGGCAGAAAAACAAGAGCTGAATTCCTTAATCACATCAGGATGTGAGAGGCAGGGGAGGGACGGGGCGCCAATGTCAGCTCTTCCTGTACGTGTGCTGGAGGCTGGAGCTCAGGCCTCTGCCGCAACCAGCTCCACAGCTATAAACTTGATCCTGAAGCTGAACCCTGACACCCCCCTCGCCCACCTCCTCTCCCAGGGCTGCGGCGCTGCACGTTATTAAAGCTCCCCCCTCTCCCTCTCCAGGCCCCGCTTTGGGTATGAAAAAGCAGCATCTGGAACTCATAGGAGCGCGGGAGATAGAGGCGCGCGGGTTGGACTGGCAGGAAAGGGCACGAGCGAAGTACACTCGGGAGACGAGGGCTGTGCACCATTTGCCCCCCCACCCCCCCCATTCCAGCTCCCCCCATAAAATGCACACGCAGCTACGCCAGCTATAAATAGCGGGAGCTGCAGGGCAGGCAGAGGCTGGGCCCCACAGGGGTGATTCTTCCTTCAGCGAGGCGCGCTCTTCCCGCACGGTACCTGATCTTCCAGTTGTTTTCCCTCTTGGCTTCCCATTTCCTTTCCCATGGCGTCTGGGACGGGTGCCACTGACACATATTTTCCACCCTTGAATGCCAGCAAAGGCTCTTCTTGTCCACAAAGGGCTTCCAGGAAATACTTCAGAACTGTGACCCTCTTGCAGTCGGCTGCAATAACCTACAGGGTGAGGACGAGGGGGTTGGGGAGAGGGAAAGGAAAACAAAGTCAGTGCAAAGGGGAGGCGGATGGACAGCGGCCAGGGGCAAACGTTCGGGGCTAGAAGGCCCAGTGGGATGCAGGCAGCACTGCAGAGGACCACAGGGATGTGCGGGGTGCCCCTCTTCTCCTTAACAGGGATGGAAGGGGTTTGTCCATGCCTCGTAGCCCACCGTCCCCTGGGAAAAGAAGGCAGCAGAAGGCAGGACACTCAGCATCAATCCGCGTCCTGTCCTCCCCCCTCTGTGCACTCCAGGGCTGCAGGGCTCCTGGGGGTCAGCCAGCCCCCTGCCCAGCCCCACTGAATGGGGGAAAGTCCTGCTGAAGCGTGAGAGATGAATGATGTGGCCTCTCCTTACCGTTTTATTTCGGCTCCATCGCCAGATTCCTTCCCCAAAAGCTGGGGAGGGATGCAGGTGTGAGAGCGGGCGGATGGGGGCATTTGAGAAAAGCCAAGCCCCTCCTCATCTCCAGCCCAACCCCATCCCATGGGTCCATCTCACGGACCAAACGGGAAGCCCTGTCAGGGAGGCTGGGATGGATCTGGTCAGAAGGAAACTCAATAGCTTGGGTAATTATCCAATTTATGAGGCTCTCAAATGGAGTTTCCAGAGCATGGGAACCTGGTGCCTCCACAGCCCTGTACCACACGGCACAGCCTCTGCTGGCGCCTCCACCATGACCGGCCTCGGCTCTGACCTTGTCCCCTTGCAGCAGAGCTCTGCACCTGCAGAGCTCTTCCCTGGTGCTTCCTGCTGACCGGCCTCACCCCTGGGGAGCAGCAGATTTGTAGGGAGAAAGTCAGCAAACAGGCTAGAAGTGCTGCACGCTATGGAGACAAAGTCCACGTTGATGGGCTGCCACTGAACCAGGGGCAACGGGCACAAACCAGGAGGTTCCATCTGAACATGAGGAAAAAATTCTCTCCTTTGAGGGTGATGGAGCCTGACCCAGGCTGCTCAGAGAGATTGTGGAGTCTCCTTCTCTGGAGAGATTCCAAAGCCACCCGGACAATGTGATCCCGGGCACCCTGCTCTGCGTGACACCGCTGGAGTAGGGGGTGTTGGACTAGATGATCTCCAGAGGTCCCTTCCAAACTCTAACATTCTACCGTTCCCTGTTGACACACGAGTTCCTCTTGTCCCCTGAAACCACCCTGGATTTGCTCTGCTCATGCAGAGCAGTATCAGCCTCAGAGACCCCCATCCCAAAAGCATCCCCGCAGGTTCCCAGGACGGGGATCCCAAAGCTGGACACCATACAGGTGACTCCACCAGGCACCTCACAGCCAGGGCACACTTGTGCCCTGCAATTCCAATGCCTCACACCCTGGCTCTGACTCGGCAGAGACGGGCTGGTCACCGTGCCGTGCCACGGGCAGCAAGGCCGTGCCGGTGGCGAGCAGAAGGCTGGCAGCGGCCCCACTGCACCAGGCTGCCGTGAAAGGAAACTTCTGCTCTTCCACAAAGCTGCCAGTTTCCTCTCTGCGGGCTAATTTTAACCACCGTGTCGCTGCAGTGCGTGTTAAAAACCTGACCCATCTCTGACCTCCAACCTCCCACCCCGGCTACCGCCTGAGAGAGGCACTCGCTTGTACCCACAGCTGGGGCCGCCTCCATTTGAAGCTGGGATGCTGTGTCCCCCCGGTACCTGCACCGATGAGCAGAGGAGGAGAAGTCCCTTTCTCCCTGCCAGAGGCTGTCGCTGCTGCGCAGAAGCGATGCGAGGAGGGTGATGGCAAGAATGGAATATTTCAGGGAGCAAGGGACCTCTAACCACCAATTCTGCTCCTAAAAGATACGTCCTACGGGACAGGGGTGAGCAAAGGACAAAGTGGCTCAGGTTCAGCAGCACCGGGAGCAGGTCAGGCTGCTGGAGATCCTCTTTTCTGAGACAGCCCTTTGCTTCTTCGGACACCCAGCCAGGAGCAATCCCAGCAAGTGTCACTGGAGGAACATTTCCATCCTCCTGGCTCTCCTTTAGGAATGATTCTGTGCAGAGGAAAAGTCAGAAGGAAAGAGAACAAGAGCAAAGTGGGAATGGCTGTCATGGGAAAGATCCCTCTGAGAGCTTGGGGCTGCAGCAGACCCAGGGGGAAGTGACGGAAACCTCAGTACTTCATCCCCAGTTTGACAGCCCAATGCCGTGGAGACCTGGCCTGACTCACACAGGGTGACTTCAGCCCAGGGATTTTCCAGTCCTGGTATCCACAGTGCCCTTGTGCCCACTGCTGCCATCACAGCTGCTGGGATGTGCCAGCGGCAGCACCAGAGGTTGAGCCCCACTGTCAGCAGCCATGGGCTGTGGGCTGCCAGGAGGCGGCCGACAGCAGCAGCAGCGGGGAAGGGGTTGCAGAAACTGTCTGGCTAGGTGAGGAGCAGATGGGCATCGCAGTCTGACACCATTCCCGAGGGATTTCTCAAGACAACTCTAGAAATAAAAGCCATCGCATCTAGTTTAGGACCTGGGAAGTTTTCATGAAGGGCTGGGAGGTGCCGCAGCTGCAGCGCAGCCTTCTCAGCACAGCCAAAGTTTCCCTCTCGCTGCCGGAGCAGAGCCTCCTGGGCTGGGAATGACCAGGTATACTGTAGAAGTGCTCCCTTCACCCATGTCCAGCGCTGGGGACAAGGGCAGGTGGGTTTGCTCCTTCCCCTCCTGAAGAAGAAACAAAGTAGGAAACACCAGATTTCCTGCCAAGCCAGTACAGCCCGATGCTTAAATACAGCTCATCTGCTGGGGAGAAAAGAGCCCAACTGAAGACCCATGACATAATGCCACAGCAACTCATCTCATGAACACATTTTTCCAGCCCACATGAATGAAAAACAGGGATGGAGCAAATGCTCTGCACATCCCCATCACGTGCAGCCCTGCTCGAAGAGGAGGCGGCGGCAGAGCCCCAGGCTACCGCAGGCAGGCAGGCCCCGCCGCGCAGCAGCCCAGCCTCTGAGATGCTGGGAAAGAAGTGACCTGTGACTGGCACCCAGGTCTCTCTTGAACAGCGGAGTGGGACCTTGCGTGCCGCAGAGCAACCCATTTTTGTCAGAAACTTCCTGTTTCGCAGTAGAAACGCGAGTGCCCGCGGTAGCACTGGGATGCCCGAGGCCGCAAGGATGGCGGTGAAGGTGCTCGCCGGCTCACGGAGCGATGTCTTGCCGCCAGAGCGAAGCGTGGCGAGGATGTCGAGAGCCGTGTCCGCGCTTCCCGAAGGAATGGTTGAGTACAAAATGACACCGTGTCGATGCATTTGGTGGTGCTGTGGCAACAGACACCCTGGCCCCGGCGGGGAATACAGCCGCCCCGCGCGCCCTCCCCCCTCCGACCATGCAGTGAGACAGCAGGAACCGAAAGCCTGGCTTCAAGTCATCACTGGGTATTAAAATAGGCCTGACACGCACGCAGTCGCTCGCAAAGGAAAACTGAAACTGAGAATTGCTGAAGTGGTCTGGTGCCCCTGTTCCTGACCCGGGCTCAGTTCCCCAGAGGCGCGAGCGGCCGAGGCATCGCCGAGCCCCTCGCCACCGCAGTGTCGCTCGGGGACATGTGGCTGGGGATCGGGTGCGGGTAGATGTGGCTTGGGTGGCAGCGGCCCTGATTGCCAGCCTGATTTCATCAGAGACGAGAGGTTTCTAATCTCCTGCTGCATCAGCCAGGCTTAACCACCAGCTCCCAGCACCAGCCACCAGCGGGCTGGCAGCCGAGGGCACGGCCTTAGCGCTCTGACTGCTAATTCACGGGTCGCACATTAACATACTAATCATTGAGTAAGACACAGCAGGACACACATTAACACACTAACTGCCTGTGGAGACCCACTGGGCTGCACATTAACTGTACCAGCTGCTGTCGTTTCAAAGCCACTTTGCCGTGTCAGTGCCACTGGCACCCTGCGTGTGTCGCCTCCTGCTCGCAGCCAGCAGGGTCCCCAGGTCTAAGGAGGGGTCCCCAGATCTAACAAGGCTAACCCCTCCTATGGCCTTGGCTGTGTTTCACGCTGCAGATAAAACAGGCTGAAGGGAAAAGCTTCCCCAAACACAAAGAGAGGGCAGAGGACTCTCTCATGAAGTGGTCGGCACATGGCCCAAAGGAGACGCAGCCCTGACAGCAACACGTGTCCTCCAGAAGATTTAACGGGAGGGGAAGGACTGGCCCTGAGAGCTGCAAGTGCTGTGCCTGGGGGAACACGTGCACCTGGTGCTGGCGGGGTGGTGACACCACCAGAAACCAGCCATGGTCTTGCTCTGGGTCAGAGGCTTGCCTGGAGCCGGGGGGACAGCCCCTCTGCCCCCCACCTCGGCCCCGTTGCTCCACGCACGGCTCTCCCGCAGTTAAGCAAATCGCCGTCACACCCACCGCCGCCTTCAATCAACTTTTACAACTTGTTAATTTTACGCAGCGTCCTAAAAAGCAAATAACTGGGAGGCAGGAATGCAGACTCCTTCAGCTAGTCCAAAGAGCCTCCGGCGGCCAAGCCAGCTGGCCAGGGGAGCCCCGTTCGGCCTCGGGGACCTGCCATATCCCAGGGCAGGGGGGAGAACTTGGTCTGGAGGAGGCTGCCCCACACCCGTGGCAGCCTCTGGTAACGCCACGCTGCTGCTGGCGGTCGGCGGAGGGACCCCGGCAGCTTCTCTCTTGGCAAAAGCAGAAGACTCTGCAAGCAAACAGGAGGCAGCGGCTTTGGAGAAGGGTTCGCTTGGAGGACGGGCTGCCATCGCCGGCTCTGCATTCCTGTGTGCGAGGGGGAGACACGAGCACATCCTGACAGCTGGATTCAGAAGGGGAAAAGGACATGAGAAGTTTGAGTCATAGCACGGAGAGATCCCATCCCAGATTCAGAGACGGGAACGGGATAGGAGCGAGTTTCAGAGCCAAGCTCCAGCACGATCCAGCGTGGGGATAACGCTGTTTCTGCCACATCAGTTTAAAACATGGTTTAGCTGAATGATGCTGAAACCAAGTGAGCCCCAAATAATCTAAACCACGCAGCGCCTACACAGCCCAGCTGAAATATTTGCACTGACCCAGCCGAACCATCCACTCAGGCCACGGCTAAATACCTCCCAGTGCCCTGTGCCGCCTCCTCCCGTCCCCGGGGAGCCAGCTCGGAGGGCGGCCCAGAGCGCTGGAGGAGGAGCGCGACGAAAAGCACCCGCTTTGCTCTCATCCCTTCTGGGTTTTCATCTCCCAGGCTCACATAAAAACTAGGCTGCATTTAACCCTGGACTTATCACAGCCCAGCTTCTCTAGTTTTATTCCCCAGCCAAGATGTAGCCCAAGGAGCCCCTCGCCCTGCCCAGCCCCAAATACATCTCAGAGAGGTCCAGCCACCTGGGTAGGGAGGACCAAAGTGTCTCTCACGGCAGGGCAGCAGCACTCGCAGCTGGATCACAACCCTGGTTTCTGCAGCTGAGAGCTGACTTCAGCCACAACTTTTCTCAAGAAATTTCTGATTTCAACTAATCCCACAAGCTGGCTCGGTGAACGTGGCTCCCACACTCCTGCAACTCTGTGTACAACCCAAGAGAGCTACTGTGGCCGCAATGGGACCCAAACCAAGGCACCACTGGCTCCGACGTATCTCTCGCTGCTGCCTTGGCTCTGCAGGACCCAGTGCTGGCCTAGGCAACACCTAGCACCAACCAGAGAGCACGTGTGGAGCGAAGATCCACCACATCCATATCTGCTGCTCCATCACAGCAGAGAAGTGCATCAGAAAACACCCAGGGAAGACAGAGAAGCTCAGAAGTACCACTCCAGTTGCTCTTCCCCGTTGCTGCTGCAAAGCAGGGGCTCCCCAAAGAGAAAGCATAGCTATGTCTCAGCCAAACCTCTCTCCCAGCACCCCGAGCCTTGCAGAGGCACAGTTCCAACCTCTGCACTGGGGCACATGGCCTCATACAAGTCACAGGAGCAGATGTGCTCTTGGCCTGGCAAACGCCTACATCTTTCTAACCTCGGCCACGTAGCTCAGCCACGACTGGCCTTGAAAACTGGAAGGCCACAAAGAAAGGGAGCCAAGTGCCCACCATCCCTCGGGTTTGCCCGGCAGAGACCAGCCTTGCCGGCCCTGTGCAGTGATGGAGAGAAGACGCATCGATAATAGCAACAGAGCCGAGCCATTCAATTTTGGGTGTCAGAAATCAGCAGAAGCCCTGAGTAGTCTGCACAGGTTCCCACCGCGAAGGTCCTCAAACTGCACCGGAGACACTGGCACCTGTCACTGCTGGCAGCTGTACGACACGAAGGCGAGAGCTTGCGACGTGGGGGGGAGCTGTGAGCAATTCTGGGACTTGGAGTCTGCTCTCAGCAAGCCCTCCCCAGAGGACGGGATCCCTGCACCCCATGCCGAGGGATCGGCCCTCCCCAGAGCTGTCTGTCTGCCAGGGGCCAGTTCTCTCTCCCCGACTGGCACCTAGTGGCTGTGGGGCAGGAATACAGACTGAAGTTTTACTGACCTAGGCCACAAGACACTTAAAAGTCCATATGGAAACCTCAGGCTGCCACAGGTCCCAGCCTATACCCCCAAAAGCCTTCGTGCTGCAGCACAGCCTGGCACTACCCTACCACACATGGCACAGCTCTGCCAGCCTCTCAGTGCAGTCAGCTCCTCTCAGCTCTTCCCTTCCTCGCTGAAGGGTCACCACGGGGTGGGGCAAAGCTGTTTGTCCACCACAAAATACATCGGAGGGTGCTGCAGGAACCTTTTGCGACTCATGTGGAAAAGTCAACACTGAAGTCGCCTGCAGCAGATGCTCTGGATGGAAAGCCATGCTCCAGATCCCCCGGGATCTCCTGTGCCCAGGATAACCTTGAGGGCTGGCTCCAGTCCAACCCAGGACCAACTGAAGCATGAGGAGCTACATGGCCCAGACAGGAAAGCTTCCGATGGTTTCCAAACCAAGCTTTTGGCTTTCACTGGTAACTGGACAGACTTACCCTGGTGTTTTATTCACCTCTCAAACGTGCTGAAGAATCTTTTCGTCAGTTTGTCTCTCCAGTGAGCAGCAGTGTTTGCAGCAGGGAGCAGATGGCTCCAGGTTGCATCCAACACCTTGCAGGCAGGAGGTGGGTGGTCAGCTTTGTTTGATTTTACCCCCACCAACCTGTTCCTACTGGACAGCAGCAAAATGAGAGAAAAGCGTGACTTTAGCCTGGGTGAGAAGTCCCAGAGAAGATGATTGACTACAGGAGGTCTCCACAGAGTGATGGAGATGCTTCATCTGGTTTGTGAGTGTGGCTCCTGCCTGGTTCTCATTGTGTCCTCAGGCACCGCTGCCAACAGCTCAGCAAGAGCTACGGGCTTCCCACTGCAAAACATTGCCTGCAGGAAGATGCTGCAGGAGTTTGTGCAGGAATTTCCATTGGAGGAAGCATTTGCTTACACCCTCCACGGCCATTTGCCCCTGTGCTGAGCAAATCAATCCCGGCAGCAGTGAAATATCTGAGGCATTTCTGTTCTCCGAGGTGGAGCCTTAAGCACAAGACCACAAGTTTCAATATTTGTTGGAATAACAAGGGGCTATATAATCACAGCTTTGGAAGAACCCTTTGAAAGAGGTAGATGACTCCAGGAGAAATAGTGAGTCACAGCCAGAGTCTCCCTGCTACAGCCATCTCAATGCCCTCCTCTCTCCCATCCCAGCTCCCACCACATCCCCAAACTTCCTAGGGGAAAAAGAAGAGAAAAATTCAGGCCATAAGGCCCAGCCAAGTCTGACAGAGCCCGCTCTGCTCCTCCCTTGCAGATCTTACTGGAACACTACCCAGGGAAGAGAAGTCCCTGACAGCCTGCTCCAAGCCTGTGGTCACAGGCTGGGGAAGGAGAAAGGCAAAGATCCATATACTCAACAAAGCCAGTACGGCCTCGCTGCCAGCGTTCGCAGGGCATGGGCTGTTCTCCCTGCTCCAAGAGTCTCCAAGTCTTTTCCTTTTCAGGGACTGGGGGAATTTATTTCCTCTGCCATTTCGGAGGATGCCTGCTTTGCCAGAGATTGTTTTGCAGAGTTAAGAAAGATAAGAAAGTGGTTAGCAGGCTCTTTGGTGGAGGAAGGGAGGATTGCTTAGTAAGGGAAAGGGGACCGCTCTGCTCCCGGCAGACACACGCTGCCCTTCCTCTGAGGCCACCGCTCCAGGAGATGCTGGCGCTGGGGACAAGGCTGGTCCATCCCCACGCCTCTCCAGAGTACCGTTTCTCGGGTACATCTGCTGGTGGGGCCACACTGTTCTGGTGACCAGAGAAGCTGTTCCTCTGCCAGAGCTAGGATCTGTCTCTCTTGGAATTTGGGAAATGCGGCTGATGAATGTTCAATCCAACATCTCGACTGCAAATCTCAATCTGCTCTTGCAAAACTAAGAGTCCTCTTTGCAGGGTACGTGGCAAGAAAAAAAAGGCAGGAGCCAAGTCCGGGCTGCTCACGGCACGGGGAAAACGCTGCGGTTATCTGACAACCTCCCTGTTTCAGAAAGCACCTCCCGGACGGCGGCAGGAAGGAGGTGGCCTCGATGGGGTCTTTGCACAGAGGAAGCCCTGAAGATGCACAATTCCTGCTGAGCACGTCCCTCCCCAGCCCGCTGACGTGGGGGTTCAGCTCCACTCCTCTGGACCCTCCACTCACCCCTCAGATAAAGGCGTCGCGCACAAACGCAGGGCAGAGTGGCCAGCCTGCTCTCGCCGATAGCATGGGCTTGTTCACAAGGACTTCCTCATGCAGACAACTAAACAACTGCCCCGTGATCTGACCCACAGAGTAACTCGGTGATTCCTGTCCCCACAGAAAACACCAGCAGTGTCTGGGGTAGCACAGGGCTGAGACGGTGGGAAGTCGGGTGGTGGAAGGAAAAGAGTTACAACAGGAACAGAGGAGAGGAGATGAGGATCTACCACACCAAAGTAGCAAAAAACAGTGCAAACCAGAGCTCACTCCCTTCCAGCATCCACCTGACCTGCACACGTCACCCACCTCTCGTCCTTCCAGTGTGACCTCTGCTACAGGCAGCGAGGAAACCACGGCATTAGCCGGTAACACCCATGGCACGGTGGACTTCCATCCCCAGAGGTGTTAACGGGCTGTCGTGTCCCTCGAAAACCCGACTTCTGACCTCGGCAGCGGGAGGGAGAGGAGAGGTAAGAGCTGGAATATTCTGCCTGGTCCTGGCAGAGCTGGTCAGGAAGCCGTTTCTGTGAGTTTACACAGCTTATACATTCTCCATGCAGTTCCTGGACGCCTTCCATCGCAGATGAGAGTTTTATGTCGAATTTTAAGTTTGACCACAAATATTTAAACTTCCTTGGACCACAAATGCTGTATCTTCTCTGTGGTTTAGTTGGCACCAAATGAGTATTTACAGATCCCTATATGTCTGTCTGTCATTTAAATATCTCACGGAGGTGCCAAAGGCTTCAAAAGTGGTGGGGCTCCTCAGGCAGAGCCCCTGATTCCCCCTCTCTGCCCTTCACTACTCGGCGCAGGAGAGGGAGAGGTGCTGGCCAAGCCCTCGCAGAGGGCACCGTCACTGCTGGTCTGAGCATTTCATGCTCGCACTCTATTAAGCTTGCTTTTCAGAGAATGTCATCTGAGATCCTGCCGTAACTTCCACAGCTTCTTGCCCTGGTGGATATTTGAACTAGGATGAAAGTCTTTGGAATTTTCTCCTCTTCTTTTAGGAATCTTGGGATTTCTGAGTTTTAATGAGAACCGCTAAAACGCCCTAAAGCAGCACAGCTCCCACCTGGCCGCTGCTTGCAGCTTCCCCACAGGCATTTTCACTTCCTCAAACGCAGGCAAATCTCAGAGGGTGACAATCCTGACCTGCTGAACTGGGATCCTGCTCTAGGGAAACTGGTTAGAGTGGTTAGTCTGAGCAGCAGAATGGGACTGAATTCAGCGCAGGCCCTTCAGCCAGGAAAACACAATCAAACAAACACGGTAAAAGGTCCTTCCTGAGCACCGTGCAACAAGAGAATTCGGCGCTGCCGTTGCCCAGACCCGGGTGGGGAGCAGAGAGCTGAGGGGCCCTGAGCTGGCACCCAGCCGGGTGGGTGAGTTGCGGGCAGCGGCAGCCCGAAATCTGAGTTAACGTGTGCACGGCGGCTCGACTCAGGTTGTGTGTGTTTCATTTCCTTCAGACTTCTTAGGCTAGGACACAAATTGGACGCTTGCCCCACCGATTTTAGGGGAACTTTAGAACACGTAGCGGTGCGGTAGATGCTGCTCCTGCAACGCTGCTTGTACCACCCCCAGGGATTCAAGTCGCCAGCTGATCATGGCAGCTCTTAGGGAGCTCTCCCGCATGTCCCACCATCCCTTGGGAGCCACACAGGAATTGCGTGCCCGGGGCGACGGCTCCAGCCACGGCTGCCCCACATCAGAGAAAACAGATACCTGAGTCAGAGCAACGCGATGAGAAACCTCTGCTCCGCAAACCAGAAGCCAGACTGAGATACGTCAGCACCAAGCTGCCCCACCACTGCTCTGGACGCCTTGCTGACCCCGGACGCTGCTGGGGAGCTCGGGGCACTCCAGCTCCCCTCAACTTTGGAAGCTGGAAGATAAGTGGCTTTGTTTCAAACTAACAAGCAGGCAAAGCCCACGTGAAAAGGCAGCTCGCAGGGCTGGACCTGGGGCTGCCGCATGGAGGGAGGAGTTCCTCCAACCGTCGGCTCCTCCACTGGGGCCCGCTGTGAAATTCCCTTGAAAACAGAGGGTGGGGATATGGAAGGCAACGTAATAACACCAGAAAAATGCCACCACAGCTCGGTAATCTGCGACACCACAGCCCCAGAGATATTAGCAGTATTGGCATTTCCACCCACCACAAGAACCGCACTGGCAGAGTGATCCCGGTAGCTCACGGCAGGGCGGGAAGCAGCTCACACCACTTCCAGCAGTCACTTTCAGGGAGGGACAAACACTGTATTTTGCTTTACAGTGAAATGCTGCCACTTAGGGGACTCCCAATGACGTTCTTGTGCCTGAGAGCCCATGTCCTCTTTGAGGAGGGCCTGCTCCGAGCGAGACACATTCCATTAGGCTACCAGAGAGGTAACTTTATGCACTGGACTCGAGCTCCAGCCCGTGCGGACCCTGCTTTGCCTCTACGGCGGCAGCAGCGAGTGAAGCTCTGCTACTTATACTCAATATTCAGCTCTTTTAGCAGATGATTAATGGTCTGCGTCTTGCAACCGCTCACTTCCAGCCGGGCTGCAAACACACCTAGAGAAGGGACAGGAAGGAGGAATTGGAACGGTGGCTCGTCAGGGAGAGGAAAACTATTCGCTGCGTCTTTGTTTTCTGCACAGCTCCTCCTCCCGGGAGCGGGATGCTGAGCGCAGAGCAGGGCCCCTGCCCCGAAACGGAGGAGCTGAACCAGAACAATAGGGTGGGGACTCTGGATGAGCCTCGACAAGTGGGGTGGGCTGGAGCTGGGGCACCGATCCATCCTTTTGACTTCATTCACACTTACAGATGCATTAGAGACATTTCCTGAAAGCACAGTAGGAAGAGAGGGGTATTCGCTCACTCCACCCTCCATCTAACACTGTCCTCGTGATCCAGCCGTGCACCGAGAGCCAATTTTGGCCTCTGGCAGAGCTGCAGGCCAGACATTACAAGCGCTGGTGCGAGCAGCGCAGGTCCCCACCCGATGAGCAGCACGCAGGCTTGGAGCAGAGAGGAAGGGGGCTGCAGCCAGCAAAGAAAATAATAATAAAAATAAAATAATGTAGAGAACCACAGAGAGTTTGAGCGTGTCCAAGGTGGCCCTGAAGTGGGCAAGGAGGTGTCAAGAGGAGGATCTAAGCACCTGGCTGCAGGAGAAGGAAAGGTTGCAGCCACTGGCCGATGCCACAGAAAACGAGACAGAGCTGCAGCGGGTCCGTGGTGACGGGACCTTCGCGGCTACCGCACGTCACCAATCGACCGACCACGCCACGACCCGCAATGTGGAGTCGAGGATTGAAAACAGCGCGGCGAGCCCTGCGCCTGACTCACCGCAGCCCGGCAGCCCGCGTGGCCCCGGCGCATCGTGATCCTGCATGTGGAGCCTGAAAAACAACTTTTTTTTTTTTTTTTTTCCTAAAACAAAAATAAAACCCAACAAACCAAAAAAACCCCACAGCCTCCCTCCTCCAAATCTGGAGTTACTCAGCCTGAGTCACAGCAAGGCTCTCCTGGCGCTGCCGGCAGAGCCCGCGCGTACCTGGAGCAGGCTGCGCAGGCTGTGCCGGTGGAACCCACAGCGCTCACCTGGAGCCGCACTCTCCTCTGAGCACCAGCGACACGGCCTTGCTGCAGCCAACCTAATTATTTCCAGCTTCAAACTTCAACCATTTTTGGTGAATCCTCGAATAAAAATAAAAAAAATAAATGGAGACTATAATTTTTTTTTTTTTTTTAAATGGGAAAACTATTTCTTTCATTCTCCCATAGCACGAATCCAGCAAACATGAAAAACATGAACTCAAATCAAAGCTCAGACATCACATCTGGGGAGAGACCAAGCATGGAAAATTTTAATCCAAAGGTTAATGTTTGGGAAGCTCCGAGTGTGTGAAAAGAGGGGTTAGATGGGTGCTGCTCCACGGCTCGAACAGTTGTTGCCGCCAAGTGGCGGCTTTCAAACGGTGCCTGCCTGCCCCAGCCCAGGCACTCGGGGTCAGAAGCTAAAATAGAAAACAACTGAAATCATTGGAAGCAAACAAACAGTCAGATCAGATGCTGGAAAAGCCAAGCGAGGAAGGAGCCAGCAGCACAAAACGCAGCTCGAGCCCTGTGACTGGAAACAGCCTCCTGACTGGCCCGGGGAGAATCGCACCAAACCAGATGGCAGCGGTGGCCCTCGCCACCCTCTGCTGCTCCCCTGAGCTCTCCCGCGCCGCCTCTGCAGCTTCACCATCACTTGACAGCCCCGTGCTGCTCCTGGCCCAACTGTCACCTCCGCCTCCTTCGCTCACTTCTCTGAAGGATCACGCTCCAGTGCTTATCACATTTTGGTTTTTTTCCACCCAGTAGCCTGAAGCTGCACCTTTCTCACCCAAAACAACTATAGACTCATTTTGATTGGAAAAGCCCTTTAAGATCCTGCAGTCCAACCATTCCCCCAGCACTGCCAGGGCACCACTAAACCCTGTCCCGCAGCACTTCATCTCCACAGCTTTGAAACCCCTCCAGGGATGGGGACTCCACCCCTGCCCGGGGCAGCCTGGGCCAGGGTTCACAACCGTTTTGAGGAAGGTATCTTTCCTAACATCCAACCTAAATCTCCTCTGGTGCAACTTTAGGCTGTTTCCTCAAAGTGATTTAAAAGTCATGGAGATGTGGTGCTGAGGGACATGGTTTAGTGGTGACCTGGCAATGCCGGATTAATGGTTGGACTTGATGATCTGAAAGGTCTCTTCCAACCAAAACAATTCTATGATTCTATGCCCCTGTTTTCCCCACATCCTGCCTTCAAAATGCCTCTGTCTTAATCTTCTGCATTAGATTATGCCCTTCCCAGACTGCTCATTCCAGACACTGGAAATCTCTCTCCCCAGCTATCACAGACCAGCATCCTAATTGGCTTTGTTAGGACGGGACCATACTTGTAAAATCGCCACGTCTGCTCGCGGGGCTGTCTCAGCAATAACAACGGTTAAAGAACTTGAGGAGCTAGAGCATCGAGTCCTCCCACACTTAACTAAACACAAGGAGAAGGGACCATATGTCTGCAGAGGCAGCCATGTCAGGTGGGCCAGAGCCCGGCTCCCTGGGGGTGGGAAGGGAAGGTCCAGGCACCCGCAGGCGTGAGAGCATCCGGCACAGCAGCGCTGCTCCCTGCGCCTGTTTACAGCATCCAGAGGGATGCCGGATGGGATGCTTCCTGGGATCAGCCAGAGCAGAGCTGCTCCCTAAGGTAGCAAAGATAGGCTTCAAAAGCCCACAAGCTGGGCTCTTTGGTTGGACATAGAGAGTTGGGCTCTCTAGGTTAGACATGAGGAAAAATTTCTTCCCCAAAAAGGTTGTCAAGGTCTAGCCCAGGCTGCCCAGGGCAGGGGTGGAGTCCCCATCCCTGGAGGGGTTTCAAAGCTGTGGAGATGTGGTGCTGAGGGACAGGGTTTAGTAATGCCCTGGCAGTGCTGAGGGAACACTTGGACTCAATGATCTTAAAGGTCTCTTTTAACCAAAATGATTCTCTGATTCTATGCCCATCCAGGGGTGCTCAGTAGGAGCAGAAAGTTGGAGTCAGGGGAAGGTTTGATTTTCAGTACATTGCTGAGGGATGTGACAGAAAACAACTGTGTCCTGCTACAGAGGGAGGAGAAGTGACATTTCCCAAATAGCTGGGATGTCATCCATTGCTCCTCCCATGATGGTGGTGCTGACCAGAGAAGCATGACCAAGGATGGTGGATGATGGGGTTCAGCTCCAAAGATGCTAATTTTGAATGAGCACAAGGCTGCTCAAGATGTCAGACACAACCAGGCTGCCGAGGGACACAGAGACTGGCCAGAGAAGGGGAGAGGGGGAATTGTCAGTTGTTAGCAGAGAACCTCTACAAAAAGATAGGAAATCCATAAAACAGCGCACAAAAATATAAATGGTCCTTTAAGACACCGTCGGATAACCCAGCTCCAGACCAGTTTTGTGTGTATAGTGCCTTGCTTGGCCGAGATAGGACCCCAAAATCCATGCACCTCTGATATAACTCCTTGACCACAGTCCTTTCTCTGCAAGAAGGAACCTAAATCTGCTCACGACTCACTGCAGAAGCACAGAGATAAAGACAAAAAGAAGAAAACAGAAGAGAGGGTGAGAGAAACACCAGGAATCTCTGTAGACAACGAAAGCTTCTCTAATCTTAACGCAGAAAAAAGGCTCTGCAAAGAAATCATGCAAAGCGTCTCTGTCCGGGCTGAGCAGGGGGCTGCAGGGGAAGAAGGGCCGACAGAAACGACGATGCCAAGGGAAGACCTCGCAGAGAAGTCAAAGAGAACTGGTGGCAGAGCTCACCTGCGAAGGCAGGGGAAGCGTGTGATAAGAAACACAAGCAGAAGGGGCTGGCAAAGCTGGGGCTCAGGCCCGAGCTCTCCTGGGGTTCGTGCTGATGGCAGCATGTCCCAGCACGCTCCGAGGAGTCCCAGCAAAGGACAGGCAGGCGCGCGCCAGCTGCCCATGGACCACAGCTCCTGCTCCGCGCTCTTCAGCCCTCCAGCCAAGGGGGAAAATGTAATCAGAGCAATTTCTATTAGCGAGAATATAAAGACTTGGAACCTCTGGGCTGTCTCTTGACAACTAATTAATTACCAGGTAGCATCCCCTTGAAGCTGCCAACACAGCAAGTGCAAGTTCCAGCATGATTTAGGGAGAGAGATGAACTTTACAATAAACTCTAGAATTTTACTTCATCTCCCGCCACCATCTGAGATCCTGGGGGAACAGGAAGGGGTGGCAAGAGGCAAACTCTGAAGCCATCTGGGATCATCATTAACTCATTCACTCGTGGCCTCTGAAACAAAACGCCGGCTGCGCTGCGAGCAGCAGCTTCGAGCCAGATGAGAGCTCCTTGGATTCTCAGTTTCTTAAATGCTCTCCTGCCAGTTTCTGCAATCGGGTGCCCAGCCCCTCACAGCCCCTCGCCTGTCCCCCAAGGCTTTGGCTGTCAGGGCCGCCACTCGCGGAAAGTACTTAAAGCAGAAATTATATTTCAAATGACTTTAGGTGATATATTCTTCACTAACAGCAACAAAAAGGAGCGAGTTGGGGTTGTTCAGCCTGGAGAAAAGGAGGCTCAGGAGAGACCTTCTTACTCTCAACTGCCTGAAAGGAGGTTGGAGCCAGGCGGGGTCGGTCTCTTTGCCCAAGGAACAAGCGACAGGACAAGAGGAAACAACCTCAAATTGCACCAGGGGAGGTTTAGGAAAAATTTCTTCCCCAAAAGAGCTGTCAAGGTCTGGCCCAAGCTGCCCAGGGCAGGGGTGGAGTCCCCATCCCTGGAGGGGTTTCGAAGCCGTGGAGATGTGGTGCTGAGGGACAGGGGTTAGTGGTGCCCTGGCAGGGATGGGGGAACAGTTGGACTTGATGATCTTAAAGGCTTATTCCAACCAAAACAATTCTACAATTCTATGATTCTAAGCGAAGAAGCATGTCAAGAAAGCAGAGAAAAGAGAAGGAAAAGGACAAGAAGAGATGAAGAGAGAGACAGCTGCTAACACAGCTTCTATGGGAAAACACAGAAAAAACCCCACAGTGGCATAAGGTGTTTTATCTTAACCCCAGGGACCAAGAGGTATGGGTTTGAGGTAATTCATCTGGCTAGTGAGGCTGTGCAGTGCCATGCCCAGCTGGTCCCTCAACTCTGACCACCTCCCACTTCTCGCTGTCCTCACCAGAGACCCCTTTCCAGTTGACTAGCTGCTGACTATTATGTGGCTGGCACATCGGGACAGTCACGGAGCTACACAGTGTGTCTCCACACAGCAACTACACCTTGCTGGAGGAAAGAAGTCTCCCCGCTTCAGGCAACCAAACACAGCTACCATAAGCCTCTCCTCACCTCTCTGAGCCTGGGACCAAAACCTCAGCCCAGTCCAGGATCATTCCCAGAAGGAGGACACAAAGGGGCAAAGGGTATCTGGGCTGCAGAGGTCACTGAGGACAGCAGCGGACACAGCTAACCACCGTGACGTGCCAAGCTTTGTCCGGACATCGCATAAAAAAAAAACCAACAAAAAAAAAAAAAGCAACATAAAGACAAACTACAGCTGAAGCTCAGGATGCGTGACCTGCTGGAAAGCACTGGGCTTGGGCAGCCAGGCCAGAAGATGATTAAATGTAAGCCCTGTGGCAGCAGGGAGACAACGCATGAAATATGAAGACATTTGGGGACATTTGGTCATCTCAACGTGAGATTTCTCAGGCTCTAGAGACACAGGTATTTGTGAGCTGCTGTTCAGCTTGGCAGACGTGAACTGACCTAGACAGCGTATCAGGTAGCATCTCAGAGGGCTGGTTTTGCCTGCACTCGGGGTAGTATGAGATTAACCAGCAGCATCCTCAGCAGCACACGGGGACAGTGCTATGTTTGAGGATTGCCTTGAGGAGACACTTTACATGTGACAACTCTCCCACCTCATCATTTGAGACAATGCTGAGAAACACCTTGTCTGGGTGGGCAGCTTTTGGGACCAGAAGCCTCCATCTCCCTGCTCCAGGCCATAGCTCTACTGGTGGCTGTGGGCTTCTTCATCAGACACCAGGACAGCCACAGGTCATCCTGCTCAGGTGCAAATGTTCTAGGCTAAGCCAAAACATTTCTTTTCTTTTTTAGACTTACTTGATGTAAGTCCAAAAACTGAGATGACATCAAAGAGCCCATTGAGTAGATCCCCTCCAGAAACACTGAGGGACTTTACCTCGTTAGTACAAACACAGTTCCCCTGAAGACTTCCTGGGAACAGCTGAAGCAGCATCGCACTTCAAAAACCAGCCTGCACATCACAGGGGTGGGGAGGAGCTCAGTTCTGGCCCAGGATTGTTTCAAAGCCCACGCAGGTTCACACACAAAAACTG
Organism: Baryphthengus martii; assembly: GCA_013396935.1. Lineage (NCBI taxonomy): Eukaryota > Metazoa > Chordata > Aves > Coraciiformes > Momotidae > Baryphthengus > Baryphthengus martii. The sequence goes on from VWZK01003222.1 coordinate 31,823, forward strand.
TCACAGCCCTGGGGGGAACAAAATCACCTTTGTCCCCAGGAGATGGGCTCTAAAGGCAATGGCAGGTCAGGAGCTGTCAAATGAAGCAGTCAAGGAGGGCATGCAGTTTTATTTAAAGGAAAGAAGGAAAAGAAGATTTAGATGATGGAGGGATTTATCCCTCCCGGAACTGGTCAGCGATTGCTTCCCATGAGCTACAAAGAAAGATGTCCCTTCAGGATTTCAACCTGTGCTGAAAGAGTCCATCTTCTTCTGAAGGATAGCAACTGTGTCTGCTGCAGTCCCCAGCTCGGGTCTGCCACTGACTGGGGTCTGCGGTCACTTCCAGAAGGACGGAGGAGACCTGCAGGAGCCCAGGCTCAGCCATGGCACAGAGTGACAATCAGGAGATATGCTGCTTCCTGGAAGAACTGGAACTGACGTGTAAATAATGAGAGAAAAATGTGGGGCGAGGGAGGGTTAAGGAGAGATTAGTCTGGGGCACACTCTGGGAGATACACAATGTTAAGTATGAGGGCAAAGGAAATGAAAACTGGAAACTCAAACAGAGTGAAGAATCCAATCCCAGCCTGGGCAGGAAGTTTACTCTCTGCTTCTAAATATACATGTTTTTAAATCAACAAGCTTTCTGGTTCCTCAGCTCTACTGTACAACTACACTGGAGAACTACTCAGATAAAGGCACTGCCAAGCTCTGCCTAGAGAAGTTGTCCACAAGTGACACGGTACGGGTGACAGAAATCCCTGCCATGCCCAGCAGGCAAGCGACAACAGGATGCTGAAGAAGCTCCAGGAGAGCAGGAGTCCCAGCTCCAAGCACCCTTGTTGCCCAGACCCTCACAGATGGACTCTCCTGTGGTCTCCACGGGCCATGCCTGTGGACCATGAGGAAGAAAGGACGCGATAACCCGTGAGCAAGAGCCAGATGAGGTGCCTCTTTCCTTCCTGCTCTCTGGCCACTGCGTTCATGCTCAGCAGTCGGATAGTCACATATTTTTTTAATTTGATATAATTATCTCCTAGAAATTACTGTACACAGCCTCTTGGGATCTAAAGCAATTAAGTGAAGATAAATTTCTTTCATGGAGCAAGCTGTCAAAGGATGAAGCAATTTCATTCCCCATTTGAAGTGGAAGCTTTGGGTCATGCATGGTTTATTTGAAACAATGCCATCACCTAAAGCTGCTGATCTTATCTGTCTCTCCATTTCAAACTGCTGAAGATGTGCAGCGTGGCACTGCCTGAAGTGATGACATCTGGCACCAGGCCAGCTACAGAAACAAGCTGCTCCTCCCCGAGTCTGAGTGCAAGAGGCCAAGCATTCCTATTAAAAAGGGGGAAACCGAGGTGAAATCTGGGAAGAGCTGAAAAGTGGGAATCCTGCCCAAGAGGAACAGGAGATCCACGAGCTACAGGAGGAGCAAGGTGGCTGCAGGAAGGGGCGGCACTGCCCAAGACAGGATGGGAGCATGCAGCACGTCTCTGATGGGTAGCAGTCTACCAGGCTTCCTCTTTGTCACCAGCCTGCCCTGAAGCCATCTAAACCAGGCTTTGAGGATTTCATCACTACAAGGAACAGCCCATGTGCTTCAGTCTGTATGAGGAAAGACACAGCAGGACAGAAATTACATCCCGTTAGCGCATACACGCTAAATCTCTCAGAAGTTCCAGTAAATTCTCTCCTGTCCTCACGTTTGACCATGCCAAGATGTTTCATTTTAGACAGAAAAAAACCAAACTGCATGTAAAACATAAAGTAACTCATTTAAATAACCCATCCTCCAAAGTGGTCATTTTTATCCTGAAAAAGAGGAGGATGGCCAGATACGCTGTGGAGCAAAGACTGGCCACGGTGAAAGCTCTGCTACCTCCACAGGCTAAGCAGTGAAGAAGCTCAGATGCTCCCAGGGGAGGAAGGCAGGCTCCATATCCCACAGGACGCTAGCATCAGCCAAGCCAAGCTTTGGATCCTTAGGCAACCTAAAGGTGCCACCCTGCCAGGTGAACTGCTTTCACCTAACTACTGGGAACAAAAGGGCAGAGAACATTTCTGTTTATCAACTGCTCCATCTACACACTTGGGATGATGGAATCACCCAACGCATCCATACAGATATTCGCTCCCGTTCCCACCTACCCAAATCCATCACCACAGCTCCTGTCCGGCCGAGAAAATCCAGCTCCCATGGCCCCAGCTGGCAAGAGCATCTCACTCATCAGCTTTCTGCAAAGCTCGGATCAGTGCCGATCAAATCTTTGTTCATTAGGACAGATGCTGAACTAATAAAAGTTGCTGGTACTTACTAGAGGGAGTTAACAATATAAACTGGCAACAGGTATAAGTTAAGAAGTATCTGGATGACTTAAGAGTACGAGTACTATCTTCAGAAGTGACTTCAGCACTAGAAGGACACAGCAAACTCCACCATCTTCTGTCCATAGACATAAATCTCTTTCCTTCAATAACACCGGATGCCATAAGAACATCACATCTTTTGTGGCCAAGAGGAACACGGAACCAAAACACGAATCTGTTCTCTTGTTCACAAACTGAACAGACCAGGCAGGCAGTAACTTCTCAGATCTCAGAAAACACATCTGTCTTCTTCATACTAAGAATCTGTGTATACCTATGCACCTACCTGTCCCAAGCCCAGTGAAATTTTGCAAAGTTTTGGTTGCCCAGAGAGGTGGTTGATGCTCCATCCCTGGCACCATTCCAGGTCAGGTTGGTCAGGGCTCTGAGCAACCTGCTCTAGTTGCCGATGTCCCTGCTCCCTGCAGGGGGGTTGCATGAGATGGCCTTTAAAGGTCCCTTCCCATCCAAACCATCCTAAGAAAATGACTATAAAAAAATACTATTACTGTCACTATTCATAATATATAAACTTAGAGACAAGTATTTGTTACACATGGTGGAGAAAACGCTTTCTGTAAAATGCTGGTATGCAAAATGTTACGGCAAATATTATTAACTTAAATAAAATATGGGGTTTACATTATGTTTAAGGAAATACATGCAAATACGTTACAGAGAAAAATTTGATTAAATTATCTGGATTAAACGTGCAGCATGTTTAAGATCCCACCACAAATCCAGTCAGACCAGCAGCAGTAACGTTGCTCACGTGAGGCCTACATTTGGGAAGAATTTTAACGCTTCCCAGTGAACCTTCACTTAGTACCCCTTCGTCTTCCAAAGGGACACGGGTGGCCTGGGGCTGAGGCACTGGCCTCAAATCCTGGGTATCAGGGGTTTGTTCTCATCCTGAAGCTAAGGTTTCCTGTGGGACCCGGGTCTGTCCCTCAGCCTCGCGTACCTCTGTTGCCAATCCCTAACGAGGAAATTGCTTTTCCTTCTGTCACAACGTGTTGTGGAGCTACGTTCATTAATGCCTGGGAAGTGCTTAGACTTCAACGATAGTGAGAAAAGAAAACAATAAATAAGATCACAGCGGTGTCTTCTCTTTCTGATTTGGGACGTGACAGCACGAGGACACTAAGGGTTACAGCTCCAGCTCCAGCCTGCCGCGGGAGCCGGGCTCTTCATCCTTGCCCAGACTCAGTCCAGCGCTGGCAGACGGATTTGGCATCCACAAAAATAACGTGAGGTCCAGCTGGGAGCAGAAACGTGGGGAGCAGACTCCAAACTCAATGACAGAGGTCACCTTCCGTCTCCCATAGAGACAGAGTAGATCCCCATCTGTTATTTGGGCTGACCACTCCCTGCATTCCACCCCGTCCACTGCTCTGGCCAGCTTCCCAGGACGTGGATCTTTCTTATTCAGGATAACAATGAGGAGTTATTAATTGGGTCTTTTTTCGGGTTTCCTGAGGTCCTTCCAATAGCTGTGTTGGTGGATACCACAGCCGCCGTCATCTTCAGCAGGCATGTTTTAAGCATTTCACTTGGTCAAAGACAGAATAGTGCCATGGACAGGGTCACTCCAGAAGCTAAGCCACAGGCAGAGACAAAGAGCCAGGTCAAGGACTGAGTTTAGTACCAAAGTGCAGAATCTGAGTGCTGGAGGCATATCCTGCTGGCAAAGCATGGGGCAAAGAAGCAACCCTGAGTCCAAGGGACCCCCTGCACGATCGGAAGCACCACATTAACTCCTGAGCACCCCAAAGACTGTCCGAGGCGAGGCCACACTTCATGGCCAGGGACTGGCTAGACCAACCAGCGCAGCCTTTCCATTTCCTCAGAGTTTCTCTGGGTAGCAATAAGAGATGGCTCATTGGGAGAGGATCCAGCATTAATGGTGTTTTAATGAGGCCTTTCAATACACTTACAGACTAAGCAGCAAATTCCATGAGGTCTGGACTCTAATATGTCATGGTGAATACCTCTTTTATAGCCAGAGCGGTGCGCTACCTGGGCCTGATGTCCTGCCAAGATGTGGCAGGTTCTGTGCCATTAAGGTGCTGGAGCGGCAGAAACGAGGCCATTACCTGCTGAAAACCCTCCAGGGAAATGACGGCTGCACGCAGCGCACGCACACCAAGGAGGTGCTGCACGGGAGACTTCATGGTTGGACTCTCCTTTCCTAGGTCACTCCACTGATGCTGACTCCCAAGAACACGCGGGGTCAGCAAATTTCATGAATAGGACATTTCCCTTTTCCAAGAGTCTGTGCCCAAGCTCTGGAAGCAGCTTTTAGGACAAAAGGACCGAATGCAAATAAGTTTTGCATCTCATTACATAAAGCTGGCCTGACAACGACAGAAGCGAGGACGTTCGACAACGCGAGTCATCTGATCCACGCAAAAAGATCCAACGCTGCCTGAAACCGGGCGTGGGACAAGGCTGATTTCTCCTGTCAATCTCTGCCTTGAGCTGATGATCACATCACACTCCCAGAAAACACTTTCAAAGAGCCTTTTGCTGACACCAGAGCCAAACTGTGCAGCGCTGGCAGAAGAACTGCACACGTGCTGGCACACGTGCTGCACGGCTCACACCCTGACTCACTTGGAGCCGACGCAGTGGCTGAAGTGCCCTGTCTAAGATGAGGCTGGAAGAGAGGCAGAGGTGGATCCAAGGCTGAAAGAAGGCAGGGGAGGAATTGCTTGAGCAAATTCCCCACGGCTTCCCCAATGCACTGGGGTATTGCTCATTGCCTCCGCATGCCAGGAAAGAAGCGTCTCAGGGGCAGGGCTGGTTGTTTCCACCAATTTTTGGTTCTTCCCTCCCTGCTTCCCCCCTCAAGGGATGGGGCTGCCTGGAAGGCAGCACCTCGTACTTCCCTGCAAGCAGCGTCCAGACCACAAAGCCACTCTCACGCTCACTAAGAGGCGCATTAAGAGAACACGTGTAACTGGATCTTAACACGTTGGCAGGTGGTTCCTCACCTCGTAGTGAGACTGCAGTTCTCACACACCAGCTCTCGGCTCTGCAGAGGGGTGTGCAGGACTGGAGGTACTGTTAGACCTGCTCCTCCTCACCATCGTGCCTGCCTGGCCAGGGCTACGGGATATGTTAATGCTTGGCTGGGGCGAAGTAGCCACACAGCTTTGAACTCCCGCTGCCCTCAACATCGCTTCTGCAGCTCGGTGCCACGGCTGAGCGTCGTCAGGCAAGCAGTTGTCCTCAGCCCGAGCGCTCTGCGCGGCTGGGACGAGAGGATGTGAAAAGCTAGTATGCCCCAGAGACTGCAGTGCACAGGATATGGACTGGATTAAAATCTGGTCAACAGAGGTCTTAAAATGTCAGCGTAAACAGGAGGGCAGTCCTGGCGGGGCCGCGGGGAAGCTTGCTTGGGCTTATGCTGCTTAACAATGGGTTCAGTGACCTGGACAAAGAAAACCTTTACTGATAAAGCCAGCAGATTAGACACCGTCTCCTACCCTCCCAATCTTTGAAGAGAGCAACTCGCCAACAGACAAAAAACTCAAAACTGCTCAGTCGCCTACTCATGAGCCAACACCACGCTGGCTAATACAGCTAAATGTACAGCCGTGCCCCTGGGAGCAAAGGATGCAGGAGACTGGAAGCATCTGGTGGGTATGGAAGAGAGCACAGTGGTCACCTCCTCCTCACATAACAACACCTTGAGCCTGGACAGTCACAGAGCACAAGCACCACGAGAATGGCTCAGGGCATCTAAACCGTGCCCCAGAAACGGTCACGTGTCTCACATCACCTATTTGGCTTCTCAAAAGAGGATGGGGGTCTTAGGACACACTTACATATCAGGGTCAGAGCAGCAACAGAGGGCTTCCCAACCTACACCAAAATTCAACCAGTGGAAATTGAAACAAGACAAATTTAGACGGGAAATAATGCGCATTTTTAACAGTGACTGAAATTGGCCCCTGCAACAATTTGCTAAAGATCCCGATGGGTTTTCAGCCTTTCAAAATCAAGGCTCGGTGCTTTCTACAAGACTTACTCTTGTTCTCTTGGAAATTTCTCTGTGGTTTCCTGAGGGAGAAGAGACCAGAGATGACCACAGCTCCTCTCGTCTTGCCAGCATCTGGGGCTCTCCTGGGGCTGGATTCCCCACTTCCAGGACTGACACACACCACTATGGGCTCCTCTTTGAAGAGCAGGTTTCTGACCTGTACATTCTTCCCAGAAGCTCCTCGATGTTCAAAGCACCTTGCTGACAGACAGGCAGGTGTGCCTGTGACAGTGGCCACCTCCCCAAACTCGGCCCGGGGAGGAGAAGGGGGAGAGCGGCCCCCCAAACAGAGCCCTCGGCAAGGCACGGGGGAGGACTCCGAGCCCAGCTGTGACATTTCCTTTCACCTCTACCTGTACAGCTGTTTCCTACAGGGCTGCAGCCTCAAGTGAGATGTGTGAGGCTTCTGTAGGTGCTTGGGAACAAGATGGAACAGAAACGCTTCACACCTGGCCCCAAAATTACAGCACGCTGGAAAGTGGCCAACATAAACTGGCAGAGTACCAGTTGCAATGGACATCAATTAAGAAGCCTGTCATCCTCAGACTGCAGGGTTTTCTTTTTGCAATCTGCATCGCTCCTTAAGCCTTCAGCAGCACCAGCGCTGGAGTTTTCCAGATGGGATCATTTCCCTCAGATTCCACTCGCTAGATTTATTGCAGTATTTTTTTTTTTGTTTCTTTTTTTTTTTTTTTATACCCCCCCC
>VWZK01003222.1:38936-111815 GCA_013396935.1 Baryphthengus martii
CCTCACATTCCCCTCGTTATATTTTTTTGTTTTTTTTTTTTTTTTTTTCTTTTTTTTTTTTTTAAACCCCCCCCCCCTCCCCTTTAAGAGCCTGAACTATTATTCCACACCGCGGATTTCTCCAGGGCTGTATTCAGTGTCCTCGTGCAGCGCTAGTGTTTGTTTGCCACGAGTTCCCTTCACCTTCAGCTGGAGAAACACAGTTTTAAGAATATGTTCAAAATCCTCTTCACTTAAAAGCTGATTAAAAACCAAGACCAAATGATAAACAAGCAGAATACCTCCCTGGAAGACGCCCTGCACGGCCCTAGGAGATGCAGCAGCAGTCACCAGCACAGCACTCACACCCGTTTCTATGGAGGTACCTTTAAACCAGCACAACAGACACCACCGTACCCTTCTTTGCCACCCAGACCCGGGGACGCGGACTCGGTTTGACACTTCTCACTGTGCCAATGACACCTGGGAAGGGCAGAGAGAGGCTCCCATAGTGTCCAGTGGTCCCTGGCACTTGCAGTTTGAGGAAATGCCAAGGATGGACGAGGAGTTCAAAGCAGGTGAGATACTCCACACGCTACCTTCACGGTGGCATAAAATCCAGCCTCTCCTCCATCACCCAATGACATCATCTTCCAACATGGCCCATAATTTAGCTTAATTGCCTTTTACAATCCAAAGGCACCACATGAAAGGGAAGGTCAAGGCGGGGATGGAGTTCAGATACTGGTCAGAAAATGTAAACATCTCTAACTCTGCCGCCGCGGGGCTGCCATCTCCTGCCAAGTCCCTGCTCCGAGCAGGGCTGCCTGTGGCAGGGATCTTTCACTGCTTGTTTGGAAACCGAGGCAGGCAGGAATGGAAGGAGTTTTTTCAAGGATGACTCCTCCCTGGACTCTCCTACTCGGGGCTCCGATTTCTGCTCACAGTTTCCCTTTTCCTCTCTGGACCAAACTCCAAGCTGGAAGCTCTCACTCTCCTGGGCTGAGTGCGTTTGCCTGCCAGCTGGAGGGAGATGCTCCAAGGCTATGGAATGGGAATATGGAAAGGATGCTGAGAAAACAGCTACATTTACTCACTGGGGTTTTCTCTCTGCTTACAAAGAGTTTGTGCTCTCAAAGTTCTGATCTCGCTACCCTTCCTCTGATGCCTTGCAAGTCCTCCTAAAATCACTGTAGTGTGGCCACTCTCACATGGACTTCATCCCTGACACCCCAGGAGTCATTAGGTCTTGGAAAGGACAAAACCTCTGGCGTTTGGAGGCACGACAGAGCCCAGTCACTCCAGCAGCTACTCCTCCTGGGCTTGTAAACCTAGGGCTCCCTTTCCAAGAAGCATCAGATAAGACTACGCATTGCCAAGAGATATCTGCAAGTCTTGAGAAGGATGAAATACCAGAAATAAGTGAAGTGAATAACAAGACAGGACTAATTTTAGCTCAAGCCTAAATAATAATTAGCTCCTAAGCAGCTAACTCAAAGACTCAAGCTCTGCAAATCTAGAGCGCGGTGGAGCAACTACAGAGAGGGTCAAATGTGGACTGTCCGCCTGAGCTGGACAACACAGAGGAAAGAAGTTTGTGTATTCTAAGGAGAACAAAGCTTGGGTTTTAGGCTATCTGCACTGACAGGTGAGTAGTGCAAACAACAGGAAGCACGTACTTGTGAAACGAGAACGGCACCAAGTGCAGGAGGCTAACTGGCCACCCTGGAGCTGGAGGAGTCACACAGGACTCAGTTTGTAGTTCTGGGGCAGTAAAACATCGCTCGTTATTTCTCAGAGCCTTGCACTTTCAGGCTTTCATTTGCCTGGTGAGGTGAGACAGGGTTGAGACTTGCTGAGCAGGGAGTATCTGAGACAGGCCACTCCGCACATGAGCATCCACATGAGGGGCAAGGAGGGGAAAGCGCCTTTCTGTTTGAGAGGAGGGAACCACAGTGACTAGCCCTATAAGCATATGTATTAATCATGCACCGTCTGGTTTTAATCCACACACTGCTGATCCTGCGTCTCACTGTATTGTTATCAGGGGAAGGAGTATTTCTCCTCAATCTTATTCACCAGCCAAAAGCCTGAAAATGCAAAAAACACATTTGTGAAGTGCCTTCCCAAGGACCCTGGGCCCCGGACCTGGTGAGCTGGGGCTGCTGCCTTTTTATTGGCATTTAAAAACCTTTTATTAACGTGTGTCAGGGCTGGGGGAGGAGAGAGAGAGGCTCAGGTTTCAGGACCCCCCATGCAGAGAGGTTTATTGTGGGAAGGGACATTAACACTTTCTCCTCCACATCTCCCTGGCTGGGGCATGTGGCAGGCACAGGCTTGGGTGATGCACATGTTGGGCCCATGCAGAGCTTGCAGGGACGTGGGCAACCAGTGATGCCATGTTCCTGCACAGAGCAGAAGGTTCCCCCTGCTCTGCTCCGTGCTGAGCTATCTCCGGCTCTCTTCCAGCCTTGCCACCCACTCCATGGGGCGACGGCAGAGCAGGATGCTCCTGAGACAATGGGATTCAGTGAGAGCTGAGGAAACCAGAATATTCCCCAGGCTCCCAGGGCTGCACGAGAACAGACCCACAGACAGCTCAGAGGCACCATCACAAGGACTTAACCTCAACACAACCCGAGCATTTTCCATTACAGATCCCTCACAGCAGCACCAACACATCACCTGATGAACCCACAGTTGCTTCTTTCCCTCTTCCTAAACCTTAACTCGTCCACGCTGCTGATCCCTGCTCTTGTCTTGGGTACACCGTGGGGTGAGCGAGGTCCTGGCAGCATCTCCTTCGGCTGCAAACGCTGCAGACACAGTCTGACAGCTCAGGCACCAGGCTGCATAGTTTGCTGTTGACTGGCACGTTCGATGGTGTTCCATCACATAAGCTGCAATGGATATCTGCCCAACATACGCCCAGGAAAACATCACCAAGTTATGCTCACCCTGGAGCCAGCTTTTTGTTGGTTACAGCTTCAGTGACAGTGCAAGAGACGATGGGAAGCTCTCAGTGTCACACTGGCTCCAGCAGGAATTTGAATGCACAGCTTCATGGCAACGAACCGAGTCAGAACGTTTTCACTCAAAATAAGAGCCAGGCCAAAAGCTCAAAAACTTTCTGAGAAACTCTAGCTGAATCTTGCACTCCATCTGCTAAATGGGATGTGGAGAACAAAAAGAAGTGGGAAGCGCAGTGTTTTTCCTATATAGCTTACAAAACAACCATCTCCTGGTGGAGGCAACAACCTAACACCATTTGAAGCCAAATACTTTCCAGTCTTGCCTTTCAACAGGTTCCTTTCCTCTGTTTTACAAATTCATTAAAAACCTGTGGTGTAAAAAGCATGGGGTAAGGATTTGGAGGATCCACAAGTAAGGTGAGATATTATACTTTCAGGAAAAAGCCAACTGCCTTTTCCTAGCCATGCAAAATCATTACGGGAAAGACAGTTCTAGCTGTGCATTTCTCACCTGCTCGCAGCTCAGTCAATCGGCAACCAACAAGGAGCACGTAAACAGCAAAATTCCTGCAAGGTGGCTGGATGTGGTACATGCCAGACAGAGCTGCTCTGCTGCAGGGCCTGCTGCCACCGCCTGACTGAGCCTCAGGGGTACAGATCCCCTCGTGCCACCATACTCAGCACGGACACAACACCCTTCTGCTGCAAACTGCCCAGAGATGCAGCCATCGGCCAAGGAGTTGGAGTCACCTGGGCTCTGCAGGCTCAAAGGAGGGCAGGGAGCAGATGGTGGGCTAGGGATAGCACACAAGGATCCTCCAGTTAGGTTGGACTGGGGGCTTCTTTGCAGGAAATTGCTTTTTTGTATTGTGCTCACAGTAATATGAGTGCCTCTCAGTCTTACCTTCCCAGCTTGGTCTGCACTGCCTTCTGCAACACCCTGCTCCTGGAGAGTCAAACAATTCACCTCATTAATAGTGCAGAAGGAGAGGATTTGTGGAACGAGGCAGTCATTTCACTGTGATGACGCCGCTGCCACTCCAGTCCCTTTCTACGGCATTACTGAATCGCAGAAAATGGGCTAGGAGCATCCAAAGAGGTCACTCTGCCTCCTCTTCCAAGGTGATCACCTCTACCCAAGCTGTACCTGAGTGAGCCACCCAGCCTGCTTTTAAAAATCTCCAAGGCTGAAGAGATTCTACAGAATTGCTAAGGAGGCTGCTTTCAAGTGCTTAACTACTCAAAGGTATGAAACCTTTCCTCAAGTCCAGTCTCAATCTATTTTGCTGCAATTTATGTCCATTCCTTCCTGTGCTTTTCAGCATGGAGCTGGAGGACAGCTTGTTCCCCTGCTCTCTGCGACAGCTTACTGCATTTTCCCCGAATCTCCTCTAGACTAAAAAGCCCCATCACTTCCAGTCCCTTCTTAGAAGTCAGGCTTTTGAGATCTCTGCTCTGTCTCACTGACCTCCCCATAATCCTCTTGGGGGTCCTCTACAAATTGAATATGCACACTTGCTGTTTCACCAGTCTGACCATTAATGAAAACACTGGTCAGTGCTGGATTGAGAACAGACCTTGCAGAACCCGTTGCTTCTGCCTAACGTGTCCCAGGCAGTGCTGGTGCCAGTGGGTTCCTCTGTCTACCACCATGTGACAGGCTTGATGCAAAAGGCAGAGACCAGAAGATGGAACGACACAACTGGCACACAACGGGGGCTCGGACCTGCACAGACAGTCTGCTGGGTGGGATCACGCTTCCAAAATCAGCTACTTTCAAACCAAACAAGACCCACAGAGGCAAGAGGGGGAAAAAAAAAAAAAAGGGGGGAAAAAGAAAGACAGGAGGAACAGCTCCTTCTCTCTGGGATCTGTGTTGCCTTTCCAGCAGAGCTGAGCTGGTACCACCATACCTGATAATCCCAGACGCTTGAGTGGCTGTTGCTGAGCTGTGAAGGCTCCCATCAGTGGGGCTGTTCAGTTTCTTTATAAAATCATCAGAACCAAACAGAGCCAGGACAGTGAGAAAACTCAGCTCGGAAGCTCGGGTGTAGCTATAAGACAAAATTGTCTCCTCTTTTCCAGACGAGTGCAAGTGCCCAGCAGGGCAGGTAGATGGCACTCCGAATAAACCGCTGTGTGTTTAGAAGAGGCAGAGCTCAGGGAATACCGACTCCCCACAACTCATGGGACATCAGATCAAGCTGCTCAGCCATCTCACCTGCCTGCTGGGGGCTCTGGTTTGTGGCTGCTGGTCCCTGTGTAGACAGTGGGGCACTGAGATGGTCCCCAGCACAATCCCAGTGAGGCTGCAACACACATTGGGCAAAGAGGCAGCAATGGCAACAGTATGTTTGTTTTTTCAAAAAACAGAGCCTTGAAAATCCATTTTTCCACAGTGACTTCCTATTCTAAGGTGCTTTCCCGAACTGGGAGAGCTCTCAGTTTTACTGGCTCCCTGTGCTCCTCTGCCACAAGCAGTGCTGTGAGCACGGGCCGGGCAGACAGAGAAGCGAAACAGAAATATGCACTTCTTGGGTCTCTCTGTGACAAAGGCCCTAAATCTCTCACCGTCATTTCAGGAAAAAGTCAAGAAGAAGTGGCACACGGGAAGGCACATTGCCACTACCACATCGAGACTCTCCACAGAAACCAGCCCCTGCATCTCCACTTCTCCTCTCGTAGCACCAACCGCTCAGGGAGGGAAACGCCGCAGCTTCCCAGATGAGCAGTGTTTCTGGTGCTACGATTCTGCCTCCAAGCAGGAAGCTGTTGAGAGCCACTCTCATCCTGCCGTGTGCCTCCACGGGTGTGCAAAACAAATGCCATTGTGCCTCTTCCATCCCCCATCAGGTTCAGACACGTTATCCAAGCGCAGCCCCCAGGTCCCTTCTGGCCAGGTGGTGGCAGAGAGCAGACCCAAAACCCCACAGCAACAAGGGAACTGATTTCATTATTCTAAAAACAAACAGCCAAAGGAAAGTTCAGGCTAGAATGGGCTCCTAGAGCAAAGAAAGGAAAATAGAGAGCGGGCAGTGGGGAACGCTTCATATTCCTAAAAGCCTTTTGTACGTTAACACATGGTGTCTGCTTCTCTCTAGTCACCTATTTATCACTCTCCTCTTTAGAGAGGGAAAAAAGTCCTGGCTGCCTTCCTAAGGCAGAGTTTTGTGGCCGGGGGGAGGGGGAGGGTGCTTTAAGCATGATGCAAACCATTTGGAGTGCACTGAGAGCACTGCCAACACAAGCTGCACTATTTAAACAAGTGAGGAAATGATCGTATATACAACATGCCAGCGAGCACACACACACCAGAGGAAGTCGAGAGGGGTTTTCATGACACAGAGCTGGATGTCAGCGGCTGAAAGGTCGATATTTTCCCTTAACACCCTTCTCAATGACTTAATCGTGTTCCGTTTGCACAGAAAACTTCCCAAGAATAAAAGTCTGGAGGAATCGAGGGGGGATGTTTGGCCTACTGCTGACCTTGTCCGAGGTCCTCTCCACGTAGCAGGGCTCCTGGGGGGCGACCAGCAGGGGAACGAAGCCCGAGAGCAGCCGATCCTCTTCCAGGCTAAGCAGGGCAAGGTCGTCATCTGGGTCCTTGTACAAGGGCACCTCCGACTGATTCACTGTGGTCAGTATGTTACAGAAGTCAGCCAGCGTCGCCCACACATCTACTGAGACCCTGGGAGAACGAGGAGAGACGTGAGCAATTCGGGGCTGGAATGCGTTGGGAGTTGCCTGCAATGCTGCAGCGAATACCAGAGAGGTGAGGCGAGGCGAGGCAAGCCACCGCTAACCTACCCCACCGGGAGGGCTCCGGTCGCAGCTGCGCTGGCACCGAACCCAGCAGGGCTTGGAACCCTCGCCCGCCAGCGCTGACATAGACCACCCCAGCCCCCTGGACCGGGACGGCTCCCGGGATCTCGCCCTTTCCCGCTGCTCTGCCCATGCCTGAGCTGGCACAAGCGCGGGAAGCAGCTTCCCCAGGGAGCACCGGCAGGAACCCGGCTCCTTCCAGATGGGAGAAACGATGCTTGTTACTCAATTTTAAAGCCTGTTGGGAGGATGGACCGAACACCCGCGCTGCTCTCAGGGTAAAAGAGGCACCTGGGGGGCTCCAGCACAGCGCAGGGCACCTCTCTCCTCCTGCTGCAACCATGTGCTGCAGCCATGGTCTAAAGCACGGAGATTTTTTCACTTAAACCCCAGCCACAGGGGGTTAAGCTATGTTTTGCTTCTGGCCACAGCTTCAATGGTCAGCGAGTGACCTGCAAAGCCGCCTCTGCAGCATCTCACCTTCCCAGAGCGGCCACGACGTGAGGGGTGCTGGGTGCGAACACAAGCCCACCGGCAGCCCTGGACCACTCTCTGCGCATCCCCATCACACCTCCCCATTGCTGAGCACCTCCTCAGGGAGGATCCAGCACCCTAGAGAGGGCAGGAGTCGGGGAAGCAGGCGACAAGCACTGGGGTACTGCAGCCAACCAGGCTGCCTCATGCTGCATTTCTTCCTCCTGTTTCTAAAAGCACTCAGACAGGATGGTTTTTAGTGCATAAACTGGGACGAAAGCAGAGAATAGGGGAACGCGGGGCTGATCTGCTTCTGGTGGCAGTCAGGAGGGTTTCTCCTCCACCCCACACCTCTGGGGCACTAAAAAACACAAGGAAGGCAGCATCACCAGGGGTGCAGCAGTGACCGGTGCGGCCCGAAGCAGCCCAGGGCTGGAGAGAGGCCCCCTGCTCTTTGAACTGCTCCAGGTGGACAGAGTCTGCACTCGGTTATTTACGGGAATCAATGTACCAGCAAAGCACACTGAAATGAAACATCTTGTTTTCAAGAGCGTCCTGGGAGCCAGGCAGAATGAGGAGCCATTAATCAAAGCCCGGCACGTAATCAGCACACATGTACCGCAGAGTCGCCCACGTCCCTGAGCCAGCCCCAGCCCGCGCGCTGCAGAGGAGAATAGGTCCTTCAAAGCCCTCTGGGCACCCACACCAGGAGCTGGGTTCATTCACAAAGCTCCATCACTTGGCTCAGCCAGGTCTGGCTGTCAGAAATGTTTAAATATGGAAAAAAATAAACAGTTGCAACACGTTTTGCGGAGGGATCTGTCCGAGGCCCTTTGTGATGTAATGGGAAACGCTGCGTTTGTGCTACCAGCTGGAAAATAAACAGAGCTGCGAGGGTTAAAAGGAACTGAACTTTCCACGACCCCTATCTGCAAAAGAAGAAAATAATAAGAGGAATGATCCACTGCCCCACAGCCCTGATAGTTTATCCTCCGGCCCAGGCTGCAGAGACAAGAACCGGATGTGATAGGGCTGCTCTGGGCCACCTCCAAGGCGAGCTCTGCCCATGGGAGATGCGCGGGGCTTGGGAGGCTCAGCCCTCCCCCAGTGCCCTGCTGGCAACTGGGCTCAGCTCCCTGAGTTCGGTCACATAGCACTGGTGGGGCCCCACCAGCGACGAGCGCTCGGCTTGGATGAAGGAGGTGCAGAGGCTGCAGCATCAGCGGGGAGAGGAACAGGAGAAAGAATCATAGAAAGGAATGGAATCATAGAAGGGTTTGGATAGAAAGGATCTTTAAAGCTCATCTAGTCCAAATTCTCTGCAGGGAGCAGGGACATCTGCAACTAGAGCAGGTTGCCCAGAGCCCCAGCCAAGCTCACGTGGAATGGTTCCAGGGATGGGGCACTGACCACCTCTCCGAGCAACCTGAGCCAGGGTTTCATTGTCCTCAGCATAAAAAATTTCTTCCTTCTCTCTGGTCAGAATCTCTCTCTTTTGGTTTAAAATCATCGCCCCTTGTCCTTTCCCAACAGGCCCTGATAAAAAGACTACTCATAGGCTCCCTTTAAGTACCAAAAGGCCACAAGAAAGTCTCCCCAGAGTCTTCTTTCCTCCAGCCTGAACTGTCAGCCTTCCTTCACAGCAGAGGAGTTCTAGCTCTGAGCTGAAACCTGCAATCACCAGGGAACAAGTGCACGAGGTGTTGGGGACAGGCAGCAACGCAGATGATGTTCCCAAGGGGCTGAGACAGCCAGGTGTCTGCAGCCAGGGTTGGGGAGAAGGGAGACACACACACACACACCGTAGAGACCTCGCCTGAAATCCTCAAGAAACAGAGCTGTAGGCAGGGGATGGAAATGACCAGTGAGAGGGAGGCAGTAGTGGGATGCTGGGCAGGACTGAGATCCACAGTGAGGCAGAGGTGGTAATGCGGAGAAGGAGAAGTGCAGACGAAGTACAAGGAGCCACCTCCCTCCATGGAACTTGGCACCCAAAGCCAGAAAAATGCCTCGTGATCAGTCCCCGAGCCAATGCTGCCAACACCCTTGCAGCCACCCAGCCCAGCCCACCTCTCGTCTCCACCCTTGGCTGCCTGTCTCCAGCCCCTCCAGCAGCACTGCCGGGCAGGGTAGCCCCTCATCATCCCTTGAGCACAAAAACGAGTCCCTGTCACGTTATCACCTCCATCCCCAGCTCCCTACAGCTTCACAGCACCTTGCCACATCTGTCACCCACACTGGCTGCATCAGGTCTGCACCCTGGGCTCCCTTCAGTCAAATCACAGGCGGTGTTGGCTTCCCTGGTAGCAAGATCTCACTGCAACACAACCCCGAGCAGCTCAGCGGCAGCGGCCGGCAGCAGGGCAGCATCCTCTCACAGGCAGCACCCTGCGGAGCCTTCAAAAAGCCAAAAAAGGTGTTGGTGTTTCTGCTCTGGTGTTCTCCTGCAACACAGAGGGAGCACTGCAGAGAGCGAGTCTGGCAACTTTCTGCCTTCCCCCCAGGTGTGGCTCCTCCTCAGCAGCGCATCTCCCAGCGCTGGCACCACCAGGATCATTCACTGGCTGCTAGCCACCAGGAAAGCCAGTAAGGCCTAACAGCTCACGCTGACACCGCACGGCTCCATGGATCTCCTGCTGGGAAGGCTCACTCACCCTAGAAAGTCACACAACACTCGGGAGCCCTGTCAGGCACCTTCTCCCCCATCGACCTTTCCCAAGATGTCACCACAACCTCCTCCAGGTGTTCCCGGCTTACGTCACCCAATGGCGCCGTGGTGCCGGAGACTCTCGGCAAAGCTGAGGCTGCTGGCCCAGGTGCTTGGGAGCGCGGCGTGCGCACAAGTGCCACGGCTTTGGCATCCCCTGCGGAGAGGGGGCCTGAATTGCAGACCCTGAGCCCAGGCACGCAGCTCCCAGGTACAGGGATGAGGCTCCCAGAGCTTTTAACCGAGGAAGCGAGAAGAGGGTTAGCGTGAGGTCTTTCCTCAGAACCGGGGTTCATTCGCTTCCCCACAGACACATTTGCATTTGCTTATTCCACTAGGACAGGAAAAAAAAATAAGAGTTAATTTCTTTTTTATTGCCTCAGGATTCCAGGTTTAATGTAGCTGTCAGTGCGAGCGCAGCCCAGCTGCACGCCGACAGGACGCAGCCCGGCCAGGCGACGACGGCGAGAGCGCCCATCGCGCAAGCATCCCCAGCGAGGCCGGGTCCGCGGGGGGACGGCTCACGACAAAGACGGATGCCCACGATGGGCACGCGTCGCCAGAAGGCAAGCACCAAAAGGTGGGGAGAGCAAAGTGTGCCGGGGCGAGAGTGACTCTCGCCGAATCCCCGCCGGCAACGGTGCTCCGGCGTAAGCCACCATCTTCAGCGGGGCCGCAGGCTGCCTGGTGATTAATATCAAGCACAATGACCCCATGTTACAAGCCTGCGGGGGCCTGTGGAGGTGGCCATTTCCTGTGTAATACCAGCTTGTTTAAACACTAACATTCAAACTCCACAGCTGCAGAACAAACCCGGAAAGCGCGGCGCAGAAGAAGCCCCGCATTGTGCTCCCCGGCCGCCAAGAGCCGCGCTGCCAGGCAGATGGCAAACGCCTCGGGTTCGCGCGCTCCTGGCACCAGGAGAGGGACGCCCACCAGCTCCCGGTACCCACCCCGGGTCCTGCACTGCTCCGCATCCCCTGCCTGGTTTTCCTCGCTCTCGGCTCAGGGGAAGCCGAAGCTGAACTAAAAGCAGCTGCTCTGTGAGGAAGAGAGAAAATTAAAAAAAAAAGGGTTGTTGGTGGGAACTGTTCCCAAAAGGTGTTCACTAGCCTTGTGCTGGACTTGGACACAGTTGCCCTGAGTGGGAGGAGGTGGTCATAGCCCCTCTGCCCCACGGCACCAATGATTTCCCTGACTCTGCACTTTGTCTAGCCGGACATCCCCCAACCCATTCCTCTCCTGGGAACCTGCCTTTGGAGTTAGAAGGATGCTCTCCTCCCTGGGAGAGGTGCAGTCTCCTCCCAGTCAGCCTCTGCTTCGCCACAGCCCCCTTCTCTACGGAGCCTTTTGGCTCCTGCTTCCCTCAACTTTACCTTCATTCTCAGCCAGGTTTAGACTACTGAGACACCTCTGAATCCTCGCTTTGATGTCTCGATAGGGAAACTCTGGTGGCCAGCGTTACTAACTAAAGCTGAGATCTGCAAAAGGGATTTTCCATTTAGTCTCCAGCAAACTCCAGCAAGGTCTTGGCACCCCTGGCCGAGACTCTGTCCATTTCTCCCAGTGGGAGCTGCCATCTCAGTGACACTTCTCCGCAAAAGTGATGTGATGAGAGTGATCTGGCAGATCTCTCTGGGAAGGTAAGCTCTCAAATATGCTCAGAGCTTTTGGATTTAATTTAATACTTGGTTTAAATTAACCATTTTTAAATGCTTGCAGACAGTCTCTACAAACCGAGAGGCCCTTCGCTCCAGCATAGAAGGAGAGGAGATTCACCAGGGTCAGCGCTGTGGCAGTTCATCTGTCTACCCAGTGGCTTCCCTATCGATTCTTCTGCTTCATTGTTACGGCAGTGAATTCACTGCTAAAAGTGGAGGAACGAGAAGCTTTGCCCAGCCCTCTTCACCTATCTCAGCTCTTCTGCAATATGGCCAAAAAGGAGATGGATTCACTTCAATGACAGCAGCCTCCTTGGAGATCTGCCTTTTGCCCCATCTGCTGCTAATATCTCTAACTTAGGAGATCCACCCTGCTCCCCAGGACTCCCTGCTTTTACTCCCTGCTCTCTGCCAATTACTCCTGGGGACAGTTGATCTAAAAGATGCTGCTCCAATCCAGTTGTGTGGCAACACAATTGCTTTAAATGACCGCCTGCTCCCCTCGCTGTGTTTGCCATGAAACATGCAGATAGAAATGAATTTTTAGATATACAAGTGACTGTTGCTTGCTGCGAAAAGATCTGGGAACACCTGGTCCAGACACTGAATCCCTGACTCACAGCACACTGCTGCTCTGAAGCAGAGATGTCCACGATCAGGTTTAGCTCCTAGCCTGGAAACACCCGAGAAGAGCGCGACAGAAAGCTCGCTGAGCCCTGCTTCCAAACAGGTAGAGAGGAAGGACACCCTTCTGCTCTCCAATACCCACAGCAGCCCCAAGAGAAAGATCTAAGCAGCCTGTCACCTCTCCATGGCCTCTCCGGCCTGAAAGCATATTTCAGTGCATCCCCAGAGCCCTGGTGACCATGCAGGTGTGGCTCAGAACCGGATGAATGCGCTATACCAAGAAGGGTGGGTTTTGGGGAAAGCTGCAGCTTCACATTTGGGTTGAACTCAGGACCGCTGAGCCCCCAGCTAGAGAGAGGATGCCTGCCAGGAGAGACAGGGGTCATTCCCAAGCGCCCACCAAGAAAAAGACACCAAAGATGCAGCCTCCCGAGCGTCCCAACGCGCTCCGCAGATCCCGCTCCTGCGCGGCTCGCAGCCGCGCGCCAGGTTTCGGCAGCGCTCACCCCTCACACCTTTCCCTCCGCCTCTGTCCAAGGGGGAAAGCAGCAAGCTGAGGAATTTGGTGTGGGGTTGGATTTTTTTTTTTTTTTTTTTTTTTTTATTGTAAGGACTCAAATCCAGCAGTGTGATAAATGCATCCGAGCTACAATTAGGAAGATATATAGCATCAGAACGCGAAGGTCTGGGCAGCGTGGTGAAACGCGGGCTCTCCAGAGCCCCAGCTATGTTTCCCATTATGTAACCCTGGTCATGGGCAGACAGCCAGACTCCAAATGAAAAAGAGACTCTGGCTTGGCACCGTTTCTATTTTCCTATCCTCATTCGGGGTCAGCGCAGTGTCATACAGCTGCAGAGAAAGCTCCGGGGATTAAACCTGGGAAAGACTCCAAGACCAGGACCCGGGTTCAAGTACCAGCTGAAAGCAATAAACCAACTGCCACAGCTGGGCTGAGTTTAGACGTTCTCAAAGTCCCCCAGCTCTTTCCCTTCCTAAGAGTGAGCGATCGTGAACATGGCGACTGCAGCGTGAGCGGCGGCCTCGGGAACCATATAGCCCCAGCCCTGGGCTCTGGCAGAGTCTTGACAAGCTGCCCTGCTGGCCCCGAGCCCAGGCCGTCATTCTGGCTGCGGCCCTGGCCCCAGATGAGCTGCACTTTGATGCAAGCTCTGGGCCAGGCCTTTGCTCCTACTGAGCTGCCAGGTGGGTACGGGGCCTGGTTTTTCCAGAAGCTTTAGCACATCCTTGCAGGGTGCTTCTGTGCTTTTTTTTTTACTGTCTGTTTTCTGTGCTGATGCCATCACGAGGGGCAATAAAAGCGATGGCTGCAGAGCACTGTGAGGTGGTTTTGGCTTGTCCAACCAGCTTCTCCAGTGGCACCGGTGGGGACCTTGCAGCACGTCCCACTGCCCTGAGGTACAGCGCACGTGTGAAATGACACAGGCCCCTCGCGCAGTTCTGCAGCTTGGTATCTGCACTTGCTCTTTGCACGCTCTCCCCACTCCTGAGCTCACCCTGTTCATAAACCTTGCTTACTCCAACACGCTCGTGCTCTGACCCATATTCCTCTTGTAAACTTCTCTGAAGCTGCTCCTGTCCAAACCCTTGGACTTGGTGACTTGTACCTGGTTACTGAACAGCCCCAGGCCAGACAGTAGCCTTGTGTCAACAAGAAAGCTGAAACAACCCCTCAGTTCTCCATTTTCCTTTCCCCCCTCTACAAAAGTCTCAGGTCATGCCCAAGAGTGGAGCTGATTTCCTGCTCCTCATCACTACTCACACCTCTAGGGAAGCTCAGCTGCTGCTGGCCCAGAGCCCCAGACCACCACCACCACCCAGCCACGCAATGCTGGGACGACACAAGAGGTTTGAGCTAAAAGAGCAGCTCCTCTCCTCACTGTGGATAACACAGATACTCCTGGTGAGCCATAGAGCACCAGGGTGGAGGAGGTGGGAGCCAACATGAGGAAGGCCACCCATGCACTAGAGTAAGGGCATAAATGGGACAGAAGGGGCTGCTCAGCCACACTCTGTGGCGAAGACAAGGTGGGGAAGCGCTCGGGCCTCTACTACAAGACAAAGACTCTCATTCCTCCACTGAGCAGGCCAGGATGTTGAGGAATAGAGCCCTTCAACCCAAATTCACCGTTCCTCAGTGACCCACGCTGCCACCACCGTCTTCTCCCACCTCGAGGGGCGAGCGGGACCCCACACCTGCTGCAGCAGCCTGTGGGGGGACGCAGCTCCGCGTCCCGCAGGAGAGGGAGGCGGCCGGTCCCAGGGCCGGCGCCGAGCGCTGGCTGCGCGAACCCGATCAGAAATTCCATCTCGGGGCTGCCCGTCGCCAAGGGCTCAGCGGCTCCCTGCGCAGGCAGCGCGAGGGGAAGGGGGGATTGGTGCACGCGCTCTCACGTGACGGATCCCAGTTTGAGTTCCTGCCCAAAGATGGGCAGCAGTTCACATGAGCAGGCAGCGGTCCCACACCGAGCAGCCGACAAACAGAAAACAGACTCCATCTCCACAAAATGAGGCCCAGAACTTCCTGTGTGAGATTTCCATTTCCTCAGCCAAATGAAAAAGAACTGGAGTAAGAGGCAATAAACTAGGAGAGCAGGACTGGACCTGACGCACGGAGAGGGGACCCATTAATGGTTAAGCCACTTTGCTGGATTACTCTTAATGCGCCTTCCCATCACCCTGGGTTCTGGCTCCTTTGGATTAACAATAAGACGTGATTTCAGGCTCTGGATCCGGAGTACCGGAGGCAGATGGAAAATCCTGCGGGAAAGCGGCTACGGAGCATGCTCAGACACTGTTTCGCATACTCCATACTTGGCCTCTTCATTCGATTTTCTGTCCAAAAATATGCAAATTGCCTAGTCCGCATTATGGACTAATGGGCTGGAATCAGCCAGTCTACAACATTAACCCTTTGGTGTGTTGCAGGGGCAGAGACAAGCTGTTTCTGAAGCAGAAGATGACTTGTAGAGCTTCAGGAACAGGCAAGCTGCTCCAGGCCAGCCCACCCTGACCAAGGTTGGCCTGATTCAATCAAAAAAACAAACAAACAAAAAAAAACAACCAAAAACCAAAGGCAATGAAACACTTACGCTGGAAATGGACTTTCCTCTTGCAGAGAGGAAGGCCCTGCCTGCTCAGCTGGCTGGGCCAGCAGACCACATAAAGGAGACATCCCAAAAAAAAGCAGACACATATCCTAAGCAGAAGGTAAAAATCCAGCTCATGGTCCATCTCCTAATGCACAGAAGCAAAGGGCACCCACCGGGCCTGCTCAGAGACATTTCAGCCCCACCTACACATCAGTAAAGAGGTCACTGTGTCACCGCCGGTGACACATCCCCCGGGCACTGAGCCTCTCCTGAGTGAGCAGGTCAGAGGGCCACAGCCAGGAGCAAGCACAAGCAAGGGGAAAGGTGGCAGAAGGAGCCCAAGGAGGGAGTGGGCACCAGGAGACAGATCAGAGAATGCACGTACTGTTTGGGGAGCTCGAGAGAGGTTGGAGGAGGATTCCAGGTGTCCGGGTGGCCAAGCATCCAGTCCGACCAGACCTTCACACTGGGGAGCAGCTCCTTCAGGTCCTGGGGCAAGACAGAGACCTTGATGTCGTCCTCCTCATCCTCCTGCTCCACCTCTTGTGGCTGAGCTGCAAATACAAGACGTGAGAGCTGAAGCAGCTCACCATAGCCAGCAGCTGGGCTCAGGCAGGGACTGGGGATGCACAACACAGATCCCAACATCCCAGCCTTAGACACACAAGGGAACAGCCACAACTCACGGAAAGTGACAAGACAGATCTGTTATCCCTACACAGACTGGCCTGGGGGGCAAGCTGGGATGGCTGTAATCCCTTTTATTGAGGGCAGTGGGGTGTCACTGCACCAGGGGCAGGATTCTGAGGTCTCAGTTCTGGGAAGCTTCCCAATAGCTGGCAGAAAGCACGTCTCAAGTCCATTCCTTTTTTCCAAACATTTCTGCCTGCACACATTAGGAATTTTCCTGCCAGGTGATCCAACCATAGCTTGGGTAGAGCTTGGGATGTTGGGGGAGAACCCAAGGGCTCCAGCAGAGGAGAAGGGGTGTACAAAGTAGCAGGGAATGAAGGCCTGGATCCCACTGGGGCGGAGCCAGCTTTGTGGATGCTCCCAGTAACTCCTTACCTTGCAGGCATTCCCTCAGCAGGCTGCTGCACCTCCTCACCAAGAGTGCAAACATGGAGAGGCCCAGGGCCGTGGCCTGTTCCTGGATGACAGAGCGACAGTCTTCAGAGACGCACTCTAGGAGACAGAGAGAGGGTTCCACGGGGTCAGATGCTCCATCTTGCTTTGCCTTTACAGCCTCCCTTCCTGCATCCCACAAGGGGCAGGGATCTCCACAGGGTGGGCAATTCCCCAGCTCACACCTGTCCTGGACCCAATTGCTCCACATAACGAAGGAAAAAAAAGTGGTGAGTAGCAGCTCTGGAGCGGGAAGAGGCTACAGTCACACTGGCCATGTCATGCCCAACCCCACCTTGTGTGCTGAGCCAGCCCGAGCCAGCACTCGGAACTCCCAGCACAGAAGCTGCTGCTTGGAGCTGATGCCTTTCCCTGAAGGAGGGGCGTTATATTTAAGTGTTAAAAGGGTAATTAGCTGCATGTTTGATCTTTGTCCCTGCTGGAGTTTTAAACCTCAGCAGCTGAGGAGGGGGCTCCTCCCATTAGTTCACCAGTCACACAACAGTCTGTCAAGAGAACTTAATTGAAGCTGTTACTCAAGTGAATGCCACACGACCACAGCTCTTCCAAACAGAGCCGGCTTGGAGTGAGAGCAAATCCCCCCCGCACATCTCACCCAGACAGAAACCACTTCTGAGGCCGCAGAGAGCAGTGGGGAGCTGGCTCGAGGGAACTGCCTGGAGCTGGGTGTGGGTCGCATGGAGGGAGGCTGAGAGCCCTGGGGGCCGTGCCAGGCTGCCCACACTCGCCCAGGTATCAGCTTTTTAAGCCTTACGGGCAGCCTCTGCCCTCCAAATCCCTCTGCCCCCAATTCACATCCTCCCCTGAGATGCTGGGGAGAGTGGCTGGCCAGGGGCTTGCCCAGAGGGATAAGAGAAGAACTGTGAGGGGGAGCAGGATGCACTCACACCATCTGGGGGTCCTCCTGCCAGCCCGTGCCATTGGCTCTGCCGCAGCACCTCACACATCGCGTTACCCACTACAGGACCAGGGCTTCCAGCCCTCACCCTGCAAATAGGCAGCCACTGCGAGCAGAGCCGCTGCAGGGCAGGGAAAGGATTTGCAGAATGAATGCAAACATGGAGGTACTGACCCCAAACTGTTGTTGGGATGGGGAGGGAAGAGCCTCTGCAGAGCTCTGGCTCCCAAGAACCTCTGCTGTAGATCGTAAAGAGAAGTTGTTGGAAGCTGAACTTGCCCGATGTGGTAGATTGGGGATTTTGAGCAAATAACAAAGAACTAAAGTAAGACACTGAGACTCTATCAACTGGGGTAGCAAAACACCTGAGGTGCAGAAAACAAAACTTAAATTATTTCAGAGCAACGGCATGAGAGGTTAAAAACAAGCAGAAAAAGACTAAAACACACCCAGAAAACACAGGCAAAAATGGGAGGAAGATCTATAGGCTTGATCTGTCCAGCTCTGGCAGCCACCAATGAGTTCATCACCCAGTAGGAAGAACACTGAGGGTGGTACCAGAGATGGCAGCAGCAAACGAGGGTGCTCTGCTCCCGGAGCCAGGGCCGAGGCGGTGCCGCGGAGCAATGGTAGGAAGTGCTGTACTGCATGGGCTGTCGACTTTTGGAGGAAATATAAAACTAAAGATGTGACCACTCTGGGACAGTAAATCTCTTTCATGAAGCCTTTCCCACAATTAAGAGTGTTAGTCCCTAGTGCTCTGGCCACAATCCAGTTCAAGAAATCACAGTTGTCTTCCCCGCGCTCGGGTGAGATGCTGGACTCTCTTCAGTTCTTGTCCTAAATGGGCACACGACAAGACCACGGCTGTTGCGCTGCTGGACCCGTCTGGGGAGACCCTGGGGCAGGTGAAAAGCTCTGGGTATTTCAGCTCAGCACCCCTGGGACTCTGGGCTCAAGCCAGACTGGCAGTCACCCCTATGCTGGGCTGGTACAAAAGTGAAGTCCTCCCCCTCCAAAAAAGGCAAAGCTTAAAGGCCTTTGTGATTCTGAGGGTCATGAGCACTGCACAGCCCCGAAGTATTTCAGAGCTTGGCTCCAAGTGCTGGAGCAATGCTCTGTGGTGACCATGGCCCAGCCACGGTACCAGGGCCTCAGCCCTTCCCAGCGCCACCAGCAGCTCTTGTTGCAGGCTACAAGCCCCCCATACAACATTAAACAACCAAAAGGGAGTAAAACCAGTTCTTGCACATGAGCTGTCACAGATACAGCCATTTGCAGCCTGTTCACTCAAGCTGAGGACTACAGCCACAGCTCTGTTGTACATCTCGTATGGCTACAGATGTGAACCAAGTGCCTACCAGCTCACACCCAGTTTATGTAAAGCTGTGACGTATCGCAACGGTGCTCAGCCCCGGCACAGCCTGCGAAGCTGCCCACCGTGCAGGGAAGAGAAACAAGATACCCAAATTTAAGTTTTTTTTTCCCCACAGTTCCAGCTCTGCTAGCACGAGCGTCGTCTTCTCATCATTAAATTACAGAAAACTCCCCCGATCCTGAAAGTTCATTCCCCAGTTGAGCTTGTCAACCTCATTCCAAGAAGGCTCCCCCAGCCCAACAACCTCGCAGGGAAGAAGTGTCCAGGTGGGTGCTTGTTCAGGATCCCTGAACATACACCAGCGCTCCAGCTCCCAGCCCTGCCAGCGAAGGCTCTGAAGAGCTTAACTCTAGGACAAAAGACGAAAGCACCATAAATCAGGAGAAACTTTCTCTTTGTGCTTTTTCACCGCTTTCCTTGGGAGGCAGGAGCCTCGGCTTTCACCAAGCTGGGAGCCACTGGTCACAACTGTGTGACGTGGAGGCTGTGGGGTGGCAGGCCCCAGGCTACCCCGGCTGCCCAGGCTACAGTGGACAGTCAGGGAGTGGGCACAATCAAAGGGCAGAGACCTTGTGAAACGGGAGGGTTCAGATAGAATCTTGTGGAGCATTTCAAGTGATGGGCAGTAAGGAAATGAGCTCTGTGCACCCACAGCAAGGCCTCTCACCCACAGCATGAAGTATCTGAGTCTACCCTGGCACTAAGAGAAAAATACTTTTTAGAAGACATGCTGAAAGGGGGCTTGGAGCAACAATCTGCTCTGGAGCCCACAGGGCATCATTATCTCTGAGCTGAAGAATGCTCTGTGCTGCTGGTGGTGCATGATGCATGAAGACACAAACTTCACGGAACGAGATGGTTTTGGAGGTGGGAGTGACACGTCAGTGCATCTGGTCCCTGCAGTTGGACAGCACTAATATAATCCAGGGACTCCAGCTGCCACAGACCAACAAGAGCAGACAGAGAGATCCTGACTGCCCAGGTCACGGCAAACTCATAATTCCCAGATCTGTTTCCCTAGATCCACAGCAGGTGCGGAAGACACAGAACTACAGCATCAGAGCTTGGTCAAAGTCAAAAGCTTGGTACCAGAGACATTTTCAGGTGGCAATGATGGCATCCCATCAGCTAAATTTGCCACAATCACGCACTTCACTTCCTTCCCTGCAACCCCAAACCAGGCTGTGATCAGATAACCCTCCTGCACTCACACTCAGCCAGGTCATGCAGTCGGGGCACGGCACAGAGGTGGTCAGATAGACACAAAAAGAGCTGCTACGAGGTCACAGGGCCTGAAGTGGTTAGAGATGAGGCTCCCCTGTTCCACCAGCAGCCACAGCAGTGCCACTCTGCAGGAAATGACCCAGCACAAGATCAGGCTGCGCACCAACCACAGCCAACACATTCCCTCTCCACCTTCTCCCCCTGCAACAAGACAAAGGTCCCTGTCGCTGCTGGCATCGGCTGAACAGCTCCTGTCACCACGTCACCTCTCAGCTCTCACCTGCGCAGCCACCATGTGAACCAGATCACACAGCTGATGGGGGACAAACATCACCTTTCACCTGTGCCATCACCATCAAAGGTGCTGGGGAGGAGGGGAGAAGTTGGCACAGCCACCTAAATAACTGCTTTGTTAAACCACAGCCTAAGGTCAGGGCTTCAGGACCGGCGGCAGCGTCTGCAGCCACGAGTGACTCAGGGTAACCTCGTCCCTTCGTCACATGGACACATGGCCTAGGGAGCCATGCTGGCTGCAGACAAGGCACAGAGCTCAGCCGGCCTCAAACCCACCCTTCAGGGAGCTTTCTCCAGCTGGATCTGTTTCTCGGTCATTTGTAGCCTCACGTTGGCTACGGCAGCAAAACTCCGAGGTACGTGAGATGCTGCACAGGGCTAGAAAGGAGCAGGCAGATTATTTTAAAGCGGGAATATCATCCAACACTTCGCAGTCCGACCCTATTGCCTGGGTCATTTGCATTACCCCACACTTCACAGGCTGAATTTGCCTCGAAGATCTGCCTTTCTGCACCCAAAAAATAAATGAGAGCCCTGCAGGCTCCTGCAAACCCACCGTTGGGGCGAGGGTAGGCCAGCCAGCGGGACACGAGTTCTAACAGCGCTTTTTTTGCAGGCAGGATTTTGAGCACGGTGTTATTAAGCCTGCCTGACACTAGCCACTCGTAAGACCCTTTTTCCAGAGCTGGCTCAGACTTTTAACTATTGGAGCTGAAGTTTCCATGCTGGGTGCCTCTCTCAGCCCGAATTCCTCTGGAAAAATTTAGCCAAAATGGTTCAGCTACTTGTGAGAACGAGGCTGGGAAACAAGATAGTGGCTTACCCTTGTTAGAAAAAACACTTACAACCTTTTCCTTGAGCTAATCTAGCAACTGCAAATCCTGGAAAGGGGATCTGAGATTTTGCTGCAGAGTAACCTTTTTAACAGAGAGTTTTCCTGTTCTACTAGAAATTTGTCCACACTTGGCCAAGCTATAAACATCTGAAACACAGCAATTTTTCCATATTCAATAAGAATTCATTTCAGCAGCTAAAACCTTCTAAGATTTCGCCTCCCTGAGCACGCTCCATCTTCCTACCTCCCTTACATCTCGCCGCCCTTACACCTAACCTGCCTTACACTCTGCAGAGAAATTGCTCCCATCCAGCACGTGGGAACCTCTGAAAAAAATGTCCCTGTAGTAGGACAATGCTGCTTGATGCGAGCTGGAGACCAGACCCAGACTCCTCCAACTGGCTTCCAGGTTGTCTGCTCTGAAGCAGAGCCCAGGAGCAAAAGGAAGGAGAAAGGATGGGATGGAAAAAATGGGAGCTGATGAGCATCAGACCGCGAGCACAGAGAAAATGCAACTGGGAACCAGGGATGGGTGGTTTTTCTGAAGATCACGAAAACCTTCTGAGCTGCAGAAGAGTCCTCCTGTTTCTTCGCAGGAAAGAGGGTTTTCCTCTCCAGCTGGGTACTGGTCTGTACAGAAAGCTCTGTTTTTTTACCAGGAGACAGTTTCCTTTGCAGAGAGCCCAGAGAGCGGGGCGGATCAGCTCGCACGGCTGCCGCAGCGCCCTCGGCAAGCGCCTACACGGACCCTGGGCTGTGGCCACGCAGGGGCCGAGCGCTTTGCTCCGACCCACCCAGCAGCAGGACCAGACCCAGGCTTTCTGCAGCCATAAATCTACCTGCTTCACAAACGAAACGGTGCGTGGGGAGAGGAGGGGGGAGAGAGATGGAGAGAAAGGGGACTTTTGTAACGGGGAGAAATTTGTGTTTCTCTGAGAACATTATATTCATGGAAAACATAAACCAACTGTCGTCAAAGTCGTCTGAGCTCAGGAAATGGAGCGGCCGGGAGAAGGCTGCCATGTGGCCGGATGTTATGTATTTCTAATTAGTGCTATACATCTTTCAGCAGCGAGTGTCCTTTTGCTGGGAAACACAACGCGCTGCCCTTGTTATTGTAACTGTCAGAGAGTGCTTAAACAGATAATCTCCAGGAAAAGTGATAAACACATC
This sequence comes from Baryphthengus martii, assembly GCA_013396935.1. Classification (NCBI taxonomy): domain Eukaryota; kingdom Metazoa; phylum Chordata; class Aves; order Coraciiformes; family Momotidae; genus Baryphthengus; species Baryphthengus martii. The sequence continues at coordinate 61,238 of VWZK01003222.1, forward strand.
CCCTCTCCCACTAGGGTGTGCAAAACAGCAATGCCAAACCTCGATTAGGGCAACGCAACCAGCCACAGGAAATGGTAATGGGAAAAGACCAGGCGATGCAAGGGACGGCTGCCTCCAAGGAGAGGGATCTGCTGGAGGAAGCTTCTTGCGGCCGCTCGAGTGCCATGTGCCGAAGGAAATCCTGCGAGGGACAATCAGGGCAGAGCGAGCGCAGGCCACGTGGCCTCGACCAAGGGGGTGCTCGTGGGGATGGGGCAGAGGGGCTGGAAGTGAGGGCTCCCAGCTGCTCCGTTCTGAGCGTGCTCTAAGCAGCGGTGGAAGAGAGTCACAGCAACCCTGGAGCTCGCAAGCAAGCGGCAGACATGCTCCTACAGCCATCCCAGCTAACGCAACACAGGGAGCGCCGAGTCTTCTGCAGTTAAAACAACACCAGCCAACAAGCGTTAAGAGTCTCGAAGGAGACTATATTCCTTTGATTCAAGCAGCCAGACCACTCTAGCCAAGGGTCAGGAGGACTCCAACGAGTTTCCTCCAGTTTCCACGCTGGCCTCCTCATCCTAACCTGAGCCACAGCTCCGGGGAGCATGGAGCAGTGCCGGCAGCAGGTGGCCCCAGCGCAGGCAGGGAAAGCAGCAGGGATGTGCTTTGCTCCTGAGGAGCAAGAGCCGAACCAACCTTCCCTGGTGAGACGGTAAAGGGCCGTACACGAAGGCAACCAAAGAAATGAACCCAATCCCAAGGATGACATAATGGTCTGGCCGGGGGACGCAGGAGGTGGAGTAGCTCAGGAGGTGGAGGAGCTCGGTGAGGGGCGAGCCATGCCTAAGGCACCCGGCTGACGTGTCGGCAGCTCGCGGCACAGACAGTGACTGATTCACCAGCCGGCTGCTGCCCTGCGGGGAAGAAGACAGAGGCAGGTCACCTCCAAGCTGACACCACCTGAAGGCAATTCGTTTGCTCTCTTACTGCTTTAGACACAAGAGTGCTTTCCCCGTGAGTCACCCTCCGCCAGACGAAGCCTTGGCAGGACTACCAGGCAGCCCACCGGGATGGGGCTGTCTGTTGGAAGCGGGTAAAGAGAACCACGCTGCTGGCCCACGGTGGAGACCGCACACAACTGATGGGAATATCAAGCAGCAGAGCGAGGGGGATGCTCACAGCTGCCGGGCATTTCCCCGACACCCCCTCGAAGAGGACTTGTGAGTCACAGGCACTCCCAGCTCTCCACTGGGAACTGGCGAGTCACACATGCACTCATCTGCCCCTAAAAATGCCTAGGAACCTGGAGGCGCTCACTCAGCCCTGGCTAATACCCTGCAAAGAGCCTGGGAATGATGGGCAGCGTTCCTGGAAAGATGCTCCCTGACTCTGAACTGATAGGCAGCAGATAAAAGGGCAGCAACAGCCCTCCCAGCACAGCCCTGTGACCGAGCTGAACTCCACCACCTGCAGCACACAGGGCTGAATGCCTCCCAGAGTGACCTTCGGATTGTAGGAATAACCTGGATGGCCCCAGTCCACCTCCTCCCCACGGAGAGGCAGAAAGGCCCCGAGGGCACAGTGCCCAGACGCGCGGCAGCACTGGGGAACTCGCTGCGCCTGCTCCCAAAGCAGCTGGGGCTGCCCAGGAGCCTGCGGCTCCCTCTGCTCCGTCTTGTCTGAGAGAGGGAGGGAGGGAAGCCTAGGAGGTGAGGAATGCCGGGGGGCCTGGGGAGGATGGAGCAGTTCTCCCTGTGGAAGCCATTAGATATTCAACACTTCATTTGTTTCCAGCCGTCCTGGACTGCAGCGCTGGGCTCTAGGACGGGAGGCTCTTCTCTGACGTAACCAGGAAGCAGCTGCAAAATTAAGGAATCCCTCATGACATCATAAAAAGGGTCGATGGTTTACAGGGGAAAGTATAAAAATTAATGACATATTCCCACTCGAAGCTGCGAGTCTGCCCAAGAGCCACAGGGGAAGCTGTGCTCTGCCCAGCATGAAGGGGCTGCCTGCCCAGGACAGCTCTGTGCTGCCAGCTCCCTCCAGCCGATCTGGGAGCGCTGACTGTTCCCGAGCCCTGGATCCATGCGCAGAGCTGGATCCTTGCACCTGGGGTGCGATAATCAGCTCAGTACATCCTTCCTGACCCCAACAAAGAGAGCTTTTAGGCTGGGCAAGGAAATGACTTTAGAGATGGTTTTCTTCTGTGCTCGGGACTGGGCAGGAGTCACCAACAAAGAACATTATTGCGAAGTGACTCGGGGAGAAACAGTTATTCATTCCCATGGGGAAATGTGCACAGAGTGCCCCCCAACACCCCAATTTCTGCAGCTCTGGAAGACCAGCAGGTCCTGCAAGACAAGGCCAGGGCAGTGGCACACTGCCCCTCCCCACCACGCAACCCGGGCTAGGACAGAAAGAATGACATTAGCCTTGAGGACAAGCACAGAGCCATTTCCACTTGAAAAGGGAAAAGGATAGTGGTTTAAAATTAACTGCAGCCTTTTCCAGGAAATATCAGTGGAAAGAAGCAGCCATTTTTAGAAATGTTATTCTCAGAAATTTCCTGAAAAGACCCATCAGTCAAAACACAGATTGAAGCCATTTCCACTTGCACTAAGCAGCACTTCGGAGCTCTCCCTCCGCGCTTGGGGTGTCTGACCCAGCCAGCAAGGGCAGGATCCTGCTCCACGCCCCTGGCCCCAGAGAGGCTGCAGGAGTCAGTTTTGGATGTGAAACAACCCACGCAGTGTCAGAAACACTCCTCCTGCCCAGCGAGGCACGCATGTCCCAGTTCTCACATTTGCACCGACACCAACCAGACCCAGAGCGTCATAGCTGGGGCAACGGCACCTACAGTCTCACTCACACTGGCAAAGCCTGGAGAAGCGCCGCAAAAACAATGATTTCCTAACATCAGAGTTGCTCCAGGTGGGTGAACTGATGCTTGGACTTATGACAGCAAAACCTTCACAAGCCTCAAAGCTTCGTGTGATCCGCGGAGCCACCGGTTCTGCTGCCAACGACTGACAGCCACACAAATCTGACCTGTCTGGCAGCTAAAAGGCTGGCAAACCCAAACGTACCTAACTCCTGGCCAGCTCGTAAGAAAGTACATCCCTCCGCGCTGGCAAGGCAGCTCATCAGCATGTACAGAGCTCCAGGCCAGCGTGGCACCAGCTGCCTCTTGCTGCAGAAGGAATATTGCTATAGGATGCGTGAGTTGGATGGGATTGAAGCGGCTGCAGGGGTGAAAGAGTCTAACAGCCAGCAGGTACGTGCGGATGGCATCCTGAAAGAACAAAAAGCATGGATGATGGAAACGTAGAAAGGCATTAGGGGCACCGCAGCAAGGCAGGACGATGCAGCCCAATACAAAAAAACATCCCTGATGGCATATCCTCTGTCTGCGCAGATCTTTCACCCCTCCTTGAAGGAGCCAGCTGCAGAGCCAGAGCCCTGAACCTCACCCCGAAAGGGTCAGCAAGGAAAGGAGGCTCCTCAGCACATGTGCTGGGGGGGATCGTGCTGCCACGGAGCCCGGCTCGGCGCTCGGCGGCAGGCATGGCAAGCTGCTACTAGCATCCCACCCAGGAGCCGCATGCGCCCAACCATAATTGTGTCAGATGTTATTTACAACGGGGGAGGAGGTGTGAACAGGGCTTCCCAAGAGATTTACTCCAGCCCCGAGTCAAGTTTTACCAGGACAATCGCAGTAAATAAAAGGCAGCCTTTTCCAAACCCCCTCCGCCCCCCTTTCCCCGTGCTGGAGGTGGGCATGTCTTTGGCAGCAAACGCGAACAGACAGCCTGGAACATGCCTCCTCTGGTGTGAACCTCGGTGAGCGCGTCGAGCCTGGAGTCAAAGCTAATGAGAGCAAGCGCTCGCAGACAGGCGCTCGGAGAACGCTGCCTTTGATGGGGCAGGAACGGCAAAGTGCGGAGCTTCCGTTTCAACACATTCACTCGTTTGCTGCTCTTCTTTTTTACAGCTTCCTGAGGGACCAGAGCGTCACTGTGACAGTTTGCAAAGCAAATGCCAAAACAGAAAGCCAAATCCATGCCCCCGGCTCCAGGGAGGCAGTAAATCTCAAAATCCTCACCCGATGCCTGCAGGTCTGATCTGTGCCAGACTCAGTCCTCCCAGCTTCCCTGGCCGATGCCAGTGGCACTTCCAGCAGCAGGGCACCCCTCCCAGCTGCTCTGCCTACAGTGAAGCCAACCTAACACTTTCCATTATGAGACCCTGGGTTTAGTTCCTAATAACTTTGCCAAATTTAACCATTTAGGCTGGAATCTTTCATGCCAAAAGTTTTCTTCGAGCTAAATTTATAGGGAAAATTTCATCTACAAAGGTTCAGCCACTTGCCAGAATGAGGTTAGGGAAAATATATTGTTCTTCTCAAGTTAAAAATCCTTTGACCGTTTCAGCAAAATCCCCAGCACCTTCACACTTTGGAGCAGGATCCAGAAGTTTGGCAGGGGACGGCGGTAGGGTCTGGGTGTGCCTCCTGCCACCTCCATCCAGCCCTGTTTAGCCAAGGTGGGGGCCTATGGAAACCTGAGTGCTCATTATCGAGCAGCTCTCACGTGCCACTCCAACCAAAGCAGCAGCTGGTTCATCCACTTGCATAGGCGAGGGAAGAAGAAAGCAAGGCAGGTGAGAGAGTGGAATCGGAGAACTGTTTTGATTGGAAGAGACCTTTAACATCATCAAGTCCAACCATTAACCCAGCACTACCAGGTCACCACTAAACCCTGTCCCTCAGCACCACATCTCCACAGCTTTGAAACCCCTCCAGGGATGGGGACTCCACCACTGCCCTGGGCAGCCTGGGCCAGGCTTGGACAACCTTTTCGGCGAAGGAGTTTTTCTCCTGTCCAACCTAAAACTCCCCTGGTGCAACTTGAGGCCAGTTCCTCTTGTCCTATTGTTTGTTCCTTGGGAGAAGGGACCGACCCCCCTGGCTCCAACCTCCTGTTAGAGATTTGTTGAGAACGAGGAGGTCTCCCCTGAGCCTCCTCTTCTCCAGGCTAAACAACCCCAGGTCCCTCAGCTGCTCCTTATCAGACTTGTGCTCTAGACCTTTTCCCAGCTCCGTTGCCCTTCTCTGGACACACTCCAGCACCTCAATGTCCTTGAAGTGTGGGGCCTAAAACTGAACCCAGGATTCAAAGGGTGGCCTCACCAGTGCCAAGTACGGGGGGATGATCCCTGCCCTAGTCCTGCCAGCCACAGCCACAGCAGTGTTGATACAAGCCAGGATGCTGACGGAGAGGGAAAGGCAGGTAGAAAAGAGGATCAAAGCAGCACAAGGTGGGTGACACGCAGCAGTCTGTTCCCCAGGCCCCCACACTGCTTTGCAGGCACCGCCAGCAGCTGCTCACCCCCAGCATGTTGCGCGCACAGAGGAGAACAGCCCCGCGTCCACCGTTCCTGCCGCAGCACAGGCTTGTGTGAGGAATCTAGATTTACACCCCGGCCAAGGATCCTAGATGAGGTCAGTCCCATTCCAAGGGGGAGATCGCTTTTCTAAAACCAATTACACATACAAAAATGTTACGTGAACACAAAGTTGAGTGCTCAGGGGTCAGGAACATCAGACTTTGAGCTGTCTACGCAACTTCAGGTTAACTCCATCACAGGCATTATAAGGTAATCCTGAAGACCCACCACTTTTTCTCCCCTCAGGTTACCATTTGCAGCGGACACAGACAACTAACAGTCAGTAGAGCCCCTCCTGATGTGCTGAAACATGAAATTTTTAGACACTGGCAATTCTGCTTTGAATAAGAACAAAGGCAGCACTATGTTTTGAGGAGAACTCCACCTCCTGCACTTCAAGGTGAGCAGTCAAAAAACTAGAAAACCTGGTATTTTCCTTAAGTTCAGTTCCCCACCTGAACACAATAGAGGTACCACACAGAAAGACATCCAAACCAAGGTGCTTTAAAACAGAAGCCAGTGAGTTTACATTACCCAATTATTTGGAACTTGAACCTTTAAGCTCTTCCTACGCTCCGTGCGGCACCAAGCATGATGATAACACTTAATCAGCCACTTCTCTGGAAAACTCTCATGGGAAGGGAAAGGAATTTTACAAGCAAAAGGACAACAGGAAAATTGAGGCCAGAATCTCTGCCACGTCATCATCTTGTCCATCACAGGAGGCCTTATCTCCATTATATCACACCCCAAGCGCACGGAAGTGCTGCTGAGCACAGGCTTCGAGGCTCATTCTGTTTGGAAACAACTCCTCACAACGGTAATCACGAGGATACGACCAGATTCACCCACTCGACCACTCACGGTGAAGGAGGGCCACGGTCTCCTGTGGAAATTCAAAAAAAAATCTGCTCTGAGTGGTGTCACGCAAAGGGAGGTTCTCAGGTGTCGAGGAAGCAATTCCCTATGGGAAGGGCCGAGACCACAGGCGCAAACCCACAGCACACAGAGAAACCAGTCCAGGAAGTTTAACATCCGAGCCCCTATAATAGAAAATATGATCTCAGCGCTCCAACAACTCTCGTGTAGCTGGAGCCTCGGGTCCCCAAGCCCCGTACAGCCTGCAGCACACGCACACTCACTCCAGCTCTTGAGCCCCCCCACCCGCCACGGGACTCAGCAACTGAAAAGCCTTAACCTTCTACATTCGTTAACAGGCATAAGACAGAACGTTTTTATGCCAAATTCCTCTTTTCCCTCGGGATTCGAGATAGGATTGGCATGACCATGAAGCTCCCTGCAGCTACCGTGGCTGTACCGTTCCCACCAGGACCATCCACACGGGAAGGCTGCACTTGAGGGTGGTGGGCTCAGCCCCGGGGCACCCAGCTTAGCCTCAGGGTGCCCCAGCACCCTGTTTGTTTGCTGCTACATCTCCTGCCTGGAGGGTGCGAGGGAGCTGCGGGCTCCCGTACAGCCAGCGCCGCTACATTTCCTGCAGGGATTTGAAAACCTGTTGCAGTTCCAAAGAGAGCTTCGATTTCACTGTGACCAGCAGCTCGGAGACTCATAGTTACTATACAGCCGAATAAAATATTTTTTCATAAATTTAACGCCAGCATGTCTGTGTTTGGAAACTTTGAAAATCCATGTTGTATGGTTTACTGCACTGGAAAAGGTGCCAACAGAGTTTCAAAGGAAGGGAAGTGTATAACTGTTTCCTTTCAAATGCATTTTCCAATGGGATCCATTGAGGGAAAAGGCTGGAACTAACTAAAACATTATTAAAAACTGTTATGAAAAGAGACAGAGAGATGGAAAAAGATAGACAAAAACTCCAATACACAGCCGAAAGGGAGGGAGGGAGACAGGCAGCGAGAAAGGGGATACGGGCAGAAAGACACTTTGGGTGGGGAAAACGGGGCGAGACGGGGAGTTTTCACTGGCAATCACCTTTTGTGGTTTCACATTGTTGCAGATCAATTGATCGGGATTTCAAGCGCTGCTGGCCCGGTGGCACAAGGCGAACCACAGAGTTGGCTGCTCGCGCAGCACTTGCGAACTGCTGACCTTCAGTTTTAAAACCAAAAATATTCTTTGGGAAACAGTTACACCAGGTTCCAGCCACGGGGCTGCCAAGCAAAAAAACAAGCACTACTAACCTGAAGTAACACCCCCCCTGGATCCTTTACACCAAAGCAACAACCAGGACTAGTAACCTGAAGTAACTCCCCGGTCTGAGTCACCCAGCAGTAACCAGCGTGACATGTGCGCAGGGGCTTGGCTCTTCCTTACTCCCTGAGTGGAGCCAGTTCCTGATTCCTTCTCCAATCGCTGACACCAGCCCTCGGGATGAGCGACAGGATGGAGGTACCAGCCCTCCGACCACTCCGGCTCCGATACGTTGACCACACTCGAGTGATTCTAACCAAGTCTATAAATACCAAAATACCAAAGCCATCAGGTTCGTATAGCGCGGTCACAGCCCAGGTCCAAAACCACCGCTTCGGCTCCAAGCAGAGCCCTGGGTTTGTTGCCCCGCAAGCAAAGGGGGAACCGAAAGGGGCTGAAAACGAACATTTTGTCCAATACTTCAGTGCCTTGGACATCAGGAGGCTGCCAGGGTCAGGGCCCGGCTGGGGATGGAGCCGGATCTCTGCTGCTCTGCCAGGCTTCAAAGAGCCAGGCTGGGGGTGGGCAGAGCTCGGCGGGCGCCTGCAGAGCTCCAGGCCTGTGGTTCTGCGGGGTGTAGTAACCGTGGGCTGTAGCACACATGTCGAGGGACGAGGGGGAAAAAAATAAACAGACAGACAAAAGAATGAGGATGCTCTGCCAATTCCAATTGTGCAGCTTTTATTTTAAATGCTTATCAAGCTGAGAAAGAGCAGAGTTCTTGGAAAACAAGGTTTCCTTTCTTCCCATGCCAGTGTGAAACACCCTCAAGGACGGGTACAGCACAGGCGCTCGCTGCCGGCCGCCCTCTCCGCAGCAGCCGCCGTCCTGTCCCGTCCTACCCGCCCTGGGAAGACGACTTTGCAAGTAACAGCCCTGGCGTTTCTGGTAAAAAGATCTCTGTGACTTATTTTATTTTTCAATTTTTTTTTTTTTTTTTTTTNTTTTTTTTTTTTTTTTTTTTTTTTTTTATTAATCTCCAACCTGGCTGGGTTCAAATTATGGCCAATTACCCACCAACACTTCTCGCTAATAAAATAAATTTTTACAGGCCCTAATTACTGCTTTCGCTGAACTGCTCGACAGGAAGCCGAGCGGCTGCGGCTCTCCAGACGGCAGCAGACAGTAAAAAGCAAAAGCACCCGCGAGTACGGCGGCGAGTGACTCAGAGGAGACAAGCCGCCGGAGGGGCGGGCGGATGGACGGACGGGGATGGAGCGTGAGACACATCAATCCGTAAAACGGCGTGCGTTGCGCGCACGGCGCTGCGGGGCTGGATCGTCAGGTCCCCCGTCAGTCGCGACACCCGCTACCTGTGACGCAAGGCTGCTCCCGAGGGCCGGAGCGACGGCCGCAGCGCTCCGCCGGCTATCTCGGCGGAGGCGAAACAGAGAGTAAATTCTATTCGGAAACGGCTGCATCGATCACGCGCGGCAGAGAGACGGAGTCGCCTCCCATCGCGGCTTGGGAGAGAGGCCCTTGGACTGAGGGGGTGTCCTGGGGGGATAGAGGGGAAGTGGCTTCTCAGCCCAGCTCCCACCTCTAGCTCTTTTTGTTTCACCGTTAATTGAAGGAGACAACAGAAAGGTAGAAAATTCCTCTGAAAATGCCAAGTATCCAGCCTGCTCCCAGTTACACACACATCCCATCCGCCAGCACAATGTAGCCCCGCCGGGCTCCCAGGGCATGAAAAATGAACAGGAACCCACTGGGTGAGACTGGAGCCCACAGCCGGGTCCTCCCAGCTCATGATCTCACCCTTAACTCCGCTGCAGGGAAAGCGGAGCCGTGGCTCACGGCGCGCGCTGGTGGCAGGGAAAACCCTGCGTGGCAGGAACACCGTGTCAAAACCACCGGCCCACACGAGCCCGGGCGGCCGGAGCTGCCACGCAGGTATCCAGGCTCAGCTGGAGAAACGCAGCGCTGCGAGACGGATTAATTTTTTTTTTATTATTTTTTTTTTTCCTTCCCCTTTCTTAAGCAGGATTACTTTAATTTTCAAGGCCTAATGGAGTCCAGCTGCGCTGGGGAGGCAGCGCTGCAGTTGTACAAAGAGAGACCCTCACACACTGGTGCAAACTTGCACAACGTTCAGCGCACACACACGCGCACACACAAAGCCCTATAAAAAGGATGCACTGCAGCGGGATATTTTTAGTCTTGACAATACGGCACTAAAAATACGACTTTGCTAATACATCACTACAGAAATATTCCCAGTGTCCATTCAGGAACGGTTTAAAACATTTATTTTTGTTTCCTTTTGCAATGGTCAGAGAGGAGGGAGAAAATAGAAACTCATTGATAAGAGGAAACGAGAGAGACATGAAAAATTGAAAACTACCTAAAAGCTCATAGAGAGGTTTATTTTATTAGTTCTTAATAAATATCTTGCAGATTTCCTCAGGAAATACACCAGATCACATGTAAAATAGTTTGGTACTGATGTCAACTGTGTCAGCATATGAAATCTATTAGGGTGAAGCCACAGCAGGGTGATCAGCGTGCTGAAAAACTGCACGGCACTGAGGCGAGGGGGGGTGGGGGGAATCTCACGGCCCTTCCAAATTCTTCGAGAGGTAAAAAAGTCAGCCAAGACGCAGAGAGAGAGAAAAAAAGATCCCACATCCTGCTTTGTGCTGCCAGCAATGTGAAGTGCCCAGAGATTAATTCTATGTCTGGCCTGGAAATGTGACTTTAAAGCATCGGAGGGAGCTGGGAGGAGGAGAAGGAGAGAGGAACGAGAAGGCCAGGCGAACGGGGACTGGCACCGTGCCACCGACCCCCCTCTTCCCGAGCCGTGTTTCAACGTAGACAGCAGTAAACCCCACCAGACGGCAGCTCCCGGGGCTGCCAGGGCCTCGCACCAGCTGGGGCGCGTCTCCCGCTCCCCGCGCAGATGGGCCCAGGAGCATCACTTCCGCTGCGCCTGCTTTTAAAGCCACACGGGCCCATGTGGCAGGCGTTTCGCCGCTCCCCGCCACGGCCCCGAGCCCAGTTGGGGCCCCCCGGGCGGGACCAGTCCCGCTCTCAGCACCAGGCATGAGGTCTTGTCAGACCTTGGCTTCTCGGGCCCTGCTCTGAAGCGTTTATGCTGTTCCCAACCCGCCGCCTTTGGCAGCCGGAGCCTCCTTCTCCGTCTCTGTGCCATTACCCACTTACGCAAGACTCCCCTGCTCTGCTCCCGGGTCCGGCAGAGAAGCAGCCGGAGTTCACCGAGGCAGGGTCAGGGGACCTTTTGGGGTTGTTCAGCCTGGAGAAGAGAAGGCTCCTGGGAGACATTATTGTGGCCTTTCAGTGCTTAAAGGGGGTCTATAAGAAAGATGGGGATAGACTTATTTTACATGTGATCTGGTGTATTTCCTGAGGAAATCTGCAGGATATTTATTAAGAATATGGTTTTAAACTAAAAGAGGGGAGATTTAGACTAGAAAGAAGGAAGGAATTTTTTACACTGAGGGTGGTGAGACCCTGGCCCAGGTTGCTCAGAGAGGTGGTCAATGTCCCCTCCCTGGCAACATTCCAGGTGAGGTTGGCTGGGCCTCTGAGCAACCTGCTCTCGTTTCAGATGTCCCTTCTCAGTGCAGGGAGGTTGCACCAGATAGCCTTTCAACATCCCTCCCAACCCAAACCAGTCCAGGACTCTATGACCACACGCTCGCAGGAGGGATGGGAGAAGGGGAAAGGAAGAAGCCCCACAGCCAAAGCCATCCTTACAGGGCATCTCCACAGCAACAGGCTCCTGTCTGCCTCTCACCCCACAGGCTGGAGGACCTGAGACGCACGTTGGAGACCTGCGTCAACCTCAAGGACAGACAAATCACATGAGCCCTCTCCGTGCCACCTATGAGCCACCGCTATGGTCACGTTAACCACAGCCCTCACGAGCTACAACATCAATCAGCGTTAAAAACGACCCTTCAATTAGAGAAGGGACACGGACCTTCGGTGTTGTCACTCGACCAAGGTCAAACTGCCCCAGTCCATACTGGTTGTAAGATGGACTGAGCATCACATTAGTCAGGGTGACTCTTGAAGGTCATGTACAACAAGCCCTCACCCTTTTCCTGACCATCAGAGGCAGAGCCAGTGCTGTGTGGCCAAGAACCTGCTGCACGAGGGAAAAGAAAAGGTCTCCTCCATTTGTAAACCTGTGCAGGGTCACCTCCGAGCTGCAGATGCACTCGAGAGCAGAAACACAGTCTTGACTGTGCTGCTGCTCCTGATCTTGGCATTAAGGCAAAAAGAGATCCCGATTTCACTCCCAGCTGAAGCCCTCCCAGCTCCAGGCACCCAGCTCGCCGAGTGACTTCAGCCCACGGGCAGACCGAGGCAGGATGGAACTGGCAGGGAATGAGCCCGTGGTGTCCCGTAGGGCAGCCCCCAGGGAGGAAGGTACCCTCACCCAGCTGGCAGGCCGCACCCAAACCTGCACAGGGCACGGGCATGGGGCAGGCAGCCCTCCCAGCTTACACCTGGCAGGTTATAAAACAGCCTCACAAGCTCAATCAAGAGTTTTACAACTTCACAAAGCACCGTAATTAGCCTAATTATACAATGTTCTCTCAGAGAATTAAAAAGAAATACAGTAATTGACTCGGTGCTTCTCAGAAGCACGAGGAAATCAAAGGCGCAACGCACATTAAAGAGTCAGAAACATCTTTTTAAAAGCGAGAGGATTTCCTGTCACGCTGCAAACATCTAAAACTTCACCAAAGCTGCTGCACCTGGTGCAACCCCACTCCAGCTCCCTGGCACTCCCCTTTCTCCCCACCAAAGCAGGGGCGAGGCAGAGCCCCGGGACTGCTGCCTCGGGCACCTCCTTTCGCACTTGACAGCGGGACAGACGGATGCTGCGTGCCAGCGCTCCCTTTCCTGTCCTGCATTTTATACAGAGACGCTGCTGCTTTGTCGAAATAGTGGGTTTGTTCCAGCGTTCGCAGAGCTGGCCCGTGCCTTGGTGGCACTGCAGCGTGAAAGCCCCTCCGACCTGACCTTGCCTGTCACCGGCTCTGTCCCGACTTGCTGCTCGGGCTGCCGAAGCTTGGCTCTAAAGCAGACTCGAGCTTTGTGATTACAAATCATCTCCCCTCTATTCGTTGCCCTGAAATGAGATCTTGGTATCTATCACCCTGCGTTTGGTGGAACAGCTTCAAGGGCAGACGTAAGGATGTGCTTGTGTGACAGGCAGAGAGGGCAGAAGTCCCCAGCAAGCTCATCTGACGCTGCTCCACGGGGACTTTTGCCACACTTCAGCTGGAGGGCAGGACTGGAGAGTCTGACACACCAGCAAACGCTCGGTTTTGCTGGAAACCTTTCCCTTCCCTGCCACAAAGCCCCGCTCGATCTTTTGCCTCTGAAGCCAACGTCTAGATTTCAGAAACCTGAACTGCAAGTGGAAATTCCCTGCAGCGCGTTGATTATTGCATCTCCTGCTGGCACTTGTGGCAAGGGGAAAAAAAAAGTCACATGGCTTTCTGGACACCCGTTTCGTTAAGGAGTCTTGCATCAGAGGGCAGAAGCCAGCAGCCAGGAAAATAACTCCAATTACGGTAAATAAATTCCCAAATATGTGACAATCTGCCTTTTAAACAGGAAACAGAGGGGAATAAGCAAAGGAAGACTTTGGTCTAAACATTGCTGCCACCAGCCTCAAGAGCCCGAGCAGCAAAACTCTGAAGATGCGTCTGGGCCAAAAGTATTTCACCTGAACTTTACTGATGTGTCTCAAGACCGAGACAGTTTCCTTCCCTGAAAGGAAAGGCGCCGACAGTTCCCAGCAACTGTGCCAACCTCCAGCAGTCCCAACCGCCCAGAGGAGACACTCTGGAGGGTCAGTTGCCACCTCTGGACACGTACGTGTCCCTCAGGAGGCTCAGCACAGGAAGCCACGTGGCTCCAGAGATGAGAGATGCAGGTATCGCCCTTCTGCACCGCTCCAACCCCTCATCCTGCTCACATGGCCGAGGTCCGGGCTGCGCCTGGACATGGTGAGGAGCGGACATCGCTCGACAGCAGGTTAAATATAAAAGCCCTTTGCCCAGGCAGCAACACCTCAGCACCTGCTCACTCTACAGCCTCTGTGCAAGCCACGCAGCACGGGGAAGGGTGGACACCAGGAGCAGACAGCCTTCCTCTGGCTTTGTTTCTTCTGATTATGACTTATCACAACTTACTCCCAAAGCAAGTAAGAGCAGCACTGCGAGGGGAGGGGAAGGATGAATTTAATGTCCACTTCCTCTAGACTGAAGGTCTTGGGAAGTGTTATGTCTTAACAGCACCTCGCAAAGACGACGCTGCCCCGTCTCCCAGGGAATGAGCACAGAGCACACAGCGACTGCCAGGTGCACGCTGGCGACCTCGGCGCAGACACTTCAGTCCACACTTTGCTATATGACCACCGGAGCCCCAGAGAAAGTCAGTTCCAAAACTGCTCAACCTCCTTGTCCCAAGTGGGCTGCGTTCACACTACAAAATCGAGTCCCCCTGGGCAGGCGGAGTGACCTCGGGTTCTGCTCTCAATGCAGCACAGGATTGCAGCTGCTCAGCCTCCGCAGGACACAAGCCCTGCGATACGACCTCTCCAACCACCTCCCAGTTGTTGTGCCCAAAGCCGTCATGGCCCCAGAGCTGCCAGCTGGACGCTGGTGAAGCGCACATTTACCGTGCAAAGAAAAGAATTAAGAGAAAAGGCTTCAGTTCTGCTCCCCAGACAGGGGAAGATCAAGTTGCTGCTTCTCCTATCTATAGCCTGAGGTTTATTAAGCTTTGCTTTGCGCCTAATTTTAAAACTCCACCAAACCAAGGCAGCCGTCCACAGCCCTGCTTTATTTTTAAACTCAGACAAATGCACTGGACTCCCATACGTTCAACTCCCAGCACCTTTCGTCCGCTCCAACAAGCAAGATGTGGTTAGAGCTTCATGAGAAGCCATTGAGATGTGGGTGTAGCAGAAGAGCAGCATAGTCTTCCACCAAGCCGTTCTCTGATGCGGCAGTTAGCTCCTTCAGCAGAGCTGGGTCCGAGCGGCAGAAACCAAACAAGAACCGAGGAGATGGTCAGGGTTGAGGTTCTGCTGAAGGCAGTCACCACCAGCCTCTGCAACATCTCCGGGGATATTTTAAGGGTTCACACTTTAGCTTGCAAGCCAGAGCAGCTGCGGTCAGCAAAGCGAAACGCGCTCCCTGCAGCGCAGGGCTGTGCACAGTGGCAGGATGGCAGCGAAGCAGGCTGCTGGTTACAAAAGCACAGGCAGACTTCAGGGGGTCCTTTGGGCTGAATGTGCCAGGCTGGGGTGCTGAATACAAGAGGGGAAGTCTTGAACCTGCTTAGGTATTGTAGTTGGTTTGCACTAATCTATGGATCATAGAGTGGGTTGGGGCAGAAGGAACCTCTAAAGGTCATCTTGTCCAACCCCCTTTTAGTGAGCAGGGACATCTGCAACTAGAGCAGGTTGCTCAGAGCCCCAGCCAACTTCACCTGGAATGGTTCCAGGGATGGGGCATCGACCACCTCTCGGGGCAACCTGGGCCAGGGTCTCACCAACCTCAGCGTAAAAAACTTCTTCCTTCTCTCCAGTCTAAATCTCCTCTCTTTCGGTTTGTTTTGTCTATCAAGAAGACTCAGGCAAGATCTACATCTCAGAAGCTGGTGCAGGTCTTCAAGGAGCAAGCAGGACCATGCACATTAGCAAACCCTTGTAAAGGCTGTAGTTAGCAGATACTCACTGTGTAAGAGCAGTTCTCAGAGTCAGGCAGAGTATCCCCACAGCCAGTGGCCTGTGCAGCAGTGACCTACTCCACACTGCCCTGAGGACGCTGCTGTGGCAGTGCAAAGGGGACAGACGCTGCTCTGAATTCGCTGCAGGGAGCGGGATGTGAATCATCCCTTTCTGCACAAGCCTCCAAGGTTCCTCAGCCAACCCTACCTCATGCAAAAAACCTGAACACATTCCACTCAAGGAAACAGACCCGGGAGGGCTGCAAACTGAAGCCCAGCCTGACCCTGCCACACCGGCTGCCCTCTCGAACCCTCCTCACATCCCACATGTGCTTTGGCAGTGGGACTGCTGCTCAGGCAGCAGACCTTCCTCACCACCCATCTGCCCTGGCAGAGCAGACACCCTACAGGCTGGTCACCCTGCCCTGCCGTCACTTCCCTCTGGTTGAAACACAAGCCACTTTTCCCCTAAAGCCACACATTTGGCCAGAACCTCCCGGTGCCTCTGTGCCCTGACTCTGCTCGGCCCCGGGGGATGCAACTTCATTCCCTCCATGTGCTGAGGATGCACATATGGCAGCCCCCTCCCCTCTCCGCTTCCACCTAAACCCGACCTCCTAACAACCTCCACACGGCACAACGCGACCAGCCCGAGAGTGCCAGAAGGCATCCAGGTGCTGCAGCCTGATGCTTCGCACCCGCAGCCAGGCAAATTTGCTGGGATTTCCGGGAAGTGTCTCTAGGGTGCCCCGCGCTGCTGCACCCCCACTTTGGTGCGCGCTTGTTTGGAATGCGGGGCTGTCGAGGGGGGGGAAGAGGGGAAGTTATTCTGGTGGTGGCCTATGAATAACATCCAGTGATTTATAGGAAGTATAATCCAATAATACAGTAAAATAAAACAGTGTGTCTGAGATGGGTTTGATTCCAGGAATTATAAAACAAATTATTAAAGAGAGAGAGAAAGAAAAAAACCCTCAGAGAGGCCAGATCGGAGTAAATTGGGCACAGATGGGCTGGGAGGGGGTTTCTCTCTCTCCCCTCACCGAGATGCCCCTGCCGCAAGCACGGCTTCAATTAGTCTTTTCAGAAACCAGAGTTTTATTTCCCCAAATTACAGAATTAAAAAAAAATTAAAATTCTTGGAGTGTTTGTGGTTGGGATAAAGGGATCCAAGCTTCTCTTTACGTTGGTTGTGCAGATGGCCACCAAACTGTTAAATGGGCCACCCCACAAAGGTTCTGTCCCAGCCAGAGCCCAGGATAGCCCCAAATATTGGTGGTCACCTACACCCCATGATGGAAAGCTCAAGCAACTGCATATCCCTACCATGCAGAGTGCCCAGCCCTCTCTGCCTCCCTTCCCTGGGTGGGTCCTCCTTGCCCCATGGGTTTGAGGTCTGCAAAAAACTTTTTCACACCTTGAATGCTCCTGAGAGGAGGCAGCCAGGGAGTCAGAGGGACCCTTGCTGGCCACACAGCTCCTTGGACAATGGGGAGAGGAGCAAGATGTCGTTTGCTGCCAAACAGCGGGGGAAGCACTTCATGTGGGAATTCTTTGGCTTTCTCCGTCAGAGAAAAACAACCGATCCAATCCATCTCCCAGGGTCTTCCCAGTGCTGCCCGGCTGCACAGGCAGCTGAGACCAGCTCCAGCATGCCTGGTGCTGCCCCTGGGGACCAGCACAGCTCAGCTGCCCACACCAGGCACAGACCAGTGGGGCTCTGCCCACACTCACCCGAGCCCTGGCTTGCGCACACGCTGCAGGGTCCAGGTAGTCGGAGGCCGCAGAAGTGACCTGCGTGGGAGGAGGCTGTGAAATGCCACGTGCTGCTCACAGTTGGCTGGTTCTGAAACCAGTTTAAACACCCCAGTGCACCCCAAAAAAGTCAGCCTGGCAGTAGAGGACGTGGTGACCTCGCACAGATTGAATTGCCAAAGAGAGGCAACCTCTAGGAGCCAGAGACACTCAGGGGGACACAAGACAACTGTCATATGGGGGACATACAGCAGGGCAGGATGCCCCTGAGAGACCACTACAGAAAAGGAAAATGAGTGAATAGCAAAGAGCAGCAGATATCAGCCGTTATGCTCAAGTCTCCAAACTCCCTGCTGCCTCACTGAGGGAATCGGGACAGATCAAGCACAGCCACAATGAAAAAGGGAGAAACTGAGATTGAGATGGGACGAGATAGGTGTCTGGTGTAAGTCTGAGGAAGAGGGAAGAAAGGTGTTTATTACAGCATTTGATTGTTCAGATTTCCTTTATCCCAATATCCAAACCTGTGATTGAAAAGTCTGTGTTCACGGGCATAAAATTCTGTAAAAGTTCCCCACGTCGAGACTGTGTTGCTGGTGACGCTGCCCCACAACCGCTAGCACCACTGGATCCCAGCATGAGGGATTCATTAGGTATCAGACACAGGGTAAGCAAGCAAGTTTATAAGTTTCTCAGGAGTAGCCAGAACTCCAGAGACCTGGAAATGCAGGGGGAGGGAGAGAGAGGGAGGGAGCAGCTATCCCAGGAGAACTACCCCGGGACAGCAGGGAAGAGAGGCTCTCCTACAGACCTCCCTCCTCGGCCCCAAACCCGCAGATCTCCTCCTGCTACTAAGAGCTCGCAGCTAAAGGTCAGACAGGCCCGTGTGCTGGGAAGGACGCAGACACGCTCTGATCCCACACTTGCAGGAGGATTTCAGTAGGAGGAGATCTCCGAAGGTCACTTGGTCCAACTGCAAAGTTAGATCCAGCTCTAGAGAGCTGACGCAGCCAAGCTCTGACTACGGCGAGCCCGGCTCCCCAGTAACGCTTCCTGGCAACCGGGGGATGCAGGCAGGGTGGGACTGCTCCCTGTGCCCTGCCAGCCTCCCACACGCTCGCAGGGGCGGATCGGCCCCTTCACACCCGCTCCCGCCGCTGCCCATGCTACTGCAACCCAGGGAGGTGACTCATGTGCTGGGAAATGGAAAACCCGCACCTTCCCGACAGCCGCTCCTGCCGCACGCTCCAGCCAGTCCCCTGCCCGTAGCATCCCACATGCCGGGGAAGGAGCCAACACCCTCGCTCCGTGCTGGGCACTTGGTAACAATTCAGCAAAAATTCTCGCTTGCCTTTTAAACTCCAAGCTCTTTGCTTTTTTTTTTTGTTGTTAGGATTTTTTCCCCCCTTTTCCGCACCCAGCTCTTCTCAATATCACAGCGTCGGCACCGAGCCCAAGCCGGGCTGTGCCAGCACTCGGCACACGAGTGCTCGCAGACCACCGGGGCATTTGTGCTGACAACAGGATTTGCTTTGCCAACAACATTCCCAGCGATATTTTAGGGTCACCAGAGCAAGAAGCCCTCAGGAGAACCCCTGAAGGGCGCCAGGCATCAGCTGGCAGTCGCGGTACCATCCGACCTGCAGGCGTTTCATGAACGCTGCCACCTGCTCGGCAGCCCCAGCAGGAACGGGTTCGCTTCCTCCCGAGATCCGAAAGCTGGGAGCAGCTGGCAGCTCCCCACACACGAGGCAGAAAACTCCGAGAACTCTTCTCTTTCACGTGAGATAAAAAGCACTCCCTTTCTGTCACACACACGTTCACAACTCAGCTATGGATGGAAAAGCAGAGTCCAGTGGTCTGAGAGCTGGGATCGCTTCCAGCCCTGCCACAGGGGCTTGCCGGACGGTCCAGGCTAATCCCTTCCTCTCTTTACCACCCGCACCCATCTGCGGCACAGACGCCGCTATTAATACAGCCACCAGTGGGCCACTCAGAGGCGCTTGCTCCTCATCACTAAGCACTTTGCAGCTCAAAGGTAAACACACGGCCAGTGGCTGGCACCTATAGTAGGCAGGAGGGAGGACAAGGCTGCCTCACCAGCAGGACTGGCAGCTCCCCCAGGAGGGGAGGATGCCTGTGAGGCTGGCTGGGCACCAGGCACGGCACACAGGAGCCGCTTCCCAGCCCTCCGGCCGATGCCGGTTTGCTCCCTCGGCTGACCTCCCTCGGCTGACCTCGGCTGCTAACTGCCAGTCTGATGAGTGGCCAACCGGCTCATGAGGGGGAAATTTTCCAGCAGCAGCTGACACACCCACATGGTGGCTTTGACTGAGATCCATCAGCTGGAGGCATCCACCTTTGGGATTTAAATGCCAAGCCATTGGCATGTGAAATGCTGCCTCTTCCCACCCAGGGAGCGCAGCCCCACCCCCGCTCCCAACCGCACGGCTCAGGCAGAGCTGGGTACCCGCTGCTGTGCATGTGTGTGTGGGGCAACAGGGAGAAACATGTCCTCTGGAACCACCATTACAAACCCAGTAGAGGAGCCTCTGGTTTGGTGGCATCTCTGCTGATCAATATATTGCATGTGACAATGATAAAGACCACGTACAGCCTCCTGGGTGGACGGAGGAGGTGAGGGGAGGAAGAGGGCTAATACCGGATCTGCTTTGCTCTCCAGGTGCCTTCACACGGGGCATGGCCTCCAGCCTGGCCTTTCAAAGAGCGGCATCGCACCACCCAGCCACCCACAGACACACCGGCAGCCGCAGGCAACGCTGCTCTCCCAACAGCCAAGGCCTTCCGAGATCCTCCCGGCCCTGCTGGTGCGAGCACAGGCAGTGAGCAGGGCCCAGGCTAAACACTGGGAAGGCAGAGCCATAAAGCAGAGCCTCCCTCCTGTGCTGATGACTCACGCTCCAGGGACTTGATGCCTCCTCACACACCTCAGCCAGCTCCAGCGAGGCCCAGCCAAAGTCCCCTTGCTGACCCTACCCACGTCAACAACCCTAGGCATCCAACCACCAATTCACTTCTCCATCTGTCTTCAGTTGGTGTGTCCCTCCCCACCCTTCACCACAGCAGCAATTGGCCCATACAGGGAACAGCTGATCCCCAGCCCGGTTCCCCGACAGGAGCACGCGGTACCTTTGGGCTGGGAGTTGTACACTGCGAACATGTTGATTGCCACGAGCTGGAGCATGCGGGTGCTTCCGATGGGAGGGGGGCTGTGCTGCAGCAGGACCTGGAACTCCCTCAGGACCTCCTCGGCCACCGCAGGGAAAGTCTCCATCCTGTAGGCAGAAAGAGAATCTGTAGAGAGCAGGCTACACCACAGGGTGGTCAGTCGGCATAGCTCATTTGGTGTCACCGGTCCTGGGGAAGGGAAACCCCTGGAGTGCTGTGTCCTGTCCAGGAGCTGCGAGGAATGAAGGTGCAGGCTGTGATGGAGACAGCAGAAGCCTTCCTTAGAGAGGGCAGCAAGGGATTGCTCTGTGACCGACAGGCAGCATTCCTTTGGCAGGAAAACACGGCCTTTATGAGTCATTTCTGACCAACCATTTTTTTCTACTGACTTCTACCAGTCTGGGAGGGGTGCCAAGAGGCCAGCAGCTCACTTGGACCAGGAGCAGCCCATGGGACTCCCAAGAAACCCAGGCTGCGGCAAACTGCACACACTGGTGCCACATTGCGGATGTGGCAATTCCAGTGCATTGAATGTCGGCCAGAGAGCGCTTCCTCCAGAACAGTGCCTGGCCCTGGCCTCCTCGCTGCAGGATGAGATCCCATGGCATTGAGCCCCATCCCCTCAGGCTACACACTCCCTGACACTGTGACTGAGCCCCTAAACTTCATCACTTAAAGCCCCACAGGGCAGGGACTCGCAAACTAACCACTGGCCTCATGTAGCTGCTGGAAACATCAAAGCCAGAGCTGGTCCCTGCAGTGCAGAGCGCTGCTGTCGCTCATCGGGACCCGGTAGCCGGCGGCCGTGGTGACACGGCCGGGGATGGGCTGGGCTTTCAACACCGCTCACAAGCACCCACGGAAATCTGACGCGTTTATCCTGCTCTTCATCTGGTATCGCTGAGGGAATTAGCTGGGGTTACTTATCAGTGCTGTTGGATCCTCAGAAGCCTCTCAGCTGAAGGGGCAGGTCAACAAATGAGCTGTTTGCAAAGAACAATCAGTTCACAGAAATGACCGAGACACGGTTGCCCACAGCAGTCCTCCCAACGAGAGTCCTCACCTGATACCTCATGAAGACTACTTTATAACCAAGCAGTTACCAAAAACCTTGAAAACTACTGGAGAAGGGAGGAGGAAAGCCCTCCTCTCCCAGTGCCTCTTCCGCTGAGCATGCCGTATTACCTCTTGCTCCTACCCTAGGAAAAGCCACAGCTAGACCCAGTAAGAACAGCCGCAGCGAGTGTCCAGTCCAGTTACCGGTGACATCGTACTCGTGTGCCCACATGCGAGCAAGGGAGCCAAAATCCGCAGCGGGTGAGGCAGCAGGAGCCGGGGCAGGCAAGCTCAGGGGCCTCCGTAGCGATTTCCTCTATCTTCCCCCGAGAGATTCAGATCTAGTGATATCAGCACGCTACAGGCTGGATTACAAGCCACTTCTGGTAACCCACATGGGCAATTCTGCTGGGCTTTCCCAACAGACTTTCAGGACAGTAAGAGGCTCTATTTTTAAAGACAGAAATGGCTTTTTTCTCAACCGTGTTTCATGGGTGCCTTTCAACACCCAGTTCTGCCTAGCAGTGGGGGTACCCCTTCCCTGGGCACCGTTGCCAGCAACAGTTCAAAGTCTCTGTTACCTTCCCTCAAACACGGGCTGTAACAAACAGGCCCCTTGTACTTTGTAGCTGTGCAGAACAGAGCAGCTCGGCCGGCACAAAAATGCTGCTCCCCCTGGAAGAGGCAACTTCCCGGGATTTGGGGCGCAGCCAGGGAATGAAAGCAAACTGATTGCTTCTAAAGACTTCCTAATTTTGAGAAATCTCAGACCACATCCAGCGTATCCAGCAACATCCTCCTAGGGCAGGAGGGACACCGGGGATGGAGGAGCCCTTTGCAGGGTGGGTTTTTAGTGAGGAGATGAAGATTATTGCCACGGAATAACAACAAGAAGGAGCGAAGGCCCCGCCAGCTGTGCTTTGATACCACAGCACATCTGGAACGGCATGCAGTAACCCCACTGAGCTCCCAACCAGCAGGTCAGGAGCAAAGCGGAAGCTTTTAATAAATTGCTTACCTGTGGTTTCAGGAGCAAAAGAGTCCAATTAGGGCAACATCATCTTTTCTGTACCTTTTTTACAGATAAATCACTGAAGATCCTGCCCAAAGAGGACTCACCTTTTACCTATTTTAAGCGCGGAAGCTGGTTAGCAGGGCTGGATGATTTTCTCTTCCTGTGTCATATTATTACTTTCTAGTTCTCTACTTCAGGAGATGTTCTACCATTAAACATGCTCGGGTTTTCTAAATGACTGTCCCGGGAAGCAACCGCCTCAAAACGCCGCGTCTTAATTTCACAAAAGTCTCGGGAGCCAAACGTGCGAGCAATCTCTGCAACATCCCCATTAATCCTGCTGCTGGCACCTGTTCAACCGGAGCTGGGCCACGAGCACGGCACCCTCGGAGCCGAGAATCAGCAGCTCCCTGGATGCTCTGCCCTCCGGCACAGACACGCCGCAGTTACCAAACCTTTCGTGGGT
Source organism: Baryphthengus martii (assembly GCA_013396935.1). Lineage (NCBI taxonomy): Eukaryota > Metazoa > Chordata > Aves > Coraciiformes > Momotidae > Baryphthengus > Baryphthengus martii. Next base: position 84,037 of record VWZK01003222.1, read on the forward strand.
TCTTGCGGCTTTCCTCCTCTTTTCAGGCGGGCAGGAGGACATGCAATTCTGCCTCCTCGCTGCAGGCTGGGCTGCTGCCCGCAAGCAGATCATCAGTGCCTTGTGACTCGAGGAGAAAGCAACGGCACCGGTAGCGAGCAGATGGCTCTTCCCCTTGCCCTCAGACTCTCAGATCGACAACAAATTGGTCAGCACAGCTCCTGCTTCCCATTGATTTATGAAGGGTCCAAAGGCAATCATGTGCCACTCCTGACCGGTGACCCCAGAAAGTGCGCTGGAAGGAGCAAGCACAGAGTTTTCAGGCTGCGTGGCAGGATCAGTGCTGTGTCCTGCACTGCTGTGCTTCCTCACTCCAGGAGTGACAGGGGACAGGCCCAGAGGCAGGGAACTGTACATCTGAGTCAAAAAAACAACAGCAGGGACAAGTTGGCACTTTGCTTCCACACTGCGTTTACCTAAGTGGCCTGGAAAAGGTCTCTCAGCCCTGTAACTTGTAGCCAACAGTTCCATAAGAGACTGAAGGAGCCAACTGAGCTCATGAGGCTACATCTGCTTCCGAGGCGCTGGCAGGCTCAAGTCGAGACCACCGTTGCCAGAGACTGACTGGACCCACACAAGGTCTCAACAACAGCCACCTCCATCGCCCGACAGCAAGGGCCAGGCCAGACCCAGAGCAGGGGCTGAGAGCTGAGCTCTGCTCTCTGGATCGTGAAGATGTTCCCCAGGCTGGAATCTCAGTGCAGGTCTGAATCAGGCTTGATTGTCTTCAAGGGAGGCTGCTGAATTACCTGAAACCAGTTTCTGACAGACGTTGCCGAGGGCACTTTGCATAAACCAGTTCCCAGAGCCACAGCAGCTCCCAGCTAGAGGCTTTCAGTGGAACGGCAGCGAGGAGATGAAGAGCAACACTTGTCTCGACACGCTCTGGACAGCGGCTTTCAGCCACGGCATCATTCTGCCTTGATGGCTTTGTGCTCCTCGCAGGCAGCAGCTACCGAGAGACGCCCAGGGCCACATCTGCACTGGCTAAGAGTCGGGGGATGGAAGAGAGGGGCTAAAACCAGAGATTAAAGGGGAGGGAGCACGGTGATGGAAGAGAGAAAATAGCCTTTATCCCTTCCTGCATGTGTATCATCCAAGTTCAGCCTCTGCCAGAGGGTCCCAGTGCATGGGCAGCACTGGGCCTTGAGGTGGGGGAAGAAAAAACCCAAAGAATAACCAGCGTGAATCGGAGGGCGGGTAAGGAGAATAAGAACCAGGAGGCTAGGCCTGCAAGAATTCACACCCTGTGCCCTCAGCTCCAAACACAGCTTAGTTGCTAACAATATTAAATTCCAAAAAGACTTGTAATGTAGGAAAATAAAATAAACATCCTGCACACTTACCCAATCCTGGTAAACAGCTTCCCATGGGCATGGAGAAAACTGAGGATGAACCTTTTGTTCAGCTGCATGGGAAAAAAAAAAAAAAAAAAAGAGAGAGAGGAGAAAACAATTAAACTCTCTCCTATTTCCTGTGAATTAAGAATGTCCCCAGTGACAGAAGAACCTGGCCTGGATGCTGGGGGTGGCACTGGAGATGGGAACCAAATGGACATGCCCAAACTTACAAACATCATGCACACAGGCAAGTGCCAAACAGCTGGAGCTGTTAGGAGAGGCGGTGGAGACACAGCACCCTCTGCCGGGTCCTGTGCAGGGCTGTCTGCCCGCCGGGCACCCGCACCCCGCAGCTCTCCTCCTCCTCGGTCACCTCCTCCGCACCCTGTAAGCTCAAAGCACGGTGCAAAAGAAGTCCCCCAAGGCAGCCTTTCCCACTAACGGGGAAAAAAAACCCACTACCAAACAAACAACAGAAGCGACTTGTTCAGTGCTCCACGGCTGCGGCAGAGGCTGAGCAGTGTCTGGTGGAGGCGCAGAGGGAGCGGGATGTCCTCGCCAGTGCTTTTCTGCAGAGGAGCTGACACGGCCAGTGCAGCACCAAAGCTGGAAGTGCGTGTTTGTCCCCTGCCAGGAACAAGGGTGCCCTGGAGTGACACTGCACCCCTTCCTTTAGCTCCAGCCTTAAGCAATCACAGAGACAGAGCCGGTGTTCAGATGTATTGGAAAAGCCTCTCAAAGCCTACGGCAGCAGTGCCGCTGCTGAACTACCCGAGTGACACAGAGCTACAGGGATACAGGGGGAGCTGGTGTGAAGGCATCTTCCTGCCCTCCTTAGGTCCAGGAACACCAAAACCTGACCTGAATAATGACTTACTACTGCTCTGAGCCACCTCTGCTCGCTCAGCAGAGCTCTGGGCTTTCCTCGTCCTTATCTAAAGGGCTTTTTGAAGAAGGCTGTGGGTGGGTAAGTAGTCACTCTGCCTGGGCCTGAAGATGGTTGTGTCACATTAGGAGTGGACTGGCCTCATTCTTACCTTCTCCACAGCAAGAGGCTTTCCTCTTGCGCCTGCACAGCCTCAGCGTGGTGAGAAAAGCCAGGCTCCGAGCAGCACGCGGAGAGACGCTGAGCAGGAGCCACCCAGAGAACCACCGCTCCGCTCCCACTCCTGCACAATTTTTCTATCTTGAACCTCTCTATAAAAGTCAGTGACGCCACTTCCATTTACAAAGGGGAACCAAAGGCACAGAGCGAGGATGAGATTTCCAGGCAGCGCTACGACAACGCTCGGCCAAGAGACGGGCACACAAGAAAATGCAAGACTGGCACCGGCCGGTGCCTCCTGGGAGCACCGAGCTGCCTGCCAGGCCTGGCTGTGAGGAGCGGTTCTCCCAGGCAGTCCCAGCTCCAGCACAACCTGCGCCCCTCGCCTGCCGGAACCCTCGGCTCACGCCGTGACTTCTGCCAGCTGCTCAGCGAGTGGCGATCGCTCGGTGAGGTGTAATTAACCCAGGCTGCCTTCCCGGAGGACCGATGCAGGAGAATGATGCCCTGCTGCAGAGTCGCTCCTGGGCCATGTGCGAGTTTAAACATAAAACCTGTCTCATAAAACAAGCCAGACCAATTAAACTGGCCCCCGCAGCAAGGGGTTCTTGCTTACTCACTATTTTACTGCTGCCCTAAAGAGCCCTTTCCGCTGGAACGCGACTTTATTTGCCACCATTTTATTAACTCTGCGGATGAAACCCAGAAGAGACTGGGAATACTGGGACAGCACAGCAAACCCCTTACTCACCCTGCCAGCAAAGTTGGATATAGCCGCTTCTCCACCAGCCTCTTCAGAGCACTGAGGTAGCTCAGAGATTGAAACCCTTAACACCTTTTTTTTCCCCATGGCTTGTGGAGGTAGAAAGCTGGTTTGTGACCGGCTCCATGGCTCTGGTTGCAATCCCACACCCTGACATAGAAAGCTGGTTTGTGACCGGCTCCATGGCTCTGGTTGCAATCCCACACCCTGACAGAGACCCAGTCTAACCAGTCTGAGCCCCTAGCTTAGATGCAAAAGCCTGGATAAGGCAGTGGGCAGTGCTCTACCACCCAGCAAGTCCATGTCCTTCTGCTGCTGCCTGCAAGAGCCAGATGAGGGGGTCCATGCTCTGTGCTCTCTGATGGGATGCACGGAAAGGAGCAAGAGGAGCTCGTGGCCTGACCCATCTCTACTGGCAAGTCTGTTGCTTCGTGGCGGGAAAGAAAAAACTGGGACGAAAGTTTTTCTCCAAGGCCCACATTTACCCACCACTGCCGGAGCGCTCACCCTGCGATCCCCACACCACCTTCCGGGCAGCAGGGCCGTACCAAAACTAACCCCCTCAAATGGGAAGTGACACCCACGCTCCACTGGGACGTGCCCAGCACGTTCCCACAGAGACACCCGGTTCTGAGAGGCCTCTTGCTAGGACCTCAGCTCTGCCTCCATCTTCTCACATCAAGTTTCACACTCAGCATTTTCACTTCACAATCCCAAGGACTAACCAGTCACACTCCACTGGAACCAGCGCTGAGCAGGAACATAGATATGTACACAAACATATGCATTTAGATTTTTTTTTTTGTTTTGTTTAAATGAAGCAGGTTACCCGCCTCTAGGAAAGAAGCATTTTTCACACCTCTTGCCAACTTGAGCAGAAACCCAGCAAGCCCAGGCAGAGACCTGTGTGGCCCAGCACTGTGGCATCCCAAGCAGGCACCTCTCAGGCTTCTTTCACTACTTTTTCTCTCACAGCCTCAAGGTTTTGATGAGCTCATCACTTAACTTTAGCCCTTTCATCTCCGAGTTCACACTAAGGCCATGGGCTGCTTTGACTGGGCTTTTCTCTGAATGACTCTTTCTCTAGTGACTCACCTGTCCCTCAGTCTGCGGGAGCCCTCCCTGCTCCTCCCATCAAACGCCACTTCTCACGGCTAGAGGGAAACAGCGACTTCCACCGTTACCTGCTGCTCTGCAGTCGCTTGGCAAAGAGGACGCTTCCCCAAAGCCCCGCTAGCGCGCTCGCTACCCCGACAGTGCTAGCACGAGACTGGCAACAAGTCCTTCCCTTCAGCTGTGCTGTACAAGGATGGCCACTTCCAAAGGTTTCCCAAAAACGGTGCTTGGAGGCCAGAAGACAGGGCTCCCTGCACACTAACATCACTGCCCTCTGCAGAGAGCTTTGCTCCTTGGGATGGAGAAGCCAATCTGGCTGGTTCCAGCTGGTCACTCGGGAAGAGCCCACCAAGTAAGGCTTATACAACAACGAAACCATGTCAAAAAAAAGGGATTTTGGCTCTTCCAGTTGAAAAGCGGGCATCGCAGATATGGAAGTTATGAGCATATAGTGAAGGCATTAGTTATAAAAACAAACCAGCTGTCAAGAAGAAGAAGGGGTCCCTGCACACAGTAGTGCCTGAAGCTGAAAACAGCTGTTTTGCCTGTCATGAGTCAGCATGTGCAGACAGACTAAATCCACCTGGGAAGAGGCAACCTCACCAGAGGAAGCAGCCCACTGCTGCTTGGGGAGCATTCACACACCGCACCGCCAACCAAACTGGATTTGTTACCATGGAAGAAATCAACAGTGACTAACAACTTCTCGCGGAACAGCTCAGCACAGAGATAGCAACGGGCCGGGAACAGCCAGCTCAAATCACCGAGAGGCCGCGAGGAGTACGGCCTGACAACACACACAACAGAGGCGGCCAGACAGCTTCAGGAAAGGTTTGTCATGTCTTGAGCCAGAAAAGAAGAAAGCAAGGCCCAACCTCAAGAGGCCATGCACTGATCAAGAAGAGTTGAAAACGGTGTCTCCCACCCCAGCACAGAAACACTGGAGGAAAAGAAGCTCCACGATCCAGGCCGGGAAGCAGAGCCGCTGCGCTCGAACCCAGAGCCGACCCACGACGAGGAGCACACAGAGCTTTGGCACCTGAGCATCAGCCCCAGCTGTTGAAGGAGGCACCAAATAAGGGAAGGATTCTGGACCAGTGACTCCTGGGGGAAAAAGCATCTCAAGTTAAAAATTGTTACTTCAGGTTTGGAAGTAAATTTCAGGATCTGGTCTTTATCAAGCGAGGCAAACTTTCTTCAACATCAGCAAAGCATCTGCGGAGCAGAAAGCAGTGTCAGAGTCAAAATAGGGCTGCAAAAGACAAGTCCATTAATCAAGAGACCAGATGCAAAACTGCCTGTAACAAATGCGCTGTCTCCACCAGAGTGGAAGGGACTGGAGCACAGCGGGACATTCTCCTGAGTCTAGGGGTCTCCTCAGTGACAAGGGGTTGGGATACAGACCACAGAGCCACACAGCTCTGCTCCAAAACACGTATCACACTCATCCCAAATATTTTCAGGGTTTCTTGGGCAGCCAGGCTTTTCCAGGCACAGCTCCCTCACTGAGCACTGTATGAAATAACATCCAGGCACCCAAACCACGTCACATTCTCACTCGCAGCTCAAGGGCTCGACGTACCACATTAAGATAATTCCTCTCTTCTGCAAGCAGCTCCTTCAGAGCTTCACACCGCCCAGTCCAACAGCAGCCGTGAGCCCTGCTACCCGCCCCTGGAGACAGCCTTACAAATACAAACCCGGGCCTTTATCCCACTCCATCCCAGAGCCGCAAGACACAGCTCTGGCCAGTGATTTCCACGGCAGTATCTCACTGAAATAACACCAAGCACAGATAGAGAGCTTCCTGAAAAGCCCAGGATGCTGCAGCAGGCTCGACCAGCAAGCTACCAGGAGGAGGGTTTTACTGTTTACAGGTGCAATCACCACAGAGGGCTGGTGGAAAGCGTTTTATGCAAATGGCTACCTACATAAAGGAGATGAGACAAAAGGGCTATTAAGATGGTCTGGCATTTCTGAAGTATTTACAAGGTACCCATGGAGCTGTGGGCAAATTCCAGCTGGGCTAATTACCGTGCTCATTCCTCTTCATACACCACCTGCAACCACAACTGGGTACAGAGCTTGCCTTGGCTGCTTCTTGCCACGTGCTCTAGTGCAGGTTTCTGTTTAGCAGGCACAATCCCACCCTGAAATGGATTAATTTCTGCAGCATTAGAAGCCATTCCAATGAGAATGCTGATCCTTAACATCAGATGCTGTAGAAATGTAAAATCCAATTTGCTGTGACTTGAGAGAAAGAGGGAACCCTGATGCACTGTGGCCTTGAGACACAAAGTTCATCTCCAGGTAAAGAGACCTCGAGACACTCCTGCAGCTTCCCGATCTTCTGGAATGCGGCAACTACAGCTCCAGGACACATCTTATGGCTCCAGGAGTTGCAAGTCAGCAATCCAGAAAGCGGAGAAGAGGCATTTAGGAAGCCTCTCAGCAAAACCAATGAGCTTTATTTTTCCCTTCTTCCCTGCAGGGAGCAGGTGAGATGAGAAACATAAGCAAGAAAACTGCACTTTAGCAACATCAAAATCAGGCAGCAGTAACTTCACCGGCTCAAAACCAAACAGCTAACCTACAAACAAATTTACCACTATTTAATAACAAATTTACCACTATTTAATAACAAATTTAACACTAGAACTTTCTATTTAAGGAAAATGGGTCAACTTGAATATTTATATGCATGATATTTCCTTCTCAAACTTGTATCTAAGTTTGGTTTCTATAAATTAGTAATCCACAACATTCTTGAAAAAAATAAAAGTTACCATCAAATAGATTAAGAGCCAATTAAGAACCGATTAAGTACCCTCTCAAAAAGTATTCTTCAGGGACTCTCACTTAACTGGACAGAAAGAGGTTGGTAGGCTCACTAGCAATGTTATTAACCAACATACTGAAAGGAAATTCTGCTGTCAAGCTGCCTCTGACAGCAAGGAACGATGGCTACAGCGCATTCACACGAGGTTATTGTAATCATTTATAAAATCTGGGGCTTTCCAGCGTCGAGTGTCATGTTATGCATCTGGGATCATGTAAAATTAAGCCTTCAGGAGACTGTGCCTAAGGAAGCTTCTCCAGAAAGGCTCTAGAGATTACAGCGGCCGCGTTCCCAATGCAATGTTTGATAGAAAGGGTTAACGTGCCCCTTAGATGTACAAGCAGAGAGCAGACCCAGCACAGCACATTTCCACCGCTCAACGGCACTGGCGAGGCTGAAACTGAAATACTGCACCCAGTTCCAGTGCCCCAAATTTTAAAAAGATGCTGAAGAATTGGAAAGGGTCCAAAAAACAGCCATAAAAGCGATTCAAAGGCTAGAAACGATGTCTTGCAGTGAAAAACTTAAACAGCTCAATCTGTTTAGTGTACCAAAAAAGACTGGGAGGCGATTTGATTGCAGGGTGCAAATTGCCTCCGTGGTACTTAAGGGCTCTTTACACTCACAGAATAGTAAAGCTCAAGGACAAACTGGAAACATTCACTTTGGAAATAAGGTGTAAGTGTTTCAGAACCAGTGCAATTAGCACAGGAACAAACTCCCCAGGAAAAGGGTGGATTCTCAGGACTGGATGTCTTTCTGGAAGTTTTGCTTTAGCCAAAGACAAGTTATTTGGCTTCATACAGGAGTAGCAGGGTGAAATTTAAGGACCTGCAATATACAGGAGATCAGACTACATGATCTAATGGTCCCTGCTGGCCATAAACTCTATGAATCTACGCAAACATGCCAGAGTGTCCTCAGCTGAGATATCAAGTTAACTTTCAACACAAAACTTTTCACAAATTGGCTCCGGTGCTGCAGGTCATTTAAGATACAAGCTCAGCTCTTCAAAGCTGCATCTGGTTAAGCGCTGGAAGCGCAATGACCCAGGCAGGGCGAGCCCTTCGGTGTCCGGCAGGTGAGGGGGAGGCCACAGGCTGTGCATGGAAGCAGCCCTGACCGGCAAAAAGCAGCTTATACTAAAACACATACTGCTTGCCAGGAGTAAACAGCATCCCCTTCCTGCCATAGAAAACCGACACCGAGAAACGTGCGAGGAGTTCTGGTCGTAAGAGAGCTCCTGTTAATGTAGCTCAGGGTTTTGTCGGCCTTCTTCGCTACTCCAGAGCAGATTATAAATGGGGTTAACAAAGGAAGGATGTAACATGAGAAATTAAGAAGGGTAAAGACTGAAGAGATCTAAGCCCGAAAGGCTTAGGATGGAGTTACAACAGAGGAGACATTTGGACGACAGGCCGAGCAGAGGCAGAGCCTTCCAGAGGGATGACAGCACCATCGCACGCAATCTCCACGCTCCCGCTCTCCCAGCCACGCTCACCGGCAGGGATAACGGGAGCCGCTCGCAGTCAGTCTGGGCTCCAGGCTCCCACAGTTCGGATGTAGTTGTCCACCCTGCTGCGCTCCTGGAGTATTTCTGGAGCCTTCACCTCTACCTGGGCAGTGTTAGCACATAGGGCATGAAGACATCGCCCTCTCCACTTCAAATTATGCGGCAATGAAGTCTGCTGGGGAGGAAGAGTAGAGCCAAGGACAGAGGAAATGACACAGATTCCAGTAGGTTCCACTCCCTGATCCTCCGGAAGGAAGTTTCTTTCCTAATACCCACCTCCACAGTGGATACAAAGCCCGTCTGGAAATGGCTCATTCAACACTGAAGAGAAATAAACATTCTCCCTGGCAGAATTAAGAGGTTTGGCTGTGGAATATGAGGTGCCCATCCCAAAAAATGTACAACAGACAGCAGAAAAAGTTGACCTGGCCAACTTCACACAAAGGTTACATTAACAACTGAAAAAAAAAGCTCAGGAGAAATCACTGTCTACGGCCTATACCCTGCTCTGGGAAGTTTCCCAAACCATTATTTAGGTTGGGAAAATCCAAAAACTTAGGCATTTTACTTCCTTTACCAGTACTGCCAGTTCTGGCAGTATTGTCATCTGAAGTGCAAACTCTTCCTCCCAACATCATTCCGCAGCGCCTGGATCATCAAACCTGCTGCCACGAGAAAGGACTAACGTGCAGCAGCAGGAGGGGCTTTGGTCACACACAAATCCCTGGCTGATCAGCACCAGCAGGAGAGGAAATGAGGAAAGAGTGACTGACAGGGAAAGGCGGTTTCTGGATGATTGTACTTGGGTTTAGAGTATGAGAAGCTTGTTGGAACTTGAAGTTTCGCTCCCCTCACCACAGTCCCTCTGAGCACTGGGATAACTCATTGATGTCCTTGTAGTGTTCCCACCTCTGATCCACCACGATACTTCTACACACATTAGCACCAGATGCCTGTTAGTTGAAGGAGAACACGTCAGTGTCTCTCCCCTTCAAGTAACATTAGTCCTTGCCTTGTTCATCACAGTTAAATAAAACCACCAACACGGTCTAAAAAGAAAAGGAAAAAAAAAATAATAAAAAGAAGATCAACACCAACTTCTGGAAACTCTTACCAACGGCTGAGCCTTCACTTTCTGGGTAGTGACAAAAGGTCAAAGTTGTGCTGGAAAGCAACATGTGGGTTCTACACGAGATGCACACACGGGCTAAATCAGCAACCAGGCTCTGCGAGCTCTGCTGAGCTCCGGGAGCCTTAGCGGAGTGGTGCTGAGCATCCACGGAAGATCGTGAGCCTGGGCAAGGTGCAGCAGCACTTCTGGTTGGATCACTAATGCAGGAACTGCAGCTGAGAAGGTTTTTACCAGCAGTTTAAAATAAAAAAAAAAAAAAAAGAGTTTACTAAAAAAGTTAAGTGCAAGTAGGGAGGGTGCACAACTGGCAGGCAAAAAAAAAAAAAACAACAGTGCTAAGCTGCATGGCTGAATGTCACGTCTCAAACCCAGAGAGGCTAGGAGTGTGGTTTTAGTGTTTAACCAGCTTCAACTGCAGCCTGGCACTCTTTTACTTCCTCTGCAGAGAAGTCTTCTCACTGCTGGGGGAAAGAAACCAACCTTACCACGCGAAACAAAACGGCCGGAGTAAAAATAAAGCCCCGAGGTGGTTTGGTGACCGAGGAGGCGGAGGGGTTGCAGGCTGGGGACAGCACTCAGAAATACTCACGCTGCCAACCAAGAAAGAGATGACAGAAAAGGAGGCAGGGCAGAGAATTAACCCAAGTCCAGCAGTAAAGAGACTGAGAAGCCTCTTTCACACGCCACCAGCTCCCCCGCGCTCAAAACAGTTTGTAAACTGTTTCCTAAACACAAAGGAAGAAAAAAAAAACCCCAGACCTAGTCCTGACCTCCACGAATGAGTAACCAAACCCAACAGCTTCCTGCAGGCGAGGAAAGGAGGCTGCCTGGGCAGGACAGAGGGAACTCAAGATTTCTCTCTCTTAAATTTTGCTTTGGGAACAAAAAATAAGAATGCAGCATCTCTTGCTGGCTTTTCAGGGGTGGTGAGTAAAGGACAGAAATAAGGAAGGGCAGCCTTTAGCTAATTGCTAGCGCCTCGCATTCCCGCCAGGGAGCTGCTCCGCTCATTTCTGTGCCGCAGGGGAGGCTCAGCTGAGGTTGATCTGCACCTCTGCGGTGCTGCCAAACACAGCAACAGGCTGGAGGGGAAGCGCCGTCTCCCCTGACAGCAAGACCAGCCCGTAACGCAACAGACCACAGACAGGATCACTCATGTCAAATACTAGAGAGCATCTCACCGGAGAGGAGACAAACTCCCCGACTTAGCACAAGCTGCTCTCCTGTGACAAGGCGCCGACGGCAGCCTGACCAAGGCCTTGTTCTAAGCCCTTGCATACGTCCTGCTACCAACTCGTGCGTCGAGACAAACCGAGGGGACACACCTATGCCGCTGCTCTGGTGCGGCTCAGACGTTTAATACGTGTGAGAAACAGCTTCAGCAGAGAGCTCACGGCTCTAGCGGCTTCCATTCCCTCCACGTTCTGCACAGGCACGTCGTGTTGGGGAACAAACACTACTGGTAGTGTGGGGAAATGCTCCCACCAGTGTGGCAGCAGACACTCCAGAAATGAGTCGGCTGAGCAGCCTCTTATCCATGACCTGTCACAGAGCCACAGCATGGTAGGGGTGAGAAGGGATCTCAGGAGATCATCTGGTGCCACCCTCCTCCTCCAGCAGGGTCACCCAGAGCAGGGGGCCCAGCATCACATTGTCCAGGTGGGTTTGGAATCTCTCCAGAAAAGAAGACTCCACAAACTCTCTGGGTAGCCCAGGCCAGGCTCTGCCACGCTCACAGCAAAGAAGTTGTTCTTTATCTATATGAAAGAACAACCTTCATTACAGAAATATATTGTGTCCACTTCTGCCTGTCACTTGTGTAATGGAAAAGAGTTACAAGGTGAGAGAAGAGCTGGGTGCCGGGAGCTGCTCCCAGTAAGCAGAGGTACTCCTGGGGTATATTTGCACGAGCAAAGTTGGGCCGTGCTCACGGATTCCCAGCTCACACAACAGCCTTTCAACAAAGCAGACGCTCCCAGGCACTGCAGAGAGTGACATCAAGGCAACTCCAGCTCTGAACACAGGTCACTTCCACTTAGTGTGTGACTGGTCCAAGCAAAGCACAGGCTGATGGAGTAAAATGGCCAAGAAATCCCAAACATTAGAACTGCTTCCAGACTAACATGAGGTTTTATCCCACTGCTCCCTAGAAGCACCCCTCTCCAGATGCAGACCCCAAGAGACAGTTCCCCTAGATGAAAAAAAACAAAACAACCCAACAAAAACAACACAATGCACCAACTGAAACCTGCCAGGAGAAGGAGCCAGCCCAGCAACCTGAGTGGCTGCTGCCCAAGAGGAACAAGAGCACAGAGCAGAAACAACAAACATCACCAAGGAAAAACGGATGTGAAACACGCAGGAGCTGACTGGGACAGTGACCCTTTTCACTAAGGACATGTGGCCTCTCTTGAGGCAGTGACTTGGGCACTCCCCAGTGCTCCTGGATGCACAGGGGGTCCCAAAAGTGCTTTGGACTGCAAATGGGCTGCAGATGGATGCAACATCACAGTGCACAGGTGAGGCAAAGTCAGAAAGAAAACCAAGCAGGAAAGAGGAACGGAGAAAGACATAAGGTGAAAATCCTTAGAGACACCTCATCTCCGAAAGAAACAAATTACAGGAAGTTGTGAAGATGGCCCCAACCAGGCACCGCTAAGTTTCCAGTTAGTTGAATCCTGACCTAGAGGGGAAGATGTGAGACAGCTCTGACAATCTCTGCTGCTTTGGGAAGACGGTGCCCTCACCCAGCTGCAGAGGACCATTCCCCTGTGTGCTCAGCATCCATCTGATTTTCTAGGAACTGGGAGCTGGAAGGAGATGAAGGGGTCCAGAAAGAGACCAGCACTACTCATCATCTGGAAGGAAATAGCAACAATGACCTGAAGATACACACTACTTGCAGCTCTGACATCACCGCTCTGTCTCCTCACACTCACACCCACACCCAGCACAGGCTGACGCCTGTAGGCACAATAAGCTTCCAAGACAAGTACAGCAGGTAACGAAGGAAAAAACACCAAAGAAATCCTCTATGTTCAGCCTACTGAGAGAATTGTGATCCCTTTTCTGTTGTTGGTAGACCTCCTGGTGATATTTACCGCTCCGTGGTGGAAACCCTGCTGCACAGTCCATGCTCCCTGCTGCAGAGAAAGCCTGTATAAAGAAACGGCGGTTAAAACCTGCTCTGAACTTCAGAGCTAACGACTCCAGTACAATTTCTCTGCTACTACAAAGGGATTGTTGCTCCAGGGGCACCAGGCAAACGCAACACCTCTGTCCCTAAGCAGCAGGCTGGGGGGAAATCGGAAGATTCCTGCAGCCGATGCAGGGGGCTGAGACAGCAGATCTTGACTCTGGCCTTCGCTTTCCTAAGAGCTTTTTGGGTGGCCCTAAGCAAGCTTTTGATGGTTCTACAAGACTGACCTCTCACAAAGAGGCTAGCAGACTTAATTCTTTAATGATGTTTAAGTATTCAGACATCTGGAGAGAAGTATTATTCAATTACTGCCCTGCCAAGGGAAAACCTCTCTTCCCTAATCTTAGCTGCAGCGATGGAGTCATCTTTATTAGTGTGCGCACGCCGCGTGGTAGCGCGAGGAAGTGTCTACTGCAGAGCACAGGCAGCAAACAAGAGCAACTGTGGGAACCTTAACTCAGCATTTCCTGACAGGAGTGATTAAAATCTCAAACTCAGTGTAATATTAACACTTTCTCAAGAGACTGACAGCACATTTGCCCTATTTACTTTACCGATTCACAGTCTGCACAGTAAGTTGCGTACGGTACTATCAGATCTAAGATCAATACAGACCCACGGCAAACGAAACCAGAGACAGAAGAAATGGCGGAAGAATCAGCTCTTCGGCTCACTTTGCCCTACCCACCTGTTTTTAAAAAAGCAACACAGCTGCTCATTGGTTCAGGCTCCTTTTTTGCATTTCTTATTAGGATCCCATGCAACGTGATCTGCCAGGTAAGCAGGGCCCTGGGTCAGCCTGGACTCTCCTATCGCTGCACTCGTACAACGTACAAGAGACCACAGAAAACAGCCACGCACAGAATGAAGCCCCAAAAGGCCGTGGGCATAACGGATAAAACCCTAGGCACAAAGCAGCCAGGCTGCAACCCAAACACTTCTTCACAGCTTGCTTCGAAACCGTCCCATGCCAGCAGTGTCAAATCCAGTGACTGAGGAAGGGAACGGAGGCGTATACCCCTGGGTGCGGACGGCACATTCTTCCAGTTCTGCATCTTCCTAGAAAAGACGACGTGGCAAACTCTGAAAGAACAGCTATGCCAAGCTCCTACCTAAATGCACAGCTCACCACGCCGCCTTCCCCTGTCACACCAACAGCTGCAGCGCGAGCTGCCCTTCTGCAGACTGGCCACCACGCTTCACTAACTCCATTCAGTTGGCTCCTAACCCTGAAATAAAGTAACGACAGCCGTGTCTTTGTCTAGGGCTGCATAAGGAGAAATAAAGTCAGCACTGAGAAGAGACGCACAAGCGTGTGCTGAGCAGACTCTGCTCGCTGACGGGGACGACGCACATCAGCAGGTCCTGGGAGAGTAACCATCCAGCATCTCCCTGCCGAGCGTGTCACGTCACAGGGTTGGCATCTAATCACCTGCACAGTGAAGAAAACGATTGCTGATGACAGAAAACATCCCAAATTGATTTCTCGTCACCTGTGAAACAGCATCTCCACAGTAAAACACTCGCCACCTTTGGCTTGGGCTGGGTTTGAAGTAACAGCCCCTGTCTGAAGGGTGCGAGGAACTTCTCTCCTACACCTCTACCCAACACACGTCCAGAGCAGTCAGGACCTACACTTGCAGTAGGCATACATCTGCTTCTGGAAGCTGAACGCTTTCCCGTTCTACCCTGAAAAATTCCTTTCTCTAGCCCAGAAATAGCTGCCATAAAGGCTGATGCCCGAGGAGATACCTGCGGAGCACGGCTGTCAGCGCAAACCAAAGAACGCCGATCGCCTCAGCCTTTCCAAAGGCTAAAGCCGGCAAGGAAGGATCAAGGAGGCGATGACACATTTAGGCTCATTTCCCCCAGATGATGCGCAAGCCGTGGCACACATCCCCTGGGAGAAGAGCTGTTCCTTTCCGCCGGGCTGGACGATGTGGGGCAGAGGCGCTGCCAGGCTGACAGATGCTCCTGGTGCAGGCAGGGCCCCTTCCGAGGCCAAACAGTGCCACACAGTGGCAACACCCGCTCGGCTCCGCTCCTTCCCAGAGAAGGAGCTGCAAACCACCGAGATGCCGAGAGGAAGAGGGTAAGAGGCTATAGATTCAAGGAGCAAGGACTTCAGAGCTTGCCGAAGAGCTGCTGTCTTTATCCAGCCCACAGCTTCACAGCTCGGGAGCTTTGGCAGTGACACAGATTTATGGTTTTCTTTTCACCTGGTTATTTTCAATCCAGACCGGTTTGGTGACAGGCACAACACAGCCCCACAAACAGCTGTGCCAACACAAGCGGAGTGCTGCACTGCAGCAGCCCCAGTACAAATATCTCGGCTGCCAAAGCCACCAGCACCCAAACCTGGGCCCTCGGTTCCCCCTGCCCTTTTGCCACTGGGGTGCATTCAGATGACCGTGTGCAGCAGGTCGAGGGAGGTTCTCCTCCCCCTCTACTCTGCCCCAGTGAGGCCACAGCTGGAGTGTTGTGTGCAGGGCTGGGCTCTCCAGTTAAAGAGCAACAGGGAACTACTGGAGAGTGTTCATAGGAGGCTACAAAGATGCTGAGGGGCCTGAAGCATCTCTGTGCTGAGGAAAGGATGAAAGCCCTGGGGCTGTTTAGCCTGAAGAAGAGAAGACCAAGAGGAGATCTGATCAATGCCCATCAATATCTAAAGGGTCCCTGGAGGGCAAGAGGATGGGGTCAGACTCTGTTCAGTGGTGTCCAGTGACAAGACAAGGGACAATGGGCACCAGTTGGGACCCAGGAAGTTCCATCTCAGCAGGGGGAGAAACTTCTTTGCTGTGAGGGTGTTGGAGCCTGGCCCAGGCTGCCCAGAGAGGTTGTAGAGTCTCCTTCTCTGGAGAGATTCCAAACCCACCTGGACAATGTGATGCTGGGCCCCCTGCTCTGGGTGACCCTACTAGAACAAGGGGCCTGGACCAGATGAGCTCCAGAGGTCCCTTCCAGCCCCCACCGCGCTGGGATTCTGTGATTATCTTTCTGATCATGCAATCTCTCCACGATCAGAAAACTTGTGCTTTCAACGAGCCAGTTTTTCAAACAGATGAAGAAATCAAGACTCATGGTAGTCATCAGACACACAATCTGCACAGGCAGAGAGCACAGCCCCTTGCTGAACAGATCAAGGGCAGGCTCCAGCAAACAGCTCTGCACTATAAACAAGAAGACACCCGCGTCCCCCCTTTGCTTGTCGTTACACTACCTCACATGGGAGCTCTGCTAAAGAGACAACCCCAGTGCCTCAAAAACACTCACAGCATCTTATGTCAAAGCACCTTCATCAATGATTTATGGAGAGGCTAAAGCTTGGCACATTCCTTTCAGTGATGCTGAGGAAGCAAAGGTCTCCAGAAGAGAAGCTGAAGAGAGAGAAAACAACCAAGGGCAGTAACGTCTTAAAAATGCTGCTGCTACGTGCCAGAGCTTATCTTTCGAAGCTCCAAGACTTCACCCCAGTTCCACCCAGCTGAAGTCACCAACTAGCTCTAAAAGTGCAATTGTATCCAAGAGGCTCCGGGCCCGCAATATGCGGAGAAGGTCTTCCCAGTTCTGCTAAACTCACACATCCTTAACAGCCATTTTAGGACAGGCAGCCCAGAGCTGCCTGGCAAGTTCTCTTGCAAGCCTCATGTGCCAAAGCAGCACAAGGATTCCTAGAGGATGAGCTCCCAGCCACCGCTCCCTTTGCCCACATTCCTCGGCCTGACAGACAGAGTTCACTCAGGCTCCTCTTCCAAGGTACAAGAACAACGAGAGATACTGTTGGTCAGTTATTTTTTTATCTTTGCAAAACAAAAAGGCACTAGTCCGGCCTCTCAGCAGAACAAGTAACGCAAATGTAACACCTACACTGGAAATCAAACCCACAATTTTCACATTCCCAGTGCAAGTCTCTGATCATCTGGCACTTGGACAAGCGATCCCCTTCCAGAACAAGCCTCAGAACTTACAGGGTCACTGTTAACTCTGGTCTTCAGCATCTGACCTCATTTTCCACCGGCAACCTCACCCAAGTTAGAGCCCCAAGCAGAGGCATTTTACAGCATCTTCTGTTTGTGCCTCTCCTATCCCAGCTCAGCCAGGCCAGCACACGCTGCCAAGAACTGGATGGTAACAACATGCCTTAAACATGAGAGGCACGAGGTCACCAGCTCCTCAGCCTGACCCAGGCACAGCTCCCATAGGGGAAGCCAAAACACTGGAAAATTTAGCAACAGGAAAGCAAAACAGATCCAGTGTCATTCCGCTGCATTCCAAACACATGACACCAAAGCCAACTGCTGCCTCCTGCGGTACTCACGTCGCTGGGGCTGAGGTTCCCAAGACCGTTGTCCTGTTCAGAATCCCTGCCGGACTCGTGGCCCTGGGACGAACGGGGGTGGGAGGGATGGATCCAGATCTCCAGCCGCGTGGCATCGTCTCCAACTTGTCGCAACATGGACTTCTTGCCCTTCCCTCGGCGGCTGGGGCTCAGATCCAGCACCTGGTGTTTCCTCTGCTCCATCTGCTCAGCCTGGACCAGACAGGACAGATTCAGATCACCCAGGGGATCAAAGTTCAGGAAAAATCTATCATTTCTTACTTACAGGGAGAAATCAGCCCTTCCTCCTGCTTCAGAACCACAGTGACTCACTGACAGGTCTGAAGGATTTTAGTTTCTGACACCACAGGACAGTGAAGGTGAGAAGTTTTCAACTCCAGCTGCCCAGGGACAAGCAAAGCTGTGTCCGGTCCTAGGAGCATGTGGCAGCCAACATGCTGTATCTTTGACTCAGGGTGACCCTCCGGGGCACAAAGGGGCTGCAGCCTTTCTTGGCCAGCCCCACAGGCGTGGAGCACCTCTGGGACAAGGCAGTGATCATGCTGCAAACCACAGCAACCTACAGCCCTTGCTGAGCTTGGCTGTTTTACTGTGTATGACCCAAAACTAAAAGACTGAGCTGCCCAAACAACCCCAAGAGCAGCCTGAGGAGAGGCAGGAAGGACACCATCATCCTGAGGGCTGCCTCTCTCACCTGACTCCCAACGTGGAACTTCTTCCAAGCAGGTAAGCGGTGACTCCAAGTCCAAAAGCCACCATCAATCACCCTGCTCTCTGGATCACAGCTCTCCAGCGCAGGACACTCAGCAGGGGCAGCTGCAGCGTCCCACAGCCCAGCTCCAAGACTCACCTTGCGTTTGGTCTCTTCGAACAGACTCATGAGGCTCTCCTTGGCTGTGAGGATGGGGTTGCTGGCAGCCAGGCTGCGCATGTAATAGTAGACAGCATCCAGCTTCCTCCTCTGCAAAAACACAACCAGGCTCAGAGCTGCACTCATGGTGGGGGATTCAGAGCCAAGCTCCCACATACTTCACCTTCCCTGTCCCCCAACATTGCCTGGGACAGACAGACAGCCTGACCGATGTTACGACAAGGACCTTGAACTCTCCACCCACACGCACAGCTACCTACAACCACAACCACCAGGAGAAGCCCACTGGCAGAGTTAGGGAGTGCAGGTGACAGCCCACAGACTCACTCTATTCCTGAGCCTTCTACAGAAGCCATCAACCCAGAGGTTCAAAAAAACCAATCTCTCACCAGACATCATGATAAAGGGCAAAGGTATCAATGCTGAATTCTGACCGTTCAGGAAATAACTTTTCAATGCTACTATGAATATGGAACTGACTCCATGTGAGTTTTACAAAGAGCAGAGGCCCAGGAAGACTGGAGGGTTTGCCAGACTCCTGGCTGGTGGTGGGCCAGGGTGCCCCCTTGTTTCAGCCTAATCCCCCAAGCCTCTCAACATTCAAGCAGCAACTCAGCAGCAGCTTTGCTCCCACAGGCTGGCCACCAGGAGAGGACACTCCCCAAGCCTTTATGCTACCAAGACACACAGTCATTTAGGGGTTTGCCCACGTGCTGCTGGCCTTATAAACCACCTCAAAGGGTAGGACACTTTGCTGCTCCAAGCCCCATACCAGGAGTCCGAAAGGTCACTCCCAGCCATGACAGAAATGCGCTGCTGAACCCTGCGGTTCTGCTTTAAACCAGCACCTTTCAGGGTTGCAAATGGGCAGATCTCTACCAGCCTGGGCGTCTCAGTCTGATGCTTCCATTATGTGCTGGCACATCTTCCCTGAAACAAGTTTTCCTGCACGACTTCAACAAAACTGAAACCTAAGAAAGTCACGTGTGGATGTCACTTAGACCGGTGCCCACAGGTGCAATGAAGACAGTCAACGCGAACGGCATCCTCATGACAGCACGGCTTCGAGAACAAAAATCTCACGCAAAACTTTAAACACAACCCATTTTCAAAACATTTGCACTCTCAGCAGCCCACGGAACAGGCCCCAAAATGCCGATAGCCTGAGGGAGCAGTGTGTATCTAACGCAGCTGCCTGAAGCCACAACAGCTGGAATCCACACTGCACACCCTGCCATCAGCTTTCTGCTTTTGAAAAAACAACATCTGGGAGCGTTGCCCTAAACAATGTCTTTTTCCACCAGATGGAATCTCACAGCCATCCACCCCAGAGGCTCTCCCTACTTTTGCTCCACCCTTGCACGAGCTGCATCTTACCGTGTAGATGGCCAGAAGCGCCAGCTGGTTGTACGGGCGGCCGTTTTTGGGAGCAATTTGCTGAGCCTTCAGGTACCAGCTGAAGAAGGGAAGAACCAGAGAGAAAGGTTTAATGAAACGACATCAGTTGCCTTCCTTGCTGTTAAGGGTGCCGGGCTAGCAGCCCTGCAGGGAACGGGCCCCTTTGCACAAGTGCCCTCTGCCTGCGAGAGCCCGCACAGGCAGCAGCCTTCGCCCCAGCTGGAGAGGAGCACAGGCAGCTGGGGCACTGGGAGAGAGAGGAGGGAAGGTGAAGCTGTAGAGGAAACCATTCGTGGCTCAGTCTGAAGATGAGCATTTAGCCAGACTCAGTGAGCATTGTCCCCTGGGCAGCCTCAGGCACAGAGAACAGGCTCTTCACAGAACATTTTCAGCCTGGAAAAGGGAAGGCTCCAGGAAGACCTTCTTGCAGCCTTTCAGTACCTAAAGGGGGCCTGTCAGAAAGATGGGGACAGACTTTTGAGCAGGGCCTGTTGTGACAGGATAAGGGGTTACAGGATGAAACTAAAAGAGGGAGATTTAGACTGGAGAGAAGGATGAAATTTTTCACATTGAGGGTGGTGAGACCCTGGCCCAGGTTGCCCCATCTCTGGAAACATTCCAGGGCAGGCTGGACGGGACTCTGAGCAACCTGCTCTAGTTGCAGATCATTGAATCATAGGTGTTAGAAGGGACCTCTAGAGATCATCGAGTCCAACCTCTCTGCCAGAGCAGGATCTCCTAGGGCAGGCCACACAGGAACACATCTGGGTGGGTTTTGAAAGTCTCCAGAGAAGCAGACTCCACAACCAATCTGGGCAACCAGATGTCCCTGCTCAGCGCAGGGTGGTTGGAGCAGATGAGCTTTAAAGGTCCTTTCCAACCCAAACCAGTCTATGATTCTAAGAGCATTTGTTTCTCTGTACCCTTTTTAGATCCATGGCAGATGGGACCAAGCCCACCATGCTCCTTGACTCATTCCCCATGTTTTCACTATACTTAATCGTCCCAAGAGAAGCACCATCCACTCAGTGGCAGTCCAAACATTCCTTCATTCTCCTCTTTATTTCTCCTCAATTGTATCATCCAGTCTCCAGTTTATATCATGCCACACAAATCCATCCACACTCTTCAGACACCCCATCAAGCTGCTATGCTCCCCACCAGCCTCCCTGGGACATCAGCATATTCCACGATATCTGCAGACCCCTAAATCAGCAGCTTTCCCTGCCCTGTTCTCCAAATTTCCACAGATTTCAAGGCTCCATCCCCAGTGCTGGGCTCACTCGCCCCCCTACCAGAAAAAATAGAAGAGTGACAGGAAGGAACAAGTGCCAGAAACTCCTGATGCAGTAATATGTAGACATTTGGGAACCTCTCCTCACTAAAAAGTTACCAGAAAAGACAGCACCCATCCCACTTCAGGACCAGCACAACTTCCAACAAGCAGGCTGGAGCATGACAGGACCTGCTGGCTTGCTCTCTAGGACAGCAAACCAGCCTAGGCTACATCTTTCAGCTTCACAGGACTGCAATCAAATAAAGAGGTGTGGAAGGACTTCTTTGGCCAGAGGCAAGTTTAAAGCGTGAAATGAGAGAGAGGAAGAGCAGAGAACACGGTACCTGCGTGCCTTCCCGTAGTTTGCGGTGTCGTTCGCTTGTTCTCTGTATCGGCAAATGTCCCCCTGGCAAATCATACACCTCTGAGCGCTGATCAGCGCGTACTTCACCTGGAAAGAAGCATTTCGGTGCATCACACAGCCCTGGCTCACCTGCAGAGCCAGGGAGCGCCCAGAGACTGTAGAGAGCTAAGAGGAGGTCTCTGACACACTGAAGGTCTCAGAAAAGGGCAGCAGAATGAAATGACAAGGCTGTATGGCATCGGTTCAGCATTTGTGAGGGCAAACCAATCCCCTGAACACCTCCTCTCTTACAACAACGTCCCATCTGTCTCCAGAAGAGAGTTGTTCAGCCCATGACCAATTTGAGGACAGCTGTTAGGCAAACACATCTCTCTGGGAAAGGAGCTGGACTAAAATCTCCTTTCCCAGCTGTCCCTCGCACCTGCACTCCCAGCTCAGGGCAATACACTGCCAAGCAGAAGGGAGGCAGCACCGCTGTTCGCTCGTCTTGCTCAGTATTCTGGATTCCACGAACGGAAAAGAGCTGTTCGGTATCTCAGGCAAAGCCAGGGTACCACCTTCTGACACTTTTTTCCCTTTATTAGTCCCGGTCCCAGAACTGGTCCCTTTCCTTTGCAAAGGAAGCTGAGAAATGTTAATGTCCCAGAGCTGGTTCAACAAATTCTTTAGCAGCGGAGAACAATTCCCTGCAAATATACTGACATCTGCTCAGAGGACAGCTGCCTACCTCTTGGCACTGAATTCAGCAGATTAACAGGATGAGAAGTCTCCAGCAAGAAGCCAACCTACCATTTTCCTCAGGGGTTTACTGCGGATGGCCATCCCGTCCATATAGTCCTCCAGCTTGAACTGGTACGACACCTGCAGCTTCTGGAGCAAGCCATCAAAAAAAGAAGTGCCCTGCAAAACACACACATAATCCAATGCTACAATCTTTCTGATGACGAGCACAAAATAACCACACCGAAGGACCCTCACCCTGTAATTTGGGCTGTTTCTTTTCAAAAAAACAACAAGGAGGTCGGGGGGATTTCCAGCCTCCAAGGTTTTCAAGATTGAGCTAGACAAAATCAAGATTGATCTCATCTAGTGTTCAAGGAGTCCTGCTTTGAAGAGGAGGTTGGACTGAAGCTCTCCAGCAGTTCCTTCCCACCAGCCGAATTCTATAGAACACATCCTCTCAGATCTGCCAGCCTTCCTTCTACAGAGTAAACAGGGCTGCACAGTTTAACAGAATGACTTTAAAGCAAATTTTATAAAGACAGAATCATAGAATTGTTATGGTTGGAAGAGACCTTTCAGATCAAGTCCAATCATTCCTCCAGCACTGCCAGGGCACCACTAAACCCTGTCTCTCAGCTCCACATCTCCACAGCTTTGAAACCCCTTTGGGGATGGGGACTCCACCCCTGCCCTGGGCAGCCTGGGCCAGGCCTGGACGACTCTTTTGAGGAAGAGATTTTCCCTAATTCCCTGTGGCACAAACACCTCCAGGAACGCTTCTGTTTATTTCCACTTCAGGGTATTCTTTTCATTTTAGCTTAAATCCATTTCTAATTAACATAAAACACACCAAAACAAGCCTGTTTTTAATTATAACAAACGTCCACCTGGACCTACACCTGCCACACTAAACCATAATCCCTCTGAGCATTCTCCTTACACAAGGATGGCCTAACAAGATCAAGAAGGCTGGCTGTCCAGTTACACCATTCCACTCTGAACGCCAGCCAGTCCCACCCAAAGGTTCAGTGAAGTCTGAGGATGTTTTTCTCTTCTCACCTCATCTAGAAGCTGTAGCAATTTGTTTCGGATTTCGTGGGCATTCTCTCCCTGAGGGTCCTTGAGGAGCTGTCGGAATTTCTCGATCACCTGGTAGAAGGCGTTCTTCCACAGCAGCTGGTCCACGTTCTGGGTATCAGAGAACTCGATATCCATCAGGATGCACCGTTCATACAGTTGCAGCATCTCCACCCTACAGAGAAACACAACCAGGGGTCAATACAACAGCCCAGCCTGGACCTGAGCTGCCAGGGAACCTCTGCTGAGCCACCAGCAGCTCAGGTGGCTCACACGCTGCGGCAAATCCGCACATCCACACGTGTCCCCGAAGGAGATGGGACCTGCTGCAAACACACACCCTTCTTGGTCCAAGAGGCCAAATCTGAAAGGACCGTCTTCCTTGTATATCTGCGTCAGAACGGATCAGGGTCTGGCAAAGAGCAAGGAGCTCTGCTACAGTTGTGTCCCTGGGTACACCAAGGTGTAAGTGTCTCCTGTTACTAACAGTAAGGGAACGGGTGCTGCCGGGCACTGCTCCTTCTGAGCACAAAGTCTGGCCACCGAGGGCCAAGACAAACACATAAAGAACCAGGCAGTGAGAGAGATCTTGTCATTAAAATGATCCCCACCTCCCTTCCACCCAACAACAATACACAACAGAAACAGAGACCCCACTTCCTCAAAAATAAACACGAGTTGGGAACATCACACCCGAAGGAAATAAAGCCCCAGAGCCCCCAAAATCACATTCCCCTCACCAGCCACCTACAGCCTCACCGGGATGCTGGAGCAGAATTCTCCTCTGGATTTCATACAATAGTTGCAGGCTAGAAACAGCTCTGCAATAGGTGGGGCAAGCTCAGGGTAAAGGGGATCCTCAGCTGCTGCTGCCTTGGCAGCCTCATCCCTCCTAATGCCCTAAGTCCAACAGAACACAGAACAGCAGCGGGGACGGCAACGCCTGGAAGAGGCTGACGGAGTAAGAGGAGGATGCTGGTGGGTTCTCGTGCAGAGCACCGAGCGTGGTGCTGCTGCCCTGCCCCAGGCAGCGCCCAAACCCCGCACACAGACGTCGGAACAGCACAAACACCGACCGAGGGAACCGAGACGTCGCTGCAGATGGATGTTTGATAAGCAGGACTTGCAGCCGAGAGCAAGTCGGGCACAGCTCCGCAGCAGACTGGCAGCACTCACACATCGACAGGGGACACACCGAGATGGAGACACACGGCTGGCAGGGATGGTGCCAATCGTGCCAACACTCCCAGGGCAGGGTGGGCTTTACAGGCTGCAGCAGCGCCGCACCATCTCTCCTCACAGCTCTGAGTGACCCTGACATCCTGACAAAGATCTAAAACCTCCAGTGTCGCTCCAAGTGCAGACACAGAGACCCTCTGGTCTGCAGCACAAGTCCCCAAACCACAGAAGACGCCCTGAAACGAGCTCACTGCGGGATTTGCTGCCACTCACCTCTGAAAAATCAATCTCCAGAGAAGCCCCAGAGACACGGAGGTCACAAGTAAATATGAAAGATGCCAAGTAGAAACCTGCTAGAGCCACGTTAGCTACCCTCCAGAGCACCAGTGTCACTTTCCTCTTGCTACCTGGTGTCACCAGGCTACTCCCCCTGGACTGCCACATGTCACAGTGTTGAGTGGCGTCAAGAGCAAAGCCACCCAGCGCTTGAAAGCCGCCGTCACTGCCACACAGCACCAGGAGCCCAGGCAATGCTTTGCAAGCCCAAGGCAACAGTCGCCGCCCCTGAAGCCCATGACACCAATCAGACAGCAGATAACTAAGGACAGGGAGGAAAGCAGAAGTCTCCCAGTAAATACTGAAAGGACTGGAACTGAGAGAGATCAGCTCCAGCACGAGCTAGAACCCCAGAGCCGCACACAGCGGGTGCTTGTCCTGCTCCTCCGCATCCCTGTGACACAGGCCGGGCATTCCACAGTCATGAGAAACCGCAGCTTAGCTCCCAGCCCAGGGAAACGGTATCTTGAACCCACAGCTTCCTTCAGACATCCACACATCATTGGCAAGCAACAAACAGACCCAGCCTCCCGACAGCTAGCGAACCACTGCCCCATCTCCCAGTCTCTGAGACACTGACATCTCCAGTACAGCAGGAGACACCACTCTCTGGATTTTCTGGTAGTTCACACTGGAAACGTCTGGGCCACATCCCCTTCCCCTCTACAGCACAGCCACAAACCTCAGCTGGGCCATCTTCTCCAGCCCCTCCGGGCTGATGCGGTCTCTGGAAAGCAGATTGCTGAGCTGCTGCTCCTGGTTCCCAGCTTCGCGGAGGAGTTTGCCGAGCTCCTGCTGCTGCAAGTTCCGCATCTGCTGCTCCATCTCGGGGCTGAGGGGAGCCGGGGGGAGCGGGCCGCACAGGTACTGCCCCCCTTGCCCAGGGTATCCAGGGTAATAGGCTCCCGGGTACACGCCGTTGCTTGGACCCATCGGATACTGCAGGGAGAATCCACCGTAAGGATACTGGGGACCTTGGCCAGAGGCCCGAGGGTAGTAATAGGGGTTGTCGGAGTTTTGGAACTTATAGTAGGAGGTCTGGGCCTGGCGGGCTTCCCCCCAGGAGGTGGGGCTCACTTCATCGTCCGTGTCTAGAAAGTGAAGCTGAGCAGTCTGGTTCTTCAGGGCGGGTTTTTGGTCCGGGTTATTCGGGTCCCAGAGCCTGCGAGCGGTGCCCCCTCGGCCCCTGCTGCGGAGGCCTTTGCTCCCAGCCCCGCCGAGCAGGAGCCGGGGCCCAGGGTGAGTGGGTTCGGCGGAGCCGGCGGCGCTGGCAGAGAGGTCCGTGTTGGCAGGCAGGAACAGAATCCCACGGCCCCTCCCTTGAGGCTCCCTGCTCCAGCTCCGAGTCTCCGAAGCCTCTGAGTCATTGCAACTAACAAACGCCTTCAGGGGCTTTTTTTTATCTGTATCTGCCAGACTCACATCCCTGTTCATGGTCTTGCTGTCAAATGTGACTCGAAAGGGTCCCTTGACTTCCCTGCCATTGGTGCTCCGCTCGCTCTCGCTCCTAGAAGCTCGATTCTGCTCCGAACGCTTTTTCCTGTCCGAATTCCTGCCAGAGACATAAGCTTCTGCCTCATCGATTCTGTCATCGTCCAAGGAGTCAGTGGAGGACGCAGAGAGCTGCTTCCTAGGACGCAGTCTTTCTCTGGCGCGCTCCTGCCGCCTCTCCACCCCATCCACGAGCGGGGCTCCATCCACGCTGGTGTTGCTTCCGGCTGAGCTTGTGCTGCAGGTGCGGTACCGGCTCCGCCGCTTGTCAGAGCGGGAATAGCGTTTGGTAGAGCCCAGCTTCCCTTGTGCCCCCTCCTCGCTCATTCTCCTTGGCCTGTCGCTTCGCTCTGTTTGTCTTCCTTTTTCACCCCTCGAGGCTTTTGCCCCCTCCCCTGCCTGGCTCCCCTCTCTGTCCTCCCTGTTTGATTTGGTTCTCCTGTTATTGTCTTTTCCAGTACTTTTTTCAGGCTCTTCATCTCTCTCAACTTTCAGCTGCTCCATCTTAGTGGTGACTTCCTCAGCAGGTGACCTCAGGGATGGTTCTTTAGCAGCCGAATGCAGGCGTTTCCCAGGCTGGTAGATCTGCTGGTCCGGCTTCTTGGTTCTCCTGGTTGTCTTGGGACACCACTCATCAGGAGCAGGCTGTTTGGACATATTCTCCTGGCTCTGAAGACCACCTTTAGTCTCTGTCTCCTCATTTTCCCATGAAGGATTCTGCTTGGGGCCGTCACCTTTGCCAAAATCCTTTGTGACTGGAGCTCCTCCTCCCAAAGAGCCCTTGTCATTGGTACTCTCCTCCTTGCCCTCCTCAGCTTGGCTTCTCTCCTTCTCCGAGGCCTCGTGCTTTGGTGGCACAAGTTTGCTCCTCAGTCGAGAGAGGCCAGGCTTATAAATCTCCAGGTCTGGGCGCCTGTTGTCCTTGCGATGTCTCGGTTCCTTCACTTCCTTTATGTTTTCTGGGGAAAAACAGACAGAAGAAAGTTACTCCCAACACAAACCAGCCATTGTGACAAATATTCAAGGAGAAACATTAAGTAAAGAGGAAGAGCCTACCACCCTCAGTGGAGGGCCAAGAGAACAGATCTGAAAATCTCTATCAAGGTTTACAGGAAGTCACAGGGATAGTGTGGAAAATGAGAAATTCTAACAAAGCTGACCAAATCCTCAGCCTGAGTCACTTACAAAACACATCCCAAAACACATGGCGCCTCAAAGTACCAACAAGTCAAGAAACAGACAGAAGAAGCAAGGCTTGAGCACACATAGTGAGTACCAGGCACAAAGTTTTAGTGCTGCAGGTTTCAGCAGCGGCAGCTGCCGGAGCAGGAACCTCTCTGGCTGCAGGTGCTGCCTTTTCGAACAGCCTCCTACTCTATAAACAGATCATTTTCAGCTAAAGATGCATCTCCCCCGCCCTGCTCGCACCTCAGTAATCCTTCTGTCCTTCTCTCTGTAACTACATTCACGCGTGTAGAGAACACAGCCCGAACAACGCATAATCAAACGTTTTACCAAAGCAAGGCTGCTACATGCTGCATTTCCTCAACTTCTTCCTCCTATCTGTTACTTCCACCAGCCCTTACCACCGAACCTGAGCCACGAGGAAGCCACCGCTACCAGGGGCCGGGCCCGGGAGGCGGCAGAGAGATCCCGACGGGACAGGGACCGTCCCGGCCGCGGGGCAGAGCGGCGCCGGCTGCCGTTGCTCTCCGCGGGAGCCCCGCAGGCTCCCAACG